>JADLSH010000336.1:0-480821 GCA_016169945.1 Trachythela sp. YZ-2020 | reverse complement strand
AATATTGTGAAGAAACCATAATTATTAGTATTATTATTACTAACCAAACTCTCTCGGGTGGCGATGATTCACCCGACTTTTACCAAAGCCTTACACCCACGCAAAGACTACACCAACGCCAAAAGCAGTAAACTTCGCATAAATAAGTACCCTAAGCTCGCAATCGCCTAATTGCAGACTTAACAAATGAAAACAAACGAGGCGAGCAAAGGACGACAGTAAACCGCTCAAAGGCCGAATAAAGGCAAGAAACCCCCCCAAAACAACCCTATACGCGTGGCGAACGAGAAAATACCTCCCAAGCAAATAAGTAAACCTACAGACCACGACCAAACTAAAATAACACTTAAAAATTCGCCCAAGAGCCTCATAAAACAGGTAATGAGGCATAGAAACAAATTATGCAAATGAGAAAGGGAACTATAAAGAACAACAATATGGAAAAACACTGCCACGGCATATAAAATTCCAGCGCTACCATGAAACTACAGTGATATAACAAACCAAAATACAAACCCCACCTGTTCCACCGGCACTGGCTGCTCTGCAACATCCTGCTGCGATGGTTGAAGCTCAGCATGCTGCTCGCCAACATGAGCATCAGGAACAACCACCACCGGCGGAACTTGTGGCGGTGGAACGTCGACCGGTGCTTGTCATTGGGCCATAACTCCAAGATTTTGACGTTCGGAAGCAAGTAGCTATGGGCTGTAGGCCAACCGGTGTCGTTGAAGTATAGCTTTCGCTATTGTTCCCAGTCTTTCTGGGGTATTTCTTCATCCCTTCCGCTTCCGGTACGGTTTTCTAAAATTTCTATGGCTAATTAGTAGAATCATACTAGTATACTATTGCAAATGCTGTAATTTGATTGGCTACGCTACTCGCTATCTAATTAACAATTAGTCGCCGAAGACGAGGTGATTACAAGCCTATAGTCACTGAGCCGAAGGCGAAGTGACTATAGGCTTGTAATCACCGAGCCTGAGGCGACTAATTGTTTTAGTAGAAATTTCAAAGAGAAAAACAAACACAGAAAGTTATGAGGTCAGTTGAAAAGGCTATAGGACAAAATTCAGCGCTTTTCTCAGCGGCCGGTTATTAAAAACATGCCGGCCAAAGACGAATGTCAAAAACATATCGAAGCGAAACAAAACAAAACAATTTCGTGAGAAAAATACTTTGGAAGGGCTCAAATACAAAGTAGAATGGTTTTAAAAATATATCACAGCTAGGTTTTTGCTGAATATAACGATATAAATGAGGATAAAACGAATAATTTTCAAAATAAATACTTGTGGTTGAGCTGTACGGAAAAAGTTTTATACATGTTCATTTCAACAGCGAGAAAACTCTGCCTTTCATGGAAGAAAAATAGTGTATTTGTTATCGCTTACCTTTAAAAATGTCAAAAATATATCCTCCTTGAATTTAGCGGCAGTTTTTTTCATTTAAAACTTTGAATCAGACTCAAAAACCGATTTTTGTTCCAAATTCGGCAGCTTGCGAAGAAGCCATTTTGAAAAAAAAGTGATAGTCACTGGGCAGTGACTATCACTTTTTAGAGGCTCAATTTGGACCAATCAGAATGCAGGAAAAGCAATAGACACCTCACAATTTCTACTAATTGTCGATAGATAGAGAGTAGCGAAACAGCCATCTCCTCGGCGCGATTTTTAACGAATTTATTTCAATAAATTATGAAAAACGTTTTTAAATACTGTTTTCTTGCTGGTTTCTAATAAAACAATTAGATTATTCCCTCTCGATTTCTATGAGATGATCGTTCATTCGGGCTTCGCCCTCATCAACTATCACCTCATAGAAATCTTGAGCTCATAATCTAATTGTTAATGGGAATACAATAATTTTTGTAATGGTGTTACCCTCATTAAATAAAGTTTATTGATATTGATTGATATATATTGATATTGATTTTACCAATACTCAAAGAATATTCGAATACTATACGAAGCATTTCGGTGTTGAATAATGTCGGTTTGCTAAATTGAAACTGCATTCAGTGCGTCGAAGGAGGGAAATTTCTTCATAAGATAGCAAGATAGATAGGAACTTTATTATTGAGATTGACTCCTAGCTTGTTACAAAAAGATATCCTCACAACTAGGCGCATTATAACGTCTGTAAGTGAAACAAAGCTTCGCAAAGTGTTTCGCATGATTTCGTGGCAAAATAACCCATGCAGTCTACCGTCTACGCAGGTAAATCAGTGAGTTTATAAATGTAGCCAACTAAGCTGTGTCTGAATTCGATCACGCGAAGAGCTGGTACTACGAACATAATGGATATTACTCTGTTACTCATAAAAAGTTCGCCTGTTTGACTTAGTTTAACTTAAAAACTAAATGCGGCAGTGGCCTGGGGCGAGCATGTTTTCGCGCGAAAATCCAAGCAAAACAGAATTTCAAGTTTCGCAATTTTTTCTCATTTCTTTACTAATGAGAAGAAAATTATTCAAGTTTAAAAGTAAAATATTGGTTTTCCTATGGATACAATATATTTTTGGTGTAGAAACCGTTGTGAGAGAGATTTTATGTGGAATATTAATGTCCTTGATAGCTCTTTGGCTTTCCCGATTTCCATGACGGCGAAATTAAAATATATTTTTACAACGATGATAATAATAGCACCTTAGAATGTGGGTATGTCGAAGTTTTTGCTTAATATCTCATGCTTATATGCCTAAGAGTTTGTTCCAAATCGAAGTCTATTCTTAGGACATATCAAGGCTGAAAACGATTGTTTTTAATGCGAAATATTTTCCAGTGGACCACATCAGTCTGAGAACACAATGTTCAGCAGTATATAGCTGTGTGTTTTAAATAAAATATTAGCCAAACTGATCGATTAAACTTTTTACTTATGGTATTCACCGCAAAGGACTGGGGTTTTGTTGTCAAAAACATGTATTTATTTTGAAAAGGAACACGCATAATCATTGACCTTTGTTAGCGATCGATAGAAGAAACATTTATCTTTCACAGCGTATCCCAGATTGCAAAAAGGATAGCGTGAAGGAATCAACTTCAAAATGTTATGTTTAAGCAAAATTAAGAGAAGTACTTATCACCTCTCACTCCCAATAAAAATTTTTAGAGGGGGACAAAGTTTTAACCAATATATTGAAAAAGCTACGCGGTGGCATTTTCATGCAATATTGACAGAAATAACTGCAGTTTAAACTTGAGTAAGCATTTTTGGAAGTGTCGAGAATGGCCTATTACATAATTTGATAACCATAAGCATTTTACGTAAGTATTCTTTTCGATGAAGTTAAGTTGAAGTTAGAAATCTAAATGTTAGATAAAAAAGCATACCCCTTCAAGAAACCTTTCCAACTTCAACTTCATTGAAACGAATGCTTACGTAAAATGATAATGGTTATCAAATTATTTCATAGGCCATTTTTACTCAAGTTTAAACACAGCTATCTCGGACAATATTGCGTGAAAATGCACTCGGCGTATATAAAATTTAAGTTAGACATTGCTGAATGCAAAGAACCTTGTATAAATATAACAGTTTTAAGTTAATTAATATTTAGGTTAAGTACGGCGGTTGACTGTTGTGTAAAACTACCTGAAAAATACAATGAGAACTTCGACGTTTCGAGCGAAGGCCCTTCGTCTGGAAGTTAGTAGAATGGGTCCGGGGGAAAACATGTGCTTTTATAGTGAATACAAAAGCGATCACGTGATAAAAAATAAACCAATCAGATGGATTTAATCAAAACAAACTATAAACATAATATAGAAATCACATCACAAAATATATTAGCATATAAGGAGCAGCGAACAAAGATAACAAAGCAAGAAAGACAGAAAACAAGGAACGAAATATTAGATAAGATGTATCTGCTGATGGCAGGCATAAACAGATAGGAGTTAAATGTAGGAGAGGCGCTCATTAATGCCGAGAGGATGAATGGTACCAAGTTGGGAAATGAGACGCATTTATTGGCTTTTGCGGCTATCATTACTACCAGAAATGGGACACAGAGCTCGAATTTTCATATCTGAAACACTGTGATTGCCAGTGTTGAAATGTCATGACAGGTTGTTTAGCATCATTGTTTACGACAGCACAACGATGCTCACCAAGCCTTATCCTTAACATCTACCAGTTTCACCAATATAAAGCATCCCACATTTACCACATGAAATACAGTAGATGAGATGAGAGGAGGTGCACGTGAAATGGTGCTCAATGGTGTACTTAGATTTTGGTGCCGAAATTGTAGTGGAAGAATCTATCCTTACAGGTTTTACACAGCTTCACACAACAAGGAAACGTGCCATTAGGTGACGACGAGTTCTGTAGTAGAGAGCTGGGGACTAGGGTTTCACGGATTTTTTTACTATGTCGAAACGAGACTAAGGGATTATTGGTGAAAATGGAAGATGTTTCAGGGTCATTTTTCAAGATATGAAAATTCTTCCTAATGACATCCCTTACTTTGAAATTGAAGGGATGGTAACCCAGAACTAGGGGCATTTTGTTGTTGGGAACATTAGACACATGGTCTCTAAGGGTTTCGGATCGGGGAATATTGGAGGCCTTCGAAAAGGCAGTATCTAAGAGAGGGGTTGGATAACCGCGTTGGGCAAAAAAGTTTCTCATTTCCTGACTTTTGGTATGGAAGTCCTCATCTTCACTGCAAATGCGGCGAAGGCGAAGGAACTGAGAGAAGGGAATGGACCTTTTAGTGTGGTTGGGGTGGGAAGAAGTAAAAAGAAGATAGCTATGGGAGTCAGTCGGCTTGTAGAACACAGAAGTAACAAGTTTATTGCCATTGATAGATACAAGTATATCTAAGAACGATACACTGGTCTGACTGATCTCCCACGTAAACTGGAGTGCTGGGTGAAAGTTATTGACAAAGTTAATAAACGCCCGTTTTAAACGTCGAATTTTGCAAGCATGCATTGGTCGATCATCAGAAGTGGTGGGGTGGGAATCCGGGGACATAGGCTCCCGGAACAAAATTGAAAATTGATGCCTACAAACGCCATTTTTTGCATTTTCGGGCGCCGAATTAAAAACTTGGACAGGAAAAGTGCCAGAAAAATTTCTCTTTCAAAATCAGTTTTGAAACTCATATACAGTGAGTAGTGAAAACAACATGGCGGCACAAAACTTACAAGAAGTTTGCGAAAAGAAAACAGCGAACCAGAAAACTCGATTTGAAATTTTGTGAACGAAAAAACTCGCTTTGAAAGCGAGAAAAACAGATAGAAGACTCCAAAATCATTCATAGGTAGGAAGTACATTTAATATATAGAAATTAGTTTAAATAAATAGGTTTTCTACAGAATTAATAGAGCAGCAAAAAAATATGTTCATGAGAATATAAATTTTCGAAAAGCTGCATGAAAAAACAAATAAATTTGCAGTCGGTAAGCACTTACTTTGCTAAACAAAATTATTTAAAATGTCTCAAACTTTTATATAAGCAATACTGTACTAAAACCGATTATTTCACTTTAAGTTATGATAAAAAAACATAACAAAAACATTTAAAATTCTCAATCCGAGTCGCCACAAAGTTTGTTGGTGAACGAACTGTAAAAATATTACCACAGAGATGAGTATATTATTGCTGCAGTTAATGTCTACAAGACTAAGTATATTATAAACCAATTATACCTTCGCTCTCGTCGTATATGGCTGATAGCCGACTCGGTGCTATGCACCTCGTCGGCTATCAGCTCATATACGACTCGAGCTCATGGTATAATTTTTAAATAATTTATATCGGATAGCTCTAACAGTTCCAAATTGTTCTCCATTATAGTGGTCAAGTGAGAGCATCCTTCATGGGTGCAGTGTTTCCAGGGATGAGACTGGAATACCAGGACTAAATGCTGACGTCAACAAAACCCTTCAAACTTTCTTAACTCGCGAGGGAATAACTGTATCGACTTGAATACTTGCTATAATGACATACAAAACATATTAAACAGCCAGCTTTATAGATTGCACGTTAAAGGTTTTAGATTTAGTCACGTGACGGTGCAAACCCTCTATAACGACAGGTTTGGAAGATATAAATGAAGCAAAACGTAATATTCGTGTTAAACTTATAATAAACAAGACCCTGATGCTTGCAGGATTAACTCGTGCCCTTATGAGGGGTAGTAAAATTCAACACAACACAGCGCCATGCAAGGAACAGGAAAATATTAAAGAGTTGTTCCAACCACCAGACCGCAACTTGTAAGAAAAATCTAGCTGCACTACAATTTGTAATAACAAACAAGTAATTATTACAAGCGACAACAGACATGAAGTGTAAAATGGTGTGTATGGTTCCTTTGCTCAAATAATAACTAATCAAGATTGTACTAGTGAGTTATAACCCACACTTATTATTATCCCAATCAAATTGCATGTCGTGTATTCCTTAATTTATACATGGATACAGTGATTTGAAAACACGATTTTGAGGCATTTTGATGTTGTTTTGACTTTGTCTCTGTATAATTTTGCTTATGTTTTCTTGTTCCTTTACTTGATTTCGGCGGACTTCCAAGCTCTTCGTCGAGTTTGTTATATTCAATGTCTTCGTCGTTCTCTGATTCTTCAATCGTCAACGAAACAAACTGATTTTAATAGTTTATATAAATCGATACGAAAAATGCTGGCATGTAATACAGTCTTTTCTCGTCTAAATTCCCCCCGATTAAACTCCCCACGATCAACCCCCCCTCTATTTGAAAGCACTGCGATACAGGAGAATATGCGCGGCACTTAATTAAGGCTAAAACTAGAACTACATGCATGTAGAAGCCCCTCGCCCATTTGAACCAAAATATTTACGGACCTGGCGTCGGCCGGTGAATTCTGTCTTATGATTGGCTTGTGAATTTTGAAAATTTATGTAACTTTGAGATTAATTTATCCAAATTTGAATTTTATTTAATATGCATATTGGCGGACAAAGGATGACAAAGGTCACACCGACTGAAATTACAACTAGAAACCCAGTTTGTAGACTCTGTGGTGGTTTTCAAGACACGCGTCATATGGTACGCATATTTACCAAAGCAGGTACATCAAAAAATATTTGTGTGAAGATAAAGAACACCAACAAAACAGCCTTCGAAGCGCACTCATCAAGTAAATCAGTCACAATTAAGTTCGGCAAAACAATTGTTTACAACAACAACAACCGAGGCTGACGTGACCGTCGAAACTGAAGCATCCTCAAACACACAAAGTCAAAGTGGAAGTAGGCAAGCTGTTAATATTTTGCCTAAACAATCTTCAGAAGCTGGGTTCGTTTAATAATAGGCTGGAAGCGGCTCAATCTCTTTTAACCGAAAGGAAGTCTTGCGAGAAATTATGCATTCTTGCGAGAAATTATCAGTTCTATTTGGGAAAGATTATGAGAGCTTACAAGACTTCGATTTCAAGAAAATGTGGAACGAATTAAAAACAATATTATGCAAAATTTAAGTATAATTCTGCAAATTAGGTAATTTATGCAAAATTTAAGTATAATTAAAATTTAAAACATCCATTATATCTGGGGTGTTTTTATGTCACGTGACTGGCCGACGCCAGGGCCTGTCCCCCCTCCTCGAAAGGCCTTGGAATCGAGGTTGTGATCTACACATTTTCAAATTCACAAACTATACTGCATGCTATAAATCGGCAAAGCAAGCATGCAAAATAGACACTTACCTGATTAAAACGCTCCTTTTTCGGTCTTCCGACTGTTTTTCCTCTTGTTAATTTGTCCTCTAAATAATTTTCATTTATCTTGTTTTGGAGACTTAACATATAAACTTACTTACATAGAGACTTTTTTTGAATAAAGTTTGCAAAAAGGAAGTCTTTTCTCGGTTTGAACTCGCGCATGCGCATAACTTAAAAAACGGCGAACGACTTTGCATTCCACAATGATTTCACATACCCGTGTCAATCTCGGGCGGGATTAGTATCCTCGCACGGCGCTTCGCGCCGGCTCGGGGATGAATATATATTGTCATGTTCAATTGGTTAACTCTCTCTCTCCAGATGGTAGGAGATGCGCAGTTCCAATAAATAAGATACATTTTAACAAGCATCTCTCTCAAATAAGCGTCGCGACCAAAAACTTGGAAAATATTAAACGGATAAATACGGTATACGTTTCGTAAGAAAGGCTTGTAGTATAGAAAAGTCTGTATAATCAAAATGTGTGCAATGTCCAAGGTGCGTAAACTTTGGCGAGGTATTGTATGGATGAAAGGTATGTATGTATGTATAACACGGAAATCTCATCATTACATAAATAATGCTCTTCCTGAGAGCCGTGCACATATACAAATATATAGATCTATGTAACTATAGTAAGAATAGAAAGAAAAGGAAAACAAAGAAGAAATTAGATTTTACAATAACTTGAATGATTAACTATATTACATATATACAATAAAAGCATCAGAGACTAAGAGAATCTCGTATATCATTAGAAACCTTCTGTTTTGAATGCAATGACATCCTCAGTTGATTTGGTGTCATCACTTAGATAATTCCAGGTAACCGCTCCACTGTATGCTAGACTTTTTCATCAAGTTTGTATAATTAGCAAAGGTGTGTATTTGCCAACAAGGTGTGTTAATACACATCTTTAGTATATGGAAGGTGTTTAAAGCAAAGGTTTGTGATTGAATAATCCAAGGCGTACGTGTAATCGTACACATGCATCTAAGGTGTGTAATTTGTAAACAAGGTGTGTATAAATACACATTTCAATGTTTCACATTCCTTGATAGTGAATAGATAAAAATACATTTCAATGTTTCACTTTTGCTTGATAATGAATAATTTCGTAAACATTGCTTAAGGTGGCTCCTCAGAGTTTTATGTCCGGGGGTTACGTTGTTCCTATATGTGGCGGGAACTTTACATATCGCGTGTAACTCGCGTATAGCGTTTCTTTTCCGAAAAACTCTTTTCAAAACAAAACACGAAGCATAAAAAGAAGCATAAAAATAATTTGAAATCCACAACGATATCTGGAAGTGAGATCGGAGAAAACAATAGTGTAAATTTGCTTTTGCAAGCGGCACACTTAAAAAAGGTGTGTTAAATTAACACACCTTTCTGTCCAAATTTTAACACACCTTTAGGTGTGTTTTGTAACACAATATATGTGTTAAAACACACCTTAAGGTGTGTTTTGATACACACCTAAGGTGTGTTAAACACACCATAGCAGTGTGTTAAACACACCTTGAGGTGTGTTTAGTTACACACCAAAAGATGTGTTAAACACACAAAAGGTAGTTAGGAAAACACACCTAAAGGTGTGTTTTCAGCTTGTCCAAATTTTAACACACCTAAAGGTGTGTTTTGAAGAAGGTGTGTTTTCTAACACACCAAGGTGTGTTTTCTAACATATCAAGGTGTGTTTTGAAACACACCAAGGTGTGTTTTTGATATTACAGCAAGGTGTGTTTTATTACGCAGCTAAAGCTGTGCTAGACAACACATGTATTGACCCAGTACTCTATTACACACCTTTCCTAAAACACAACTTAGAACACACAAATTGAATCGGGCTTAAGAACATATTAAACAATGCACACATCGAAAATGGTTGACATCTTAATTCTATGTTTCAATGATTGCAAGATGGTTGAAACACATAATTCAAATGTTATACCCATTCCCAGATTGTGTAGTGCTTTGTATTTTCAAAGTTACTCTGTGGAAACCATGATTTTGAATCTAGTTTTACCATTATATAAGAAAGCATAATACTACAATAATTGTTAAATAATTTATTAAGACTATAAAGTAATGTTAAGACTATTAAATAATGTACAGACTATTTTGTAGGATTACAGTTAGCTTAATTCATAACAGAATAGTTCTACAGTTCGTTTTCAGCTATTGACATGCTACTGTTTAGTTCAGCTCATTAATGCTGAGTACTTTGTACCTTTGTATGCATTATCGCTTGATCGCAACACAATTTCCATCTGGGTAGGGAAACGTTGAAAACGTACGGTAGTGCGCGGATATGACATCAATCAGAGCGTTGATCACATCAGTACCAGGGCATTCAACAAACACTTGGTTCTCCCCAATAATCATTAACTGGTCTACATCCTCCGGGCACCCAGTGCACAGTACACGAAACTGACCATTTATCCTGGACTATACTCTCAATTGCTGACGAGGGCTAAAGAAAAATATTGTGAGTGTCAATGTAGATATTGGTGCAAAGACAACTACTCAACTAGAATACGATTACACATCCAACATAGAATATGAGGTCTAAGCACTTGCACAAACATTAAATATCCCGCAGTAAATAGCACTTGCCAAATCTGCAAATGTCATAGAAAGCAAGCTAAGATTATATACTTTGTCTCAGTATTGTGACATTAGCAACTAGCCATGCTATGCACTATTGCAATTATTGAAACAACTGTTGAGTTATTATAAGGAGAGTGGGATACTCGGCAGTTGACTGTTCTGTAAAACCTGAAGGTATACGCCATGCCATGAGCTATAAGCTGGCTTCCCAATCAAATTGCATGTCGTGTATTCCTTAATTTATACATGGATACAGTGATTTGAAAACACGATTTGAGGCATTTTGATGTTGTTTTGACTTTGTCTCTGTATAATTTGCTTATGTTTTCTTGTTCCTTTACTTGATTTCGGCGGACTTCCAAGCTCTTCGTCGAGTTTGTTATATTCAATGTCTTCGTCGTTCTCTGATTCTTCAATCGTCAACGAAACAAACTGATTTTAATAGTTTATATAAATCGATACGAAAATGCTGGCATGTAATACAGTCTTTCTCGTCTAAATTCCCCCGATTAAACTCCCACGATCAACCCCTCTATTTGAAAGCACTGCGATACAGGAGAATATGCGCGGCAATTTAATTAAGGCTAAAACTAGAACTACATGCATGAAGCCCTCGCCCATTTGAACCAAAATATTTACGGACCTGGCGTCGGCCGGTGAATTCTGTCTTATGATTGGCTTGTGAATTTTGAAAATTTATGTAACTTTGAGATTAATTTATCCAAATTTGAATTTTATTTAATATGCATATTGGCGGACAAAGGATGACAAAGGTCACACCGACTGAAATTACAACTAGAAACCCAGTTTGTAGACTCTGTGGTGGTTTTCAAGACACGCGTCATATGGTACGCATATTTACCAAAGCAGGTACATCAAAAAATATTTGTGTGAAGATAAAGAACACCAACAAAACAGCCTTCGAAGCGCACTCATCAAGTAAATCAGTCACAATTAAGTTCGGCACACCAATTGTTTACAACAACAACAACCGAGGCTGACGTGACCGTCGAAACTGAAGCATCCTCAAACACACAAAGTCAAAGTGGAAGTAGGCAAGCTGTTAATATTTTGCCTAAACAATCTTCAGAAGCTGGGTGTTCGTTTAATAATAGGCTGGAAGCGGCTCAATCTCTTTTAACCGAAAGGAAGTCTTGCGAGAAATTATGCATTCTTGCGAGAAATTATCAGTTCTATTTGGGAAAGATTATGAGAGCTTACAAGACTTCGATTTCAAGAAAATGTGGAACGAATTAAAAACAATATTATGCAAAATTTAAGTATAATTCTGCAAATTAGGTAATTTATGCAAAATTTAAGTATAATTAAAATTTAAAAACATCCATTATATCTGGGTGTTTTTATGTCACGTGACCGGCCGACGCCAGGGCCTTTCCCCCCTCCTCGAAAGGCCTTGGAATCGAGGTTGTGATCTACACATTTTCAAATTCACAAACTATACTGCATGCTATAAATCGGCAAAGCAAGCATGCAAAATAGACACTTACCTGATTAAAACGCTCCTTTTTCGGTCTTCCGACTGTTTTTCCTCTTGTTAATTTGTCCTCTAAATAATTTTCATTTATCTTGTTTTGGAGACTTAACATATAAACTTACTTACATAGAGACTTTTTTTGAATAAAGTTTGCAAAAAGGAAGTCTTTTCTCGGTTTGAACTCGCGCATGCGCATAACTTAAAAAACGGCGAACGACTTTGCATTCCACAATGATTTCACATACCCGGGTGTCAATCTCCGGGCGGAATTAGTATCCTCGCACGGCGCTTCGCGCCGGCTCGGGGATGAATATATATTGTCATGTTCAATTGGTTAACTCTCTCTCTCCAGATGGTAGGAGATGCGCAGTTCCAATAAATAAGATACATTTTAACAAGCATCTCTCTCAAATAAGCGTCGCGACCAAAAACTTGAAAATATTAAACGGATAAATACGGTATACGTTTCGTAAGAAAGGCTTGTAGTATAGAAAAGTCTGTATAATCAAAATGTGTGCAATGTCCAAGGTGCGTAAACTTTGGCGAGGTGTGTATGGATGAAAGGTATGTATGTATGTATAACACGGAAATCTCATCATTACATAAATAATGCTCTTCCTGAGAGCCGTGCACATATACAAATATATAGATCTATGTAACTATAGTAAGAATAGAAAGAAAAGGAAAACAAAGAAGAAATTAGATTTTACAATAACTTGAATGATTAACTATATTACATATATACAATAAAAGCATCAGAGACTAAGAGAATCTCGTATATCATTAGAAACCTTCGTTTTGAATGCAATGACATCCTCAGTTGATTTGGTGTCATCACTTAGATAATTCCAGGTAACCGCTCCACTGTATGCTAGACTTTTTCATCAAGTTTGTATAATTAGCAAAGGTGTGTATTTGCCAACAAGGTGTGTTAATACACATCTTTAGTATATGGAAGGTGTTTAAAGCAAAGGTTTGTGATTGAATAATCCAAGGCGTACGTGTAATCGTACACATGCATCTAAGGTGTGTAATTTTGTAAACAAGGTGTGTATAAATACACATTTCAATGTTTCACATTCCTTGATAGTGAATAGATAAAAATACATTTCAATGTTTCACTTTGCTTGATAATGAATAATTTCGTAAACATTGCTTAAGGTGGCTCCCTAGAGTTTTATGTCCGGGGGTTACGTTGTTCCTATATGTGGCGGGAACTTTACATATCGCGTGTAACTCGCGTATAGCGTTTCTTTTCCGAAAAACTCTTTTCAAACAAACACGAAGCATAAAAAAGAAGCATAAAAATAATTCTGAAATCCACAACGATATCTGGAAGTGAGATCGGAGAAAACAATAGTGTAAATTTGCTTTTGCAAGCGGCACACTCTAAAAAAAGGTGTGTTAAATTAACACACCTTTTCTGTCCAAATTTTAACACACCTTTAGGTGTGTTTTGTAACACACCATAAGGTGTGTTAAACACACCTTAAGGTGTGTTTTGATACACACCTAAGGTGTGTTAAACACACCATAAGGTGTGTTAAACACACCTTGAGGTGTGTTTAGTTACACACCAAAAGATGTGTTAAACACACAAAAAGGTGTGTTAGAAAACACACCTAAAGGTGTGTTTTCGGCTTGTCCAAATTTTAACACACCTAAAGGTGTGTTTTGGAAGAAGGTGTGTTTTCTAACACACCAAGGTGTGTTTTCTAACACATCAAGGTGTGTTTTGAAACACACCAAGGTGTGTTTTGATACACAGCAAGGTGTGTTTTATTACGCAGCTAAAGCTGTGCTAGACAACACATGTATTGACCCAGTACTCTATTACACACCTTTCCTAAAACACAACTTAGAACACACAAATTGAATCGGGCTTAAGAACATACAAAACAATGCACACATCGAAAATGGTTGACATCTTAATTCTATGTTTCAATGATTGCAAGATGGTTGAAACACATAATTCAAATGTTATACCCATTCCCAGATTGTGTAGTGCTTTGTATTTTCAAAGTTACTCTGTGGAAACCATGATTTTTGAATCTAGTTTTACCATTATATAAGAAAGCATAATACTACAATAATTGTTAAATAATTTATTAAGACTATAAAGTAATGTTAAGACTATTAAATAATGTACAGACTATTTTGTAGGATTACAGTTAGCTTAATTCATAACAGAATAGTTCTACAGTTCGTTTTCAGCTATTGACATGCTACTGTTTAGTTCAGTCATTAATGCTGAGTACTTTGTACCTTTGTATGCATTATCGCTTGATCGCAACACAATTTCCATCTGGGTAGGAAACGTTGAAAACGTACGGTAGTGCGCGGATATGACATCAATCAGAGCGTTGATCACATCAGTACCAGGGCATTCAACAAACACTTGGTTCTCCCCAATAATCATTAACTGGTCTACATCCTCCGGGCACCCAGTGCACAGTACACGAAACTGGACCATTTATCCTGGACTATACTCTCAATTGCTGACGAGGGCTAAAGAAAAAAATATTGTGAGTGTCAATGTAGATATTGGTGTAAAAGACAACTACTCAACTAGAATACGATTACACATCCAACATAGAATATGAGGTCTAAGCACTTGCACAACATTAAATATCCCGCAGTAAATAGCACTTGCCAAACATCAAATGTCCTGCAGAAAGCAAGCTAGATTATATACTTTGTCTCAGTGGTGAAGCTAGACATTAGCAACTAGCCATGCTATGCAATTATTGAAACCTTTATTTGAGTTATTATAAGGAGAGTGGGATACTCGGCAGTTGACTGTTCTGTAAAACTACCTGAAGACTGGTAGACATGTCATGCTATAAGCTAGCTTGGATTAAGCAAAACATCTGGCCACAATAGAATCTTAGGAGAATAAAAATTAATACACTATTTTAAAATGCATTGGACATTAATCGGTTAACCTTGAATTATCTCGATCGATAGCAAATATGGCGGTTGACTGTTGTGTAAAACTTCGTCTGGAAGTTAGTAGAAGCCCAGACAAAGGGCCTTTGCTTGAAACGTCGAACTTCTTATTGTATTTTTCAGGTAGTTTTACACATGTTCAGTCAACCGCCATAACCTTTAATTAGTTAACTACATACTGTATCAAATCTTTGCACCGCATAAAAATACAAAAATTCTAATTGTTATTTTTGTAAGTCCCTATTGCGACAAGAGGTTTTTCTCATCCAAGAGAGATAGCTTATGGTATTACCTGTACATAATGTCTACCCAGTCTCCTACTCTCCCTTTGATTACTCAAATTGTCTGGTATATTAGACAGAGAATAATAGCGAATTAAGGCACATTGCGGTTTAATAGGTTAACCATAAGTGAGGAGTTAATTAGAGTTAGAATACTATACTGATATTAATCATCTCATAGTTTGTAGACATGTGATTGTCAAAAGACTGCAACCCTAAGTTTTCCCTGATCTGAATACCTTTTACATTGTCACATTGGCCAATATCAAATACACATAACTTGCTGCAGTTCATTCAATCCTTGTATAATTTGTTTTGTCTCTTCCAGTAATATATCATTGTTCTAATCTTTGAGTCCTGAGGACAAGGTGAACCATACAGAAATATACCTTGTTTCGGCAGCTCCAAATATACAATATCTGTCTCAAGAGAAGTAAACATATATATTAGGACAACCTGACAGCTTGACATTTATATAATACATATAATAGAGTATATATTGAATGCCAATAGACAGGTCTCATAATTATGTCTATTTAAGCCATGCATATCCAACACTCTTTCTTTCCCTTAACAAGTAAAATCGTCTGGCATTTAGACAGAGTAAAATAGGAATGTAGGGCCACTAGGGTGAAATGAGCAAATTGTCTTAATGGGTTAAAAAGAGACATGGGCAAACAGTTCGGTTAACCCACCAACATCCAGCGGTCTGTAGTGACGAGTACAATCATGTGGTGTTAAACATAGTAAACTAACGTATGGGGAATTAGGGCACATCCTTAATGGTTAACCACTCAACATTGGTAACAGTCAGGCATCATTAACATATGTACAAATTTATTACCTTTTCAATTTGTGCAGGAACATTATAGAATTCTGTAATATTAAGCAGTGGCAGACAGTAAGGGGGACTCATATAATCTAAAAATATAAGATGTATTTTAATTTGCAAGCACATTTCAAAAGGTAATAAATTTTGCTCACAGACACAAAAACATTAATTAATGAACCCTGGTACGCATACTATAAGAGTCGACTATTATAATGGATTAAATTACAGTTATATCTAAAATCATAATCAATTTTAAGTATTTTGCAATAAGCAGTGGTAGACACTAGGGGGGCCAAGGGGGCAGTCGCCCCCTCCAATAATTTCTCAAAGCCTTTGAATGATAGCTGGTTAACTGTGTAACAAAGCTGTATCAATGAATTTACAACCACAAAAGCCTTGATAGGCTATAATTTAAGTAAATTTGCATGAAATTGAAGCGAAAATGGTTTTAAGAATTGAGATTTGCAGCAACAAAAGGATGGTTATATGTTGGCAACCTAAGTTCGCACCCCCTATATTTCGTGAAGTGTCCGGCACTGGCAATAAGTTCCATATCCATATCCACACATATGCATGTATCAGTGGCTTCCCCAGGCTGGGGTCGACCGCCAGGACCCATGGGGATTGGTCTTTTTACCCAGTCAAACCTTAGCAAATTCCCCTGGGTACAAGATACAGGTATTAAATACAACCCCCACCCTCAAGGGCAGTATCTTTTTTTCAATCTTATATCAAGTTACAGAGCCAGTTGCAAGCGGTATAAGCTCTCGTTTATTGACTGACTAATCAACACTAAAACATATCAACAATGACTTGTAGCAAAAGATAGGAAATGTATAATATGAATGGCCCTAGACCAATCCTATAAATTCATAATAAATTCAAAGCATCCAAGTCACATTTGGGAGTTTCTAAATCAAAATCTCCTGGGTACTTTCCTGTGGGTTTTCGGCTTGAGAACCAAATTTGACTTTTCCCCCACCCCCATGGGATGCAAACACTTGGCAAATGCCTCTGGGTCCCCAGGGGGAAGCCGCTGATACATGGATAAGTAGGGCATAGTGTTAGTCCTCTCCACTCTTGGAACATAGGCATGATATAATTTAACATCTATGATTAACTTTTGAAGCAAGCTATTTTTGTGTAAAAGGGGAGAATATTCCTGGTACTACCAAATATCCACTTAACGGCAGCATGAGAGCATCATGGATTTACATTGACTGGTGCATAAACTTCTCACAATCAAAATATATCAACCAGGCATTCGAACATTCACATGTGATAGTATTAAATAGTTGGACAATGGGCCCAGTGATTTTACATTCTTGGACAGGTTTCTGACATGTGAAAATATATAAAAGTCATGCAAATCTGACCTATTAGTATCGATGAAACATTTCAGCTTACAAAATACAGCAGAATTTAGATACATGACTCTGATTGACAGTATACCAGTTAGTGGTGACAAGGCCGGATGCAATCTCTTGAACTCAAATAATATATTTAGAATAGGCAATACTTTTACAATAGTTTTTTTCTCCATTTTCACTGCATATGTATCAACATAATTATATTAAAATCTTATATGAAAGTTGTAGCTGATATTTGAAGTGGTTAAATCTTTAAATAAAGCTATATACTAGGACAAGATGGGATCTGAGTATTTAACTGCCAATCTGTCATATACAGTTGGTAAATATAAACATTGAAAGCCCAAGTAAAAGTGAAGATTTTCTTAGTAGCATTTGCTGAAGTAATTTTAAGTTGGAACTGTATTATTTTCAGCGTTTTAATTCATATATTGTCGCGGCAAATTCAAATTTTAAGCGGGGACAACATGCTTGACATCCACGAACGAAGATTGCAAATATTTCCTAACAAAATCGCTCTATTACACAAAAAACATAACAATAACCTTACCTGAATATTATTCAGTAATCGCCGATGTATTGCTTCTGAAAATCCAGTTTATCTTGGGTCAAAAATATAAAATTTCGAGCACGATTTCGACAAACAGAACAAAAATAAAAAATTTTAAATATGGAGGTGTGATGACTCTATCCCGAGAACCTTTGCGCGCGTAGTAAGAAGACCAGACACCAGTCTGTCAGTCAGCGCGCATTGCGGAATATTCATTTTTCGTTCATTCTTTGATAGAGTGACAAAACTTCAATCACCAGTAAATGTTTAAGATTTTGTGTTACATATAGAGCTCTTAAATAGATAGATAGTCGCTGAGATGCCCTTCAAACTTGAGCATACCGATATATTGCCCGATATATTTCAATATTTTCGTAGAAATATTATAGCATACATGTGGATTTCGGGTATATAAAGGAAGGTTATTGACATATATATTAAGGTCTTTTTTCAAAATAATAACTAAACGGTTTGAAATTTTTCGAGAAACATCTATTACCGCCGTTTCTATGGTGATAATGACGTTTCAAAATAGCAGTTGGGTTTAAAATGCTTTAAAAAGCCTTTTATAGTTATCATAGTTGGCGTATATAATGTTTTCTCTAGTTTTCTTGTTTATAGATGTGAAAAATTATAACATGTTTAACTTATGTGTATGACAAATATGTATGATAAATTATTGGTGCAATCCCTCCCTCCTCCCCACCTCCCCTCCCCCTCTGTTCCGCAGTCCCTGGTTAACGATCAACTCGCTAACTTGATCACTGTTGTATTCAAGTCAGTCGAGTCTCTTTGTTTTTCAAACCAAAAATAATTCTCAAAAAAATTGGATCTAAATAGAAAATCTACTATCTCTTTTAGAAAATGTAGGCCACTTTAAAAGGCATTTCCTTTCTCATTCCATGTTTTTTTATTGTTTAAAAAATCCGTGCGAGGTGTGTTCTGTAACACACCAAGGTGTGTTTCTATAAAAAGTCAAAGGTGTGTTGTCGAACACACCAAGGTGTGTTTTCATTCAAAAGGTGTGCAACTTAACACACCTTACAGTCATGAAAGTAAGGTGTGTAAAAGGAAGTGTGTTCCATAACACACCTTGGTGTGTTTTGTGACCCACCATGGTGTGTTCTCTTACACACCAAGGTGCGTTTTCTAACACACCAAGGTGTGTTTTCCAAAAGTGCGTAGAAAGGTGTGTAAAAAGTACACACCTTGGTGTGTAATGAAACACACCTTGGTGTGTCATTAAACACACCTTGGTGTGTAATTAAACACACCTGTTTTTAGAGTGCATTGTTGGCCGTTTTTGACCACCGTACGCGAATGTCGTATCGCGAACAGTGGGACATAAAGTTTCTGCACGTATTTGCAGTATTTCCAGCTCTATTGACCTATTATCTTTTTAATACCTTAAACTGGCTACCATTTACAAAACAATCTATGATTAAGAGAACCATTGTAGCTTTTAAACGTGTGAATACTTTTTATCATACTCCTGATTATTTGGATTCATTTTTAGTAAGAAACTCTGACATCCATGATAGAAATACCAGATACTCAAATTTTAATATGCTATGTCCTAAATTCAAGCGAAAAACTGAAGGGGGAAGGACTTTCGCTGTGAGAACTGTCATCGACTGGAACAAAATTAATCTCAATATGAGAAAAACACGGACAGTGTCAAATTTTAAGAAAAACTTATACAGCCAGTTATTAAATGAACAAAAAGCCGCCAGTAATATAGAACGCTAGTTTACTTCAACTAATATTAGTTTTTACTGTATATAATTGTAATATATACGTTGTAATATTTTTAATTTAGTTACTAATGCCATTCGTGTATATAAATTTCATATGTATAGATATATAGAGGGGCATTGAGGTATCAGTAATTCATATACTGTCAAATGTTACCTTCTTAAAATAAAGTTTACAATTACAATTACAATTACTTCTGACAATAAATATAATTCAAATAATGAAGAAAACTCTTCCTCTATGCGTGAAACGGGCAGGATCGAAACTCGTACAACAAACTGCCATAAAAAACAGAAATTATTTCAATGGCCGCTTGGCGAAAACGTCGGACGCCGGTAAAGTGATTGAAGCGATGATGAATGGCTTAGCTGTTAGAGAAAAGCTGTAACATGTCATAAGCAGTAAATGCCAACATTTTCATCGATCTTACATGCAATATTCCACATTTAGTTGGCCATAAACAGACACAGTATATCAAATACTATATAAATTTTTTAAAACTTGGAATTTCAAAAACAATAAAATATGCTTTGAAAGACTCGCGTGTTTTCATTGTTCTTCACGAAATGCATGCGGGACACCACGCGAGAAACGAGATTTCCGACTATTGTATGACGTCAGAGATCCAAAAAACCTCCAAATGTAGCTCAAATTTCTCTTGTTTCCGTCGGTGAATTTTCTAAAACTTTGTACATTTAATACTATCGGCTTAATAGATGTAATGGCAATTTTTCTTAAAATTCTATATAAGGAAAATTTCTGAATATTGATTTTTGACTTTTTTTGAATTACAAAAAAAAGGTATCATTAGAATTTTTTAAAAATGAGGAAATAGAACCATTAAACCAATATTATTTCCTATGCAAAGTTTTAAAAAATTTTACAGAAGGATATTCTTAAAATAACAGGAAGAAGACAAAAAGTAAGCTTGATTCTAAGCACGCTGTTGCCATGGTGGGGCTTCGGTGGCGCAGTCGTCAGGGCAAGCGCCTTTCACCTCTGAGTCTTGAGTTCGATTCTCGCTGAGGACTATACTCATCACACTCATGTGAAAAGAGTAAGTCAACGCTCTGCCGAAAGTCGTGGGTTTTCTCCGGGCACTCCGGTTTCCTCCCATAGGGAACGTTGACTGGGTTGGTTAGGATATACAGATTAGGAAAGTAATATCACAATTGTTGTAAAAATAGATGATGTAGGCTACGTACATAATATAGATAAGCGAGATACTTGATGTAATCGGTCACTGAAAAGCCCCAACGGGGAGTGAGCTGAATAATGTATAATAATAATGGTGTATTAGAATCTAAGGGTTTCTGATGACAAACTGTTTATCCCAAAACCACGCACTGAATATCAGTTATAGTGGAGCATTCTAATGGAATTCTTTACCAGAATCTCTTAGATCGGAACCGCTTTCTCTGCTTTTAAGACGGATTTGGACGCTTTCTTGTCAAATAATAATCGATCCGACTCCCACACGGCAATTAGGTAGCACAGTAAATTATTTTATGTGTGTTTTTCTTTTACCCATATTTTATGTAAATATTATTACTGATGATTTTCCCGTGTTTAAATAAAGTTGATGATGATGATGATGATGATGGTAACAGACTTTCAACACAAATGTAGTACACCAAAATCTTCAGGAGAGCATTCTCGATGTTTGATTTGAACTCCCCCCCCACCCCCACCCCCACACCCCGTCCACCCCACACCCCACATCCCCATACCCCCACACCACCCCATCCCCACACCCCCACACCACCCCATCCCCACACCCCCACACACCACCTCACCCCAACACACCTACACCGCCCGCTACGTCCTTCTATATGCAAAATGTTCGCTTAGATGCAAAAATAGAGTTGTCAAAAATAATTTGCATTTAAGCAGCGAAGACTGTAGTTTTCCCATTGTTTCAGCTGGAGAAAAGGGCACTCTGAAGAAAACTTGGGAGGGCACGTGCCCCCTGTGCCCCCCCGGTTCATACGCCACTGTATATACGGTCCTATCTCAAGCAATAAATGTATTGTTGGTATCCCTGTACAAATATTTTATTTTACATATTGTTTTAAAATAATTTTCCGAATGGAAGCTTTTTGCGGTAGGTCATATTTACCAAAATCAGTATTTATGAACACTAATATATAATAACCACTAAAATTCGTAAGATGTCGCGTTCTTCAAAACATATAAGGAAATAATGTTTGCGTGCAAGAATGTAAGTGTCACTGTTTCCCAATTACGAAAATTGCGGTAATTTTGCAGAAGATGATTCCTTCATTCTATTTTCAGATTTGAGTAATAAAGAAGTTCCGCTTTTGAAATGTTTGGCATTTGGCACGAAAACAAATTAAATTACTCATCAGACATTGGCACCATCAAATAATAAATGACCGGTCTTTAGGTTTGCCTCCATAAAAATTATTTAAGGTCAGGAAAGCATCTCTTAAGAGAACAAGAACAGATTTTGACAAACTGTGTCTTCTAGCCGTTAAGTTAATTGTACACTACATTACCAAGGTCAGAATAAATTTCATTTATCGTCTTAACATTGCGGTCAAACAAAAAGAAAATAATAACACTGCAACTGGCTGTTCAGCGGGGAAATTTTGGAAATTTAAGGCATGATAAACGCCATTTCTGGCACTTAAATTAAGTCTTGCTATTTATGGCCATGGCACAAAAATGTGTAGGCAATGTATTAAATATAGCTTCCTAAAAATGTTTGCTATGTGCCTCGCAACTTATACGATATTTTCACAATGTTAGAACTTTTCCTCACGTAATATAGACGAACGACCCCGTTCTGGAATGGAAACTGTTTACTGGAGGGCATAATTACAAAAACCGTTTTTTTCAACACAACTAGCACAATACAATTATAACTCAATAAGTAAAATTCTTGAGTTCTCGATCTTCAACTCATAAAAGGAAGTCAGAATTTTAAAACTAGGATGAAATGTTTGCGTGCAAGAATGGGAGTTTTATAGAGATAATTAGTTCATTCTATTGTCAGACGAAAACAAATGAAATTGCTCACCAGCCATTAGCGCCATCAGATGATGATATCTACCCTTTGGTATTTGAATAATTGGTCAACGCACGATTATCTATCTTATGATTATATACGCCGAACTTCAGCTAAATTAAATTTTGTCTCCATAAAGATATCAAGAAAGCGTTTTTACGAGAAACAGAATATATTTCAAAGAAATGTGCCTTTTACGCAGGTTGTGTGCTGCATTACCGAGATGGAATTACTTTCCATGTGTGTGGCTTACATTGTCTGTCAAAGACAAAATAGTAACATTACTACCAGCTTGGCACCGGAGAAATTTGGAAAAGTTGGGGCATGACAAACGCCATCATGTTCTGGCAATTTAGCGATAGTACATAAAGTTTATATGAATCATAATAAGGTCACGTCCTTAGAATATTTGAATTTCTTTATGTAAAAACATCTTTACAACTCTCCAAAATTCCATTCTTTAGTTTTAGGATTAATAATTTAAAGTGGCGCGAGAATATGTAACTGCTAGAGTAGATTGTTTGAATTATACGTTTTATATATCGTTTAACATTGTGAGACAAGGACAAAATACAGTGGTAAAAAATTCCTACCAAAAGTCGCACAATCATTGTCTTTTAATATTTAAATATAGCAATTTGGTGTGGGCTAAGTAGAAAATTAGTTTAAAAAATGCTCGACTCGGGTATTTTAAAGCCTGTTCATTGCTGTTTTTGACAAACTTCGAGAGGCTAGTGGAAACACCAGGTAAGACATACAATTTATATCATGCGTTGTTATATAAAGTTTTTACTTATAGTCGTAATATATACTTATTCTAAATTTATATAACTTATTATAAATTTTGGCGATGTACTATAACCGGGTCTTTTATGTAGAAAGCTGAGAAATTATTTTTGACGATGCAATTAAGCAAGTCAAGCAGCTGCGTGGTTGGTCTCGTTAAATTTACCAGATGCCGCGATCGAAGTCTTGCCATATTTTGTAAGATTACCTTGAGCGGCAAACCTATTTGTCTTATATTGCTCTATAACCAGGCAAAGATGTGTTGAGTTCCTTCACCTTGGTGAACAAAAACCATCTGGCATTAGATGAAGTAAAATGTATTCCCTTTAATTTTTCGGTATATATTTTCCCACTCGATATATATTTTGCCATTTTGCAGGTTATTTGCACTACACAAGCAGTATAGAGGTCCGACCAACTGAATGAAAAAAGCCTGATTTAAGGTAAGATACTATAGCCGTCTCAATTTGACTTAGCGTAAATTATTTTATTTTTACTTCACCGTCACAAAGCAGCTGTTCAATTTTTATTTCACATATAACTAATGGCATATTATACGTTGAATTTAGATCTCATATATCTGTGTCGTAACACTCTAAGATTCGCTAAATAATCGTAGCAAAACACGGTTTAAAAGGACTCCTGGATATAACCAAATTTTAAACTTTTTAGACAAAGACCTTACAATAAATAAAGAGATGTATTGCACTTACGCTGATCACAGCGTGCTTATATAGAGTGTGCGGTTAATTTCACTGTTCTTTCACTATGAAATTTTTGAGTAACTCTACACATGCACTGTACCGACACTGAAGTGCTAACTAGTTTATTGTATATATGATGTTTTTTATTGTATAATTAATACACTTTGGTAGTTGATTCTTCAATCGTCAACTGATTTTTATATTTTATATAAATCGATACGAAAAATGCTGACATGTAATAAAGTATTTCCTCGTCTAAACTCCCCCCGATTACCCCCCCCCCACCCCTTATTAAAAGCACTGCGATACAGGAGAATATGCGGCACTTAATTAAGGCTAAAATGAGTATGTTGTCATGTTCTATCGGTTAACTCTCCCTCTCTCCAGATCGTAGGAAATGCGCAGTTCCATGCAGTAAATAAAATAATTTTTAACGAGCATCTCCCTCAAATAAGCGCCGCGACCAAAACAATTGAAAATATTAAACTGGTAAATACGGTATGCGTTTCAAAAGAAAGGCTTGTAGTATAGAAAGGTTTGTATAATCAGAATGTGTGCAATGTCCAAGGTGCGTAAACTTTGGCGAGGTGTGTATGGATGAAAGGGGTGTAATTAGCAAAGGTGTGTATTTGCCAAAAAGGTGTGTATAAAAATTAATACACATCTTTAGTATACAGAAGGTGTTTAAAGCAAAGGTGTGTGATTGAATAATCCAAGGTGTTCGTGTAATCGCACACATCTAAGGTGTGTAATTTTGTAAACAATGTGTGTATAAATACACATTTCAATGTTTCAGATTCCTTGATAATGAATAAATAAAAATACATTTCAATGTTTCACTTTCTTTGATAATGAATCATTTCGTAAACATTGCTTAATTACAATATGAAGTCAAATTTGCTGTAGTTTCATGTCACTAAGTTGAAAATGGCTTGGTTCCTTTTGATAATTTTGCACTCAAACTCGTACCTAGAGCGTTGTATTCCTCGCACGGATTGTGCTAATCAACATTTCTGCGGCGAGTCCTGGGAACTAGTTCGTCTATATGCAGGGACGAAGCGAAGCATCTGGAGTTTCGGGGGGAGGGGGTGAAATAACTTTATCTGAAATTTGAACTTCAATGTTAAAACTTGCCTGAAGTGTAATGGTTGTAATGGACCTATTTCTGATTGATTATTATTGAAATACTGAGTTGTTTAAGAAGTAGGGGTTCTTTTAGGGGATTATATATTTTCGAAGCTCCAGGACTGCATTTCTGCAAACAAACTGTCTCCAAATTGAGTGTATTTTGCACAACATATTCATTTATGTGGAAGTCTTTAAAGAGGTCAGGTTCTTACAAATCATTTAATATTTTATTTTAGTTATCACTTTACAAAATATAACAATTTTTCACCCACATCTTACCTGAAAATGTCAAAATTTCACCTTGAATTATACCTGATTTTTTTAAACTTTTTAGAGTTGGGGGAGTGTTACACCCCCACACATCCCACTCGCTACGTCCCTGTCTATATGCAGCAAAATGTTCGCTTATATGCAAAAATAGAGCTGTCAAAAATCATTTCCATATAAGCAGCGAAGACTGTATTTACGATAGATGTGAAATTCATAAATCAGTCTGACGACTTATTATACTTAGATCGTCCTTAGGATATTTAACTTCTCTAAAACATCATAAGAACTATATGCAAAATTCCCTTTTTACTGTAAGAATAACTCCATTTATGACGAGTCCTGTTATTTATAGGGATGGCGTAAAAATGGTTAAGCAATGCATATTTTAAGTAGAACTTCCTAAAAATGTTTGCACGATAATTCTCTATTTATATAATTATAACGGTCCTTTCTCAAGCAATAAATGTATTGTTGGTATATCCCTGTACATATAAATATATGAAATGATTTCCCGAATGGAAGCTTTTTGCGGTAGTGCATATTTACCAAAATCAGTATTTATGAACACTAATATACAATAACTAAAATTCGTGGGCTGTCGCGTTCTTCAATTATAATATAAGGAAATAATGTTTGCGTGCAAGAATGTAAGTGTCACTGTCTCCCAATTACGAAAATTGCTGTAATTTTGCAGACGATAATTCCATCATTCTATTTTCAGATTTGTAAAAAAGAAGTTCCTCTTTTGAAATGTTTGGCATTGTCATACGAAAACAAATTAAATGACTCACCAGATATTGGCGCCATCAAATAATACATGACCGTTCTTTAGGTAAAATTTTGTCTCCATAAAGATCATTCGATATCACGAAAGCATTTTTTAAGAGAACAAGAACAGATTTTGACAAACTGTGTTTTCCAGCCATTAAGTTAATTGTACACTGCATTACCAAGGTCAGAATAAGTTTCAGTTATCGTCTTAACGTTGTCAAGAAAAATAAATTAATAACACTACAACTGGCTGTTCAGCGGGGAAATTTTGGAAATTTAAAGCATGATCAACGCCATTTCCGGCTCTTTGGTAGAATAGTCGCCATATGCAAGTCGTTCAATAGAAAAGTCGCGGTTATAATGCAAAGATTAATTTTGGGAATCTAAAACCAAATTCTTTGGAATCTCGTCGCTTTACTCCGCTTAGAAGTAGTAAATCGCTTGTATGCAAAAAGTCGTTTATATGCAAAGGGAAAATTGTGTTGAAGTCGCTTATATAGCACTGTCACCATAGACTATATCCAGAAGACAGGGACTGGAAACGCCATTGTTTTGCGCGTGCTGTCCGTGATACGGCCTGTAGAACAACAATGTCAATGTCGAGTGTTTTTGTAGTTCGAAATAATACGCATGCATTCAAAGGTGATCTTTGGCTTTGGTAATCCCAATAGAAGTTTGAAAAGGCGATAGCTGCATTGACATTTATATTTATGTTCATTATATATAGATAAGAAACCCTGAAATATACCTAAAGTGAATTTACAGGGTTTGAAGTAGGTGTGTACAGAAACAACAACAATGGCTATAGCTTTTTGTATTTCAAAAATAACACGCATGCACTCAAAAGTGATTTGTTAAAGTCAATAGAAGTTTAAAAAAGCGATAGCTGCATTGACATTTATATTTTTGTTCAATATATAGAGATGAGAAACCCTGAAATATATTTAAAATGAAGTTACAGGGTTTGAAGTAAGTGTGTTCAGAAACAACAACGAAGGCGGCTATTTTGTAGTTCAAAATAATACGCATGCATTCAAAGGTGATTTTTTGCTTTATTAAATCCAAGAGAACTTTGAAAAAGCGATAGTTGCATCGTCATTTCCATTCTTGTTTAAAATTTGTAAATGAGAAGTCTTGAAATGTATTTCAAGTGAAGTTACAGCGTTTGAAGTAGGTGCATAAACTAACAACAACAATGGTGACATTTTTGTATTCAAAAAGGGAACGCAGGCATTCAATGGTGCTTTTTAGCTTTGTTAAACCATCAAAAAGTTTGAAAAGTCGACAGTTGCATCGACATTTTTATTCTTGTTAAAAATATGTAAATGTGAAGTCCTGAAATATATATAAAGTCAAGTTACAGGGTTTGAAGTGAGGACAACATAAATTGCAATCCTTTCGTGGTCGCGCAAACAGAGGCGTCAAAAAACCTCGTTTGTACAAGATTGGCATATCGCACAAAGTTGTAACTACCCTATTTGCATTCACATTGCATATGAGATGATAAATGTATGTTGTAAAAGACAAGTGATAGTCTTCTCGTCAAGTTCCAGGGTTTGAAAGGAACCAAACAACTTATGTAGCGATGCTTTTTACGTGCGCCATTTTGATGTACATGCTACGACAAAGCTGGAATTATGATTAATATTTATAGTCAAAATGGAAAAATAAAAACGTACTTACCTTGGCAATAACTCTGTGCTTAAGGGCACATAAAAAAGTCAATATTAATGAGATGCACTTGGATTTAAATAGGCACTTGAATTGAAAATGACTGGCTATTTTTGATAATTTTTGCATTCAAACTCGTATCTTGAGCCATACAGTAGCATTTTCTTCCACGCACATATTTTGCATTGTGCAAATTGACTTTTCTGAGTCCTGGGAACGAGTTGGTTTATAGATATGCAAAATCGGCTTATATATGCACCAAATTAGAGTCGGCAAAAGAGACTTGCATATAAGAGGCGGAGATTGTAGTTATGACAGACGTGAAATGCATAAATTAGTCTACCGACGAATTATACTAAAAATTATCCTTTTGAACAATGCAAAATTCGTTTCTTGAATGTAAACATTAAATTATTTATATCTTGCTATTTATGGCTATGGCACAAAAATGTGTAGGCGATGTAGTAAATATATAGCTTCCTAAAAATGTTTCCTATGCGCTGACTTATACTATCGATATTTTCACCAGCAAAAAATATATATTACTTCTGTAAAACATGCAAATCTTCTCTATAGATAAATTTTAGTCTGTATAATTAATCCCTGTAAATATAGATTGATATTAGTACTTTCCTCACGTAATATAGACGAACGACCCCGTTCTGGAATGGAAACTATTTACTGGAGGGCATAATTACAAAAAACATTTTTTTCAACACTACTACACAATACAATTATAACTCAATAAGTAAAATTCTTGAGTTCTCGATCTTCAACTCATAAAAGGAAGTCAGAATTTTAAAACTGGGAGGAAATGTTTGCGTGCAAGAATGGGAGTTTTATTCTATTGTCAGATGAAAACAAATTAAATTACTCACCAGACATTAGCGCCATCAGATGGTGATATCTACCCTTTGGTATTTGAATAAATTGGTCAACCCGCGATTATCTATCTTATGATTATATACACCGAACTTTAGCTAAAGTTCCTGTTGTTCATATGCATGGGCATGCATGGCGCGAGAATATGTAACTGCTAGAGTAGATTGTTTGGATTATACGTTTGATTTATCGTCTAACATTGTGAGACAAGGACAAAATACAGTAGTAAAAAATTACGACCAAAAATAGCACGCATTGATGCATTATAATCGTTGTCTTTTAATATTTAAATATAGCAATTTGGGTGTGGCATAAGTATAAAATTACTTAAAAAAATGCTCGGCTCGGGTATTTTAAGGCCTGTTCATTGCTGTTTTTGACAAACGTCGAGAGGCTGGAAACACTAGGTAAGACATACAATTTATATCATGAGTTTTAACGTTATATAAAGTTTTTACTTATAGTCGTAATAATTATATAGCTTATTCTAAACTTATATAACTTATTTCAAATTTTGGCGACGTATTTTAACCGGGTCTTTATATAGAAAGCTAGAGGCTATTTTTCACGATGCATAAGCAAGTCAAGCAGCTGCGTAGATGGGCTCGCTAAATTTATTTGATGCCGCGATCGAAGTCTTTCAACATTTTGTAAGATGACCTTGAGCGGCAAATATTTTTCTTATAATGCGCTACCAGGAAAAGATGTATTGAGTTCCTACACCTTGGTGAACAAAAACCATCTGGCATTAGGTGAAGTAATATGTTTCCCTTTAATTTTTATATATATCTGTGTCGTAACACTCTAAGATTCGCAAAATAATCATAGCAAAACACAGGTTAAAAAGACTCCTTGATATAACCAAATTTTAAATTTGTATTAAAAACACGCACGCAGTTACGCTGCATGATCAGAGCGTGCTTATATATAGTGGACGGTTAATTTGACTGTTTTTTAACTATGAAATTTTTTGAGGAACTCTACACACTGTACCGTGTGTGTACCGACACTGAAATGGTAACTAGTTTATGGTATATAATGATATTTGCTTATTGTATAATTCGTACACTTTGGTAGATTACTATCAATTTATGTGGCATTGTAAGATGCTCGAGATGGAATCCCTTTGGCAGGGTACGCATAAAATTTTGAGTAGTTACTTGTTACGTGTCTATTGTAAGTGCAGCCGGTATTGGGGGAGCGACTTCTGCTAAGCAGCACACTTTTGCCTCGTTCTTAAAATAACAAAAATTAAAAATAAAAATCGAGTAATAAACAGAAATATCACAATATATAGGCCTTTATATATTAAAACTAGTATACTTATCAGTAATAAATGCTGACTTGTTTCTAATTGTCCTACTTTTCTTATTTTCTCTATTTTTATTTTTATTTGAATTTTCCCCCGTTCGAACAAGTTTAGGCCAATTTTCTTATTTACACCCTCAATTTTGTATTCAGCGATTTCTACCCTTACACCAATCCTTATTCGGCTATCCTAATTCTGGCGCAATTTCCGACAACCTAAACGTTAATACAAACTCAATCCTAACTGTAATTCTCTTTCTAACCCTAATCTCGACCCTATAATCCTAACCACAAATCTTAATAGTAAACTCAACCCTTATCCTAACCCTTACCCTAACCCCTTATAGTTGTGACGTCATTACGGGATAATAGACAGGTTTTTAAGAATCCAGCTCACCAATAATGAAGGCCTCTTTAAAACGTAGCATTTGGCATGTGCAGAACTCAATTGTTTGAAATATGCTCATGCAAAATGAGGTGGTTTCAGACGTCACATTTTGGATGTGTCGAATTCAATTTGGCTTCGGCGTGGCTCAGGAGACGTTATGTAATGTTAGTGAAAGGTAACATCCACGTCTCCATGTCACATGTTAGGTCGCTGCTGTCTCCAATTTGTTATTCATGCAAGTCTACAGAAAAAACAGTAGGAGGAAAATTTGTGTGTGCATTTTGAGTATGAAAACTGTTTGCAATTTGTAATGTAATGTAAAGGCAAAGCTCAAGCGTGTCGGTGAGATCTACCTGCCAGGTTACAAACGAATACAATTATATTTTACATTCAACCAAATGAAATGTCAGATGATGTGGAAGTTATTGGTCACATCCCTTAGTTAATGGTGGCGCTGTCACCGCTGTGGGTAACAAAATATTTGAAGCGCGCGAGTAACTCAGAAAATGTTATAAAAGAAGGAAGGCTTTGATCTAGAAATTTTGTTCAAATGTACTATAAATTGCTTTGAATTGATATTTACTGTTGATTGTTTGTCTCGTCCAACCCCGCGCTAGGGGTTGACCTTGCAACCAGGTCTGACTATCAGACTTTTTACCGAGTGTAACGTCAGGGTTAGGTGCAGGGTAAGGGCACAGAATAGGAAATGACCAGAAAGGCCACTCAGCAGTGCAACGTGACACCCTATTTTTATGCAGTTATCTGGCCAGAATAATGGCAGACAAGCCAGTTCAGCGTGTTTATTGGTCAGAAAATGCAATTGACTGGCTAGAATAATGGTAATGAACATGCGTAATGCGACATGCACAGCGTCAAAAACTTCATAGGTTCGACCTCAAGTGGCTCTTCTAATCATTTCCTATTCTATTGTAAGGGCTAGCAGGATTGTACTTATGAGGTTGTTAATATGGAAATTGCTTCGACATGCTTCACTGCATTTCTTTGTTTTAGCTACCCCCGCCTTGCTCTTCGTCTTTTCATTCTTCTGCTGCGTTGGCGTTGCTAGTAAAAACTTTGTTGATTTATATTTTTCAGATCAACCTTGTGATTTAAGAGCATTGATATATCATAACTTATTTCCAACTAATACTGAGAGTGAAATGAACAGTTCGCTAGCTGTGTGCGAGATTGTGTATATTTCGAAGTTCTAAACCATGATGATGATGATACAAGCATATTCTCATTTCTCAAATTGCAATATAATATACCTAAAATTGCCTACTATTAAAGTTCTGAATTACTACACACAGATAGCGTACTATTATCACTACTAGAAATACATGCATGCAGAATCCCGTCGCCCATTTCAAACAATTTACTCCCCCAAATTTAATTATAACATGAAGTACTGAGTTGACGTTAGATGACCAGCTGAAACATGTGTGATGCACTTTAGGCATGGGGCTAGCGCGGCCAGCAATGCTTTTTCGAACTAAACAATAATTTTTTTAATTTCGAAGACAGCCAGGAAACTCCTTAAAACTTCGTAACTATTTACTCGATGGCTGTCAAACGTCTTCTGTGAATTATCCTGGATGTTTGTTATTGAAATTATGTCACAAAATAAATATGTAACCTGCATTAATTAAACGACGACTTTTTTCGAAGTTCGAAAAGACCTACATATCCAACTCGAATGCTCCAGTTCTTGCAGGAAAGTAAAGATTTTGCATTTTCTCTGCTAGAAATGGACCGTTTGGTATTATATTTCAGACTATGGTAAATGATACTCTATGCTTTACTTTTGCCAAAATTCATAACGTAGATTTTTGAGCTTTTTTTGCAATGACCTGTTGAATTTGATGTAAATACCTTTTTGTAGACGACATACCTTCCGGCCTCGTAGGGTTGTAAAAAACACCAACATAGTGAACGTGACGTTGTTTTCTTGGTTTAATGTAGTTAATTTGAAGAAATTATGCCATTTACTTTTCAAAGCTCGGAGAGAAATATATAAGAAAAAAACATAGATTTATTTCAGAGGAAATTTTGTTGCCTTCCATATCGCGGCGTGCAATATATCGCCGTGCACACTTAAACAAAATTTTCAAAAATTTGCAGAGGCCAAGAGGTTCGTAACTATCAGGACGTTATACTAGATGGTTTAGCCTATGTATGTGCAAAACATGGTAGCGTAATTTTTTGAATTTTTTCAATATTCTCGATCAAATTACAGGTTGAATGATATCGTTTCGAAACCAAAAGACGGTCGCCGGTATACAATTATTCCCTCGCGAGTTAAAAAGGTTTGAATAATTCGTATTGCTGACGGCAGCATTTTTTTCAAATGCCGTTTAAAGCTACGTTTTTTCTAAACCTAACGCGAAAAACTCAATTTAGCTTTTGAAAGAAGTATATAGTAAACAGAATAATTATAAACATGTCTAATAAAACACATCGTTCGAACATGGCGATCAAAACACAAATGCTCAAGAAATGTTGTGTTTTATAACAAAATTCAGTGTTTCCAGGGATAAGACTGGAATTCCAGGAGTAAATGCTGACGTCAGCAAAAACCTTCAAACTTCTTCACTCGCGAGGGAACAAACAAGTAATTATTACAAGTGACAACAGATATGAAGTGTAAAATGGTGTGTATGGTTCCTTTGCTCAAATAATAATTACTAATCAAGATTGTACTAGTGAGTTATAATCCACACTTATTATTATCCAAATCAAATTTCATATCGTGTACTCGCTCCTTAATTTTTACATGTACAGTGACTTGAAAACACGGCAGAAGTGGTCATCGGTTAAAAAGAAACTGTCACCCGCACCACCAACATCTAATAACTGAAAACCTTGTTCTGCCACTGTTTTCATCTAAAAAAGCAATTTGAAACGCTATTGGGCTTGTTTAAACAATATTCGCAGTTATCTGCCTATATATTAAGACATGTACCCAAGTTTATGTTGGCGAGAAATTCCTACTAATAGTAAAACCGCTGGTTAACTGTATAACTAGAGTGCACTCAGAGATTGAATATCTGCCAGCATATCGAGTCAAATTTTCCCCCTTGGTTTTGCGTTGTGTACGTTTCTCTGGCAGGCAAAAACTTTATAAAGCTCCCAAGAAAGCTTCATTATTGCCATATACATTGTTGACCCGACAATGGAGAACATATTTTGTCTAATTGGAATTTGCCTGGTAGCAAGGCAAAGCCGAGGGTCTATTCTAATTCTCGCATAAATTATACATGCACTATACTGCAATTACGCATTCAGTTCTGTTGTAAATTTCCCCACCAATTTTCATCCTAAAATGACAATGGATTATCACAATGGATTATCAAATACTTGCTTCTTTCATATTTCAATGTTTCGACCATTATATCGGTCTGTTCGTCTTTCGCTGGTAGATCAGCTCTCTCACGAATGGGAAAATTTACCGACGTTGTTGGTTTCTGTTGCATTTCGCTGCTATGATAGCTCTTTGAGACCCTCAAACATGCATTCCGCACATTCAATGCTATAATTCAAATTGCTTTCCTTCGTTTCTGTTTACACGAAAAGGTATAATCCTGTATCATTGTTCTAATTCCTACAGTACAGTTGGTTATAATTTCGGTTCTTTCATTGAAAATATTCTCTCACGCGTTAAAATGCAACGTGTCTGTTCAATAAAGGTTTCGTTGTTTTCTTCAATTTCTATACGCATTCCCCTTTTTTGAAATGCTGCATTTATTTGCATACCTTGTTTTCTCGCCTTTTTAATTCTCATATGTAACTGGATATAGCGCTGAGATTGCTTTACCACATGGTATTAACTGCATGTGAATTCTGCATGGTATTAAGCTGAGAGGACTATACTCCCAGCAATCGATCGGTTTTCAATTGAACATGCGCCAATATGCTATGCTCCAAGCCTCCAACGCGATTTTTTACGTTATTTCATGCAATTTCGCGTGAAAGGTAAACGTATACAAACTTCTTAACTCTTCAGTGTCGAGAAACTCTAACTAAAGACCTAACGAATGTTCAGTTAAGCTCCGTCGACAAATATTGATTTTTTTTATGGAGTGTCAAATTTGAAACCACAGACAGCTTACGTTACCTATATATAAACTGATAGATAGTAGATAACCTCCGTCTTGTTCTATTTAAATCTGCCCAATCATTTTGTTGTCTGTATTATTAATATAATATTTAAAGATGGGAACAGTTGAATTTTGATTTTTGTTATATCAATATATTTTAGGCTCGTTGATGGGATTTACCTCAAATTTTATACTTGATTTGACTTGTGCTATTAACGGTTGGAAATTATTGTTATTTACTGGCGTCTCTTACAAATTATTGATCAATCAGATATATTCGCCCGAGTTCTCTATTACAAACATCTATAAACCATAAATACATGCATCTTTCTCTAGAAAATCCTACGTTTTTCTGGATGAATAACTATACAATCGTAACTAATTTATTGACAGAAGTATTCCAGAAAAGACCTACGTTGCTGCAAGCATGCTCGCCCTCTCCTCCTCCCCCCCAAGGGGCAACGGGAGGATGGCTAATACATTTTTATGTCCGATGACAAAGTCTATGTCAGCATTTTTATGCATGCAGTTTGTGCGGATGAATAAATTATTCCATGATACATACAGCATATCAATGCCGGCTGTCTTTTCAACCAGACTTTGATTATATAGTAAAAGAACATGTTTTAATGCATCAATCTATTAAGATCTTGACAGTATTCACAGTATTCATATTAATTATATTATAATGATATGCATTATTTTACCATCAACATCATGTTATTATTCAAGTTTGTAAGAATGTTTGATTGGTATATATTGTGCCTGTCATCCAGTGTCAATAACCTTTGAGCTGTCACCGATATAATATTGTCTGTTCAACTTTCTTCCCAACACGTCCGCTTTGGAACAGACCGCCAATTATATACGGTCTTCAAATTTCTAAATATTTCTGTTTTGGAAACACAATTCTTCATAGCCTACGCACTCCTTTTTATCCTAAGACTTGGAAGTGACTAGTGAAATCAGGAAGAGTAAATATTTATTTACCTAAACTGTTTTAATAGTTATAGTTACTGACTCTGGCAGGACATGAGTAAGAGATACAGATTTTTTGCCGGAAACTTTCATTGAAAAGCAAACCGGTTCACTTAGTTAATATTACACTTAGGAAACGTCATCAGTTTGTTTGAGAACGTCAGTGTAAGTGTAGTGGGTGTTATGTAAGTCTCTATATCAGCCAAGAAAGATTAATTTAAAGGAAAGATCCAGATCGGTACCGTATCTTATTCGCACACACTTCCTAGTGCACCTTTTCTAGCTAGCAAACGACGTTTTCCATTATGCAGCCTGATATGACATAATTTTCAAATTTTTACAACAAATATTTGCCGAACAGCGAAAGTCGCATCTCAATCCTTGGCCATGCCTTCCTTATATGAAAACGTAGAGCTAATGGAGGGCTGTTCTTCTTTCTACCAACACATGGTGGAATCTGACTTGGAAGAGGATTGGGAGGGGGGTCTTCTCATCCCACGTTTTTCGACTTCACTTTTTCGTGACACATTTTCCATGTTGGTCGGTCAAAAATATGTTCAAATCATGTTTAGTAAGAACAAAAAACCGTGAAGACCAGTTTGGGCAATTTGAGAAATTGCTAATCTGATATACAACATGTTTTCCAATTCAAAATTTCAAACTTTTGTAGGGAAGTATGCCCCCATCCCCCCTAGTATCCTCGTACCTTCAGCACTCGATGCCTGTACATCCCCGCTAGCGGCAAGAGGACGCTCATAAACATTTTTGGTTTTGACCAGTCCCGTTTTGTCCTGACCACGCACTTCATCGTGAAAAACGAACCAATACTTCCTAATATTTAGACCCATGCTACGCCCCACAAATCGGATCATGTTCAAAAAAGTCGGAAAACAAGTCGGTTTGCCAGTTACATGACTCAATCATTCTCCACGGAAATAGTTTAATGATCATTAACTATGATATAAGCGCATTAGATTATTATTTAGGAATTAATTTATATTATAGATGATTCTCAGATTTGAGACCAAGCGAAACAATGTAATCTCATTATCCTATATAGGGTATGACATACAAGATTAAAGGCAATAATATGGAAGGAATTTAAGAGTATTAATAGTATTTGCGGCATTGAAAAACGTAAATATATAAACAATCGCACTACATTTGAAACTTAATATGCAAACACTTTAAAATAGATGTAAAGTGCATAAAAAAGCTTCAAATTGTTTTCTCAAAAACAGCACAATATGGATTAAAAATAATTGAAAAGAGCGTGCAATATTTCACAAATCCTTTCCTGTTTCAGATACTGAGAAAAATCCTGGTGATTATTCAAGATGAGATATTTTGTCTTATTGTGCTTCATTTTCTTGACTGCAATTGCGATTCCAGGTAAGTCTTAAAAGGAATTTATTTAGTATACTTTAGCGTATTTCTTTATTCGTTAGCATAGTAATGATATGGTAGTGAAGAAAGCAATGAAATTGACGAGAATAGTCTCGGAAATATGCAGAATGTAATCGCCATATTATTGTAATGACTTAACGCTTGTATTGTAGTAGGTACGGTGTTCCACTTTTACAGCAAAATCATCTTTAGAGATATAAAAAGATTTTATTGAAAAACAATCTAATATTTCTGAAGATGACTTTTTCATAGAATTGAAAGAGATGAGGTCTTCTAAGACAAACATTATTAGTATCGTGCCGAGAAAATTGCTTGAAGTCAATACATTGTAAATTTGAAGGAGTGAATTGAACTCTAAAACGATGACACAACAACTCTTTTAACCGAACAGAAATAACTCTGTATATGATTTACAGTGCACAGTATGGAAGGAATAAGTCATTCAAGTGATATCGCAATGCATGGGTAGAACTTTTCCCATAAATATACTGTATATATTTAACAGTACTGTCTGTACCAAAAATAATTATTCATGATTTGAAACAATAAAGATAATTGCTGATTTGAACACAGTCAAAAAGTGGGTTTCTTATGTTCTTCGGACATCCGATGACTTTTCGATTGTAAGGACGTGGGAGTATTTGGCAGACGTTGTTTGTAATGCACATTTTTCTTGCAGTGGAGTCAAGCTGCGGATGTCGTGTCGCGTACAAAGCTGTGGGATGTAGGAAAGACAAGAGTAATGATCGAGCTCTACCAAAGATGTTGGTCAATGAGAGAGATAGATACAGTTCATTTTACAATGGTATAGATGTTGACTGGAAGAATTGGGATGAATATTTACCTGCATTCACATGTCGCTGTGCTGAGGCTGCCATGAAGAAAGGATATAAATATTTTGGACTACAGTTCTGGGGTAAGTATTGAGAATTAAGGCTGAATGAGTTTTGATATCGTATCACACGATTTGACGTCATACATACGATATAAAAAATAGTATCACACGCAAGACGCCGTGCGCAACACGAATATAAATAATATGGCGTCCTTTTAGGATGTTCGCATACTTTAAATAACCAGCAATAAAGAAAAGGAATTAAATAAAACCCAAAACAGCGACGAACAGCTCTAAAATATTAATTTTAGGTCCTCGCACGATATGAAAAATTAACAAGACCTCTGTTTCTGCACCCGGCTCAGCTTTCAGCCTCGACAGTCGACAGATAACACAAACTTCCGCCAAAATAGTTCTTCATATTTTGCTCAACGTCATTTAATAATTGTTAAATGGAGTATATATTATTGAATAAAAATATAGATGTCAGCCAAACAATACTGAGGAATCAATGTTATACCACATGGCTGGACTTTCTGCACCAGTAAGGAGCTGCATGTTGAGCTATCGTGTCTACTTTTCAAATCGAATAAAGAACCTCAGTGCATGTTTTAGACCAACTCTCCAAAGTTAATCACTTAATCTAATATCGTCGATGACTGCAGGTTGCATGGCATGGCAAATTTTTATGTCATTTAAGGAGGCTCCCTAGGGTTTTTGCATTGTAGTACACTATAGTATTTGAGACACTCCTGTTTCTTTGCCTTGCATGATACGAAGACGAAAGTAAAAGTGGCCTCCTGAACTTTGATGTACTATATTTGTGTTCAAAGTTCGTTACCATGGCAACAACATACTTAGATTATAGCTTCCTTTTTGTCTTTTTCCTGTCATTTTAAAAGTTTCTTTCTGTAAAAAACTGTAAATCTTTATTTACGAAATAATGCGCGCTGGTGTAATGGCCATATTTCTCCAATTTTAGATAATTCTATCGATACGTTCTTTTGTAATTTAAAATCGTCAAATATGAATATTAAGAATGTTTTCTTTGATAGAATTTTAAGAAAATTTGAAGTTCCTATTAGAATGATATTATTAAATATACAAAATTTTGGAAAAATTCACCGAAGGAAACGGGAGGAATTAAAGCTAAATTTTGAATTATATTTTGGGCACTGACGTCATCTCGTTTCTCGCGTGGGATCCCGCATGTAGTTCGTGAAGAACAATGAAAACAAACGAGTCTTTCAAAGCATGTTTTATTGTTTTTTAAGTTTCAAGTTTAAAAAATATATGTAGCATTTAATCCACTATATCAGTTAATAGCCAACAAAATGTGGATTATTACATGTACGATTGAAGAAAATGTTGGAATTTATTGTTTACGACTTGTTGCCGCTTTCGCCTGGCAGCTAAACCATTCATCGATCCTATCATTTTACCGGCGCCCGATGTTTTTGGCAAAACGTCCTGTTGAAATTCTGTTTTTAAGGCAGTTTGTTGTATGAGTTTCCGTCCTGCTCGTGTCACGTATAGAGGATCTGAAGAATTATTTTCAATATTTAAATTATATTTATTGCCGGAAGTACTGCCCAATAGTGTTGGAAGTACTGCAAATACCTGCAGAAACTTTAATATATCACTGTTCGCGATACGACCCTCGCGTACGGCGGTCAAAAACGTCAACAATGCCGCTTGAAAAAGTAAATTACACTATTGATCTCTCCGTTGTCACGTCCAAATATAGTTGTGGATTTTGGAATTATTTTTATGCTTCTTTTTTATGCTTCGCATTTGTTTGGAAGACGTTTTTCGGAAAACAAACACCATCATTGTTTATATTTTGATGTCCCGCGAGTTACACGCTATTATCTAAAGTTCCCGCCATATAATGGAAGAATGTACCCCCAGACATAAAACCCTAGGAGCGCTTATAGTCAATAATCACTTGTTACAGAGCCTTCGCCTACACGTTAAAGAGCTAACTGCTTCCATTTTACCGTTCAAACACAATAATTATACATGTATCAAACATAAATCTTCGCATATATCAACTATGACTTTTTAATATACAATATGTAACTAATTAAAAACATTTGCAGCAACTAAACACCCTATTACAATAACCTGAGACTCAATCCACCGTCAAAAAATAAATATTTGTCTTATACGTGTATCCTATATTGCACTGCGTACACCTAATGTTTAAATGGATTTAAAATTGTGTGACGTTAACACTTCTAGGGTCAATTGAGATTATATATTTTCTTCAGGCGAGTGCTGGAGCGGCCCATCACCAGCGGCAGACACTGAATATGATAAACATGGCAAAGGAAACGCATGTTATGGACCTGGGTATAAGCAATGTACTAGAAAGTTTACCAACTGTGTTGGAGATAATAATCACAACTTCATCTATGAAATACGTAAGTCCTTTTAGATCTATCTATCGATATATATGATAGAACGCATATATATGCAACTCTATTTGATATTGCCACATTTCAGCTTAACTGGGCCCCTTTGAAAGTACTGGACGAAGAAAGTAAAGAAAGTATTGATATTAGCCTTCTCTTTCTCGCATTTTCGTCAGCACTTCTCAGGGCTCCAGACGTGTATCAATATCCAGTTATACCCAATGGCAATGCTTTGTACTCTCATGGTGCAACATCTGTAAATAGATATAATTTTTTAAACATTTTCCTGAAAAAAGCTCCAGAAATATTCAAAGATTTGTTCGGTAGCTAAGATGGTGTAATATTACTTTGTAACATCACCGACAACTCATAAGTTAAGTCATATGTTAACTCATGACATAAACAAGAGAGCATATAAATAAGTCAATTGAGATTGGTCATTCATAAGCCCCATTTATAGCCTTGGGGGGTCTTGATCAGGTTTTTCTACTCCTTATTGGCTGACAAATTTAATCATCCAAACAGCGTGAGCAAGACCAGGCCAAAACCAGGTCAAAACTTCAAGTGTAGCCAATTAGAAGTGTTTTCTACCTTTTAGAGTATTGCCCAGTTAAATTTGAGCGTCTGGGTTGCTATCAAGATAGAAGTCGTCCATTGAGTGATTACATTCTGACAGATCGAGATGGAAGCCATAGTGTATATAGTGGTAAGACAATTGATTGGTACCACTTTGATACTTACTTACCCGACTTCGCATGTCGCTGTGCAATGAAGACTGTTGAAAATGGATGGAATACTTTTGGTGTCCAGTATTATGGTAAGATATTCGTATTAAAACCTGCATGCTGGCAAAGAAACATTAGAGTCAATGACTTTTCTCAAATAAAAGACTCAGAGCCGCTTCAATCGCATGTGAGGAAAGTGCTTTCATAGTTACCGATATCCTAAACATCGCAAATTTTCTGGTATTCTAGTTCCCTTATGTAGAGTAACAATAGACGCTGCTAAACTCCTGGGAGAAAATATTAATCAGAACTGATATGTGCAGTGCTCCGTGATTAGACATGGATCATATAAATGCAGCCAGTAATAGTAAGCTTTCTGCTCAATTCAGCAATCAGTAGAATGAAAGATGCTTAGCTCCTCCTACTTTACCTTTACCTTTAATAGATAGGTTTCTTCTTAGTTGTTTTTAAAATAATTTTAAAATGAATGTTAATTGGTTACCAAGTTAGTTATAAGTGCCGGAAAGTAACTTAGTTACTTTGTTAAGATAGTTGGATATAGATAGTTGGTTAATTAGTAAGTTAGTTTGTTCATTGTCCTGTTACAGTAGAACCCCGTCTTACGGCCACCTCGATAATACGGTCACCTCGGTATTGCACGACTTATTTTGTTTCGCCGGCTGTAGGCGCGGTAGAGCTTTAAAATGCCAATTTTCTGTTTTAGTCATTTTCGGTGTCACAAAATAAACATTCCACAGTTGCCCAAGTCCGAACGTAAACGTATGCTTCTTTACGTACATCTATGGATAAGTTCGACTGTTTATGGGGGTGTTGTGTGGATAATATTGGTGAAGTTCGCGAGTGCGCTTCAGTGACCTTTATAGTTCAGTGTACAGTCAGTTTCAAAATGACGGTTCCGTGATGAGTGGGCATATAATATTTCACACAATTTCGTTAAATGGTTACGGAATTGTGCCGCGTTTTTTATGGATTTTGCATTTTGTTGTACTCTGGACTTCCTCTCGCTATGAATTAACGTGTTTTCTTTTGGTGCAACAACGATGAAAGTTCGAAATTTAGATCGCCGAGTTGCGTTGAATAAGTTGATCAGTTGAAATGTTCCAACACTTGAATCTGAACAGTGAACAATATGCAATGTACATGAGGTAAGATAAAGATTTTTTGTTAAGTTCTCTAAATTAAAGGATCGGCCATATTGCTTTTAAATATTTTTATGTTCTATTATTTTGGTTTTTTCGTTTCTTGCATCACGGCATGTTTTGACAGTTTTGTCTTAAAATATAAGTATTGCGCTTGTCTCAGTTCAGGAGTTTAATATATAGTACATAAATAAATTTAGTAAAATTACATAGGTCATTATTGAAAATTCTCAATGCTGATTGGTTGCGCTACCTTGGATTAATACGCGATAATCACCTAAAGCGTTTTTTAAGCCTCCTTTATCGCAAATATTCAATTAAAACATTTTTATTTTTTTCCGAATAATAACCTATGTAATTTTACCAAAACAATTATTCACCTCAGGCACGGTGAATATCGGTGAATAAAAACCTCGACTTCTTCTCGGTTTTTATTCACCGATATTCACCTCGCCTAAATAATCATACAACCTTGAACATTAGGGCGATGTACACGGGATGGACAACTTTGAGCGGCAACTCGTAATGTTAAATCGTAACAGAACTTTGTGTGTATTATGTCGCCCTTGGCTGTGGCCCTTAAAACTGTCCTATTAATCAAACAAGATTTTAACATAGTAACCAACTCTCGTGAATTTCCTGTATTGTACACAAGCAACAGTTTGTTTATTTTGCTCCTGCTCTTCGGCGGCGGAATGAATGCCTGAGCAGGCGTCTTGTTTTCCTCCAAAAAACGCCCAGACAATACATTTCCTTGTAAAGAAATCGCACTAATACCGCCACTCCTTTAAAATAGGCAAAGTTGGTAGGCGTATTAAAGGGGGTTCTACCATGGTTTGTACAGGTCAAAAGGAATAAAATTCAAGGATTTTTTAAAGACTTTCCAGGCAATGTATCAGGATATTGAAGGAATATATAGGGCTAAAAATAAGGCATTAAAATTCAGTATAAGGGCAAACTTTTCAAACTGCAAATTTAATGAATTTCAAAGAGTCGGCAGAGTGTAAGCTTGCACAATTGCACCACATGCCGACAAGTGCAGTATCCAAAAACTAAAGCGAGACGAATTCCAGGAATTTCAAGCACCTCTTTATACATTCAAGGACTTTCAGAGCCTTGAATTACTGTTCCCAAATTCAAGAACTTTCGAGGGCTTTCAAGTTTTGTAGGAACCCTGTTCCTCTGTAGTTACTTAGTAAGTGAATTAGTTACATGACACATAAACTTGCAGGGATTTGTCCGGGATTGTTGCGCCGAAAGAGGCTGCCAGCTTACCTCATACAACACACAAATACACATCCTAGCCAGTAGCCTTCTATCATTATTACAGCGTTTTCGGCGCTTGTTCACGTTGAAAGGCTGGGACCAAAATGATTTGGGGTATAATATAAAGCAGCGCGCGACCCTACAACTAAAATCCTGCCGAGTAAACGCCCGGGTCTAGGCTGATAAATACTTATTTTAATTTATATGCCAAGAAAAGCTCATCTAAAAACCTACGTCTCACATTATTAAAGGATTACCGAATGGTTTCCGTGCAGGATTGCGTGATCGTAACACGCGGGATGTTGCGAGATTTTTCTGAAAGCGTAAAAAAATACGAGCCGACCGGCGAGTATTTTTTAGCTTTCAGAATGTCGAGCCATTTGGTAATTATTTTCAGAATGTCGAGCCATTTGGAAATGCCATTTGGTAATTATTTTATAAAATAACGACAAAGAAACAACGGACATTTTAAAAACCCCGCGAAGCGCTTAAAATTTTCCGTGCATTATTATTATTATTATTATTATACTTTATTAATTCTCCCAATGGGCTTTTCAGAATTAATCTAATACATACTAATTTATATATAAAAATCTAAAAATTACCATGCATCAATTACAATGTTAAATATAACTACTAAAAATCTATAAATTACAAATTCTTAAGAATCCTCTTATATGCTAATTTAAAACTAGTCACAGAGTCGATACACTTTACGGTGTCAGGTAGATCATTCCAAATTTTTACGACTCTGTATAAAAAACTACGTTGGCCGGAGGCACTATAATAAAACGGAGTTTGTAGCGTATCTTTACTTCTAGTGTTACAATTATGTAACTGCGATCGTTTTTTAAACTTTTCTGATAAGTATGTTGGAGCCAAACCTTTTAGACATTTAAAAGTCATTACAGCGTCCTTAAGATTCAACGTACTATTTACTGGTAACCAGTTCAATTCTGACAAAACAGGTGTTATGTGATCAAACTTCCTTGTCTTCGTAACTAATCGTGCTGCAAAATTCTGCACACACTGCAATTTATTAATGTTTTTCTTTGATGTATTAGACCACACCGATGAACAATAATACAACCTGTTGAACACTAAAGCATATTAATTAGTAATATATTCTGTCTGTGTTCAAATGTTCATTTTTACGCATTGGGCAGAGCCAAGCCAAAATTTGAACAAACTCTGTGATATGATATTCAGGTCATAGGTCAAAGCCAAAGAAGAATACCAAGATCTTTTGCTGATAGGATAGGGTATATATCTTTTTAAGTAAATGTAACGAAAAAGCCATTCGGTAGGGGTACACAGCATTGACGAGTGCCCATAAGTAGCTTCTTTCTTTTTTCGGGGTTTATGAGGAAGGCTGTGGCTGCAACACCAAATCGCTACCATACGATCTTCTTCATTGAGGCGTTCGCTGCATCTATTTTCTTTAACAACGAGAAAGAAACAGTTTCGAATCGTCTACAAACGATTCCAAGGGAGCTTGAGCTTGACTAGGTGTACGTGGAAGGTCGTTTATATATATATACTAAAAAGGATTGGACCAAGAATGGATCCTTGTGGTACTCCATGTGTGATAGTCCGAGATTCTGATCTTTGGGATGCTAAGCGCACAAACTGGCGACGATCCGAGAGATAACTTTTAAACCACTCAAGGGAAGTTTTGGAAATTCCAATTGACCGAAGTTTAAGAAAAAGAATGGAATGTTCTATGCTGTCGAAAGCTTTCGAGAGGTCTAGCAGTAACAGTGCAGTAAGATGCTTTTTATCCATTGCTTCCAATATAGTATCCGTTATAAAGATATTCAACGTTTCCGTGGAATGGTGTTTTTTGTTTCCACTCTGATGTCTTGACAAGCGCTTATACCTAACAAGATAGTCAGTTAGCTGGTTGAGGGCAACACGTTCACATATCTTAGAGATTGCAGGTAAAAGTGATACTCCGAAAAAGATGTCCGAATTCGTAGGTGGCATTAAGGAAATTCCATTTTCATTTGCAGAGATCTTACAGTCTCAGTTGCACGAGCTCCCACAGTCGTGAAGAATTCATTAAATTCGTTTGCCAGTAGCTTTACATCTCCTGTATAAACGGATTGAGTAATCTCTTTACGTGGTAAACAGTTCCTGATTGCTTTCCACATTGAATTACTTTTCTTATTGTTATGTATCTCTTCCTGAAGGTATTGCCTCTCGGCCGTTCTTCATTTTTTCATAACATTTTCAGAGGTATCTTTGCATATCTCTTTGCCAATCTCAGGTAAACCAGTGTTAAGCTTTTTCTCTTAAGCAACATTTATTATTTGTGTTTTTTACTACTAGTCCTGACTGACTGACGATGACGATTGATCATATTCAATTTTTTCAATGCATGCATGGTACGTTTTGAAAGAAAAGAATAAAATGAAAAGAATTTTTTGTTCCACGTTTTCGTCTAAAAGTCTTAGTGTGGATTTTTTTGTGTAAGATCTTAAAAAAAAAAAGTGCCGATCATAGTTCTTATAATTTCGTGCGGGTATATAATAAATGGGCGCTGGTCGGCATTTTTCAGATTAAGAAACTGAAAAAACCAATAGATGATCGCAACATGAGTCTCAGTATCCACTTCCGACAACCAGCGAGGAGTTAGAAGTCATAATAACATCGATTAGCGATGATGACTGTGCGGTTACCCTTGTTGGTGAAGTAATAAGTTGGGATAAATTTAAACATAAACAAAGATCTTTTAAAGCCTTGGATTCAGGTGTGTCTTTCAACATATTACAATTTAGATCGCCCAGCACAAAGAGTTCCTTACCATAAGTTAAAGCCTTTAAATAGTTTTCAGTGAAGTCATCTACCAAACATGCTGTAGGGCAATCGGGAGGTCGATAGACCACGGACACAAGGATTGATCTAAGCTTCCTGTGCTGAATCTTTAACCATAATTGATGGAATCCTGAACCAGAGATACCAGACAGTTCTTTTAAATGGCAAACTTTCAAATTGTTACGATAGTACACACAAACACCGCCACCAGCTTTTCCTAGCCTGTCGAGTCTTAATATCTTATAACCTTCAAGTTCAATATCAGCATTAGTTACCGTTGAGTTGAGCCAAGTCTCGGAGATCGTAATAATTTCATGCTTGATCTGTTGGGCCAGAAGTCGAAACTGAGTAAGATGATCCCTGTTCTTCAACGACCTAATGTTTAGGTGGGCAATTTTAATTTTTGATTTCAGAAATTTGTTCACAGCGTTTGTTGAGGTTAAACCCGGTGATAGAAAGGTGTTCGCACCGGGATTTCCATTAACGGGTTCGGTTTCGGTCGGGGTTGCGGGGGCCACGCTTGGTAAAAATAATTTGGTTGGCGTTGTATGCCTGTTTGCTGCGATCCCAATTCTATTGGAGTCATTCTTTGTTGGTAGGTTAAACAAGGAGGTCGGGGTTGTGGGGGCCACGATCCTCGGGGTTGTTGGGGCCATGTTGGTCGGGGTTGTGGGGGCCACGCTTGGTAAAAATAATTTGGTTGGCGGTGTATGCCTGTTTGCTGCGATCCCAATTCCATTGGGATCACTCTTTGTTCGTTTGAACAAGGGGGAGGAAGGCAGGGGCATTCATCTCAGACCCAGGAACTACCGTACCACGAGAAACACCATTGTAGGAGAAATCACATTGGTCTCCTTTTAGACAAAAACCTTTCCTTCGTAGGAAAGGGCAAGATACTCTATGTTTATCGCGAACAGGCTCTGTATGCTGGAAATCACAATTGTTCCCTTTTCCGCACCATCCTCGGCGTGATAAAAATGGACAGGGGATAGAACCTTTATCGGCGAAGCGGTTATTTTTAACTTTATTACTGACACGATGAAGTGGTGTTTTTAAGCTCGAATTGTCATTCAAATTTGGTGTTAATTGTTGCTTTCGTTGTTGGTTTTGCAACCCAGTTGTAGAAGGAACATCCACATTTACTTGAGGATTATACACTGAAGGACTGCTATCGTCACCACTTTTTGTGAGATTATTTGGGATAATAGGGGTGGTTTTAAGACATACTTTCTTTTCTAATTCGTCTATGCGTGACCTCAAATGCAAATTTTCGTTCGTCAGGTTGCTTAACTTCTGTTCAGTTTTTAACAATTATTGGATGAGGCAGAGCAGGATATCGATAATTATTCAGACCAAGGTCAACGTTATCTGCCGAAGCGAAGCTGAGGCGGATAACGTTGACCGAGGTCTGAATAATTATCGATATCCTGCGTAAGCCGAATTCAATAATTGTTTTATTATTCATTTTGTAACATGCATTGACGAATAGAACAAGCAAATATTGAAAACAAAAAATGTATTACTGTTCATAAATATCAATACAGAAGAAATATGAGAATATTTCAAAAATACCTCTCTTATCACTTTTGTGCCTTTTTTGTGTTTGCCGAGTCTTTGTTTTCTACTATTTTCTCAATTTCTTCGTTTGAAAACGTTGCGAAACGAGCACTAGCCATTGTAAATATTAAAACTTGAAGACAAAACAAACTTCAAAATTTCCCGCTTATTTGTAATTTTATGCGATATACCGCTGGAATATTCCGGGCGCCGTCCAATTATCTCTGCAGATTACTGTTTCCGCTGAAAATAGCGCGGGCACCGGCAGATATCGATAATAATTCGCAAGTTTTTAGCCAATAGGAAAACGATAACACAGTACAATGAATAATAATGTAAACAATCTGACTCTGCTCAAAAAATTTAGCGTTTAAAGTTGCGAATTCGGCTTTTAACTTCTCTTTTAACGTAGAGAACTCTTCAGCAAGAGTAGTCGAATTGTTTTCATCATTTCGAAACTGCATTGGGGTAGAACAATCGATAGTTTGTACAAGCAATATACTGTCATTGACGCTTGACTTACTTACATTTTGAAATGATTGATCAATAAAGTCTTCCAGGTCTTTGAGGGTTGAAAAGTCTGATTTTAAATCACCGGATTCGTTCATGTAATGCTCCGAGATCATAATGGAGTCAATTGAGGCTGAATTGTTGAGCGAATTAGGCATCTGCGAAGCGCAAACATCGATTGATTTCTGTGGTTCATTATTCATGTTATGAATATCTAGTTCTTTTGTCATTGCTTGAAGTTTACAATTATGCAATGTATTTGCCATTGGATTCGCTTCTAGCTCTCGAGTCACTAATTGATTTATTCTTTCTCCAATATCCCCTTTCAAAATCAAAGACTTATTTTCATACCACGTTACTTTAATTCGGTCATTCGTAAATTCTTTAGCTTTTCCACCGGGCGATTTCCATACACCATAGTCACCAAATATATCAAACATACAGCATTTCAGCTCCTCAAGGCAACCAAGCCACTTAATTCTTCGATCAGAGTTTAATTTAAAATATAAACTATACTTCTGAATACTTTTCAACAAGTAACCATCATTATATTTAACAAAGTCTGTTGAACCGTCAGGACTATCAGTGGCAGCCATCTTGTGATCAGACCATTGGATTACCATGATTGTCTCATCCTGCACGGGTATTGACCAATCATATCACAGCCAGCGTGTAAACATGTTATTTTATAATAATATGCTTTCGCAATAGTTCGTTGTTCAATTCATGATAAGTGTTCTTATGATGCAAGTAACCATCCGTTTCTTTTTCGTTTCTTTTAACGTTCTCTATAATTTCCTAATCTCGCGTTGTGCGTGGTCCGTGTACCAAGTGTTGTCGCGCGAAGATTGCGTGTAAAAATCATGCAAAAATAAAAATATTTTTAAAGTCAAAAACCAACTACAAAACAAGTTTATTTCGATGTTTTAAATCTCCCTAGTTTTCATTTTCCTCTCTACTATATATAATTTAACCTTTAAATTGAATTGTAAAATCTTTCTATAAGATGTTTTAAGCTGAAATAAGCAAAGTTTAAATTTAAAACTCTATGAAAACCAGCTATCGGTTTTCGGCTTTTAACCAGCTTTCGCATGCCATTTATAATTTTATTTCATGTTTTTTTTTTCATTTGCAAAAGTAAATATATTAAAAGTACGGCGGTTGAATGTTGTGTAAAACTACCTGAAAAATACAATGAGAACTTCGACGTTTCGAGCGAAGGCCCTTCGTCTGGAAGTTAGCAGAAGAAGGGCCTTCGCTCGAAACGTCGAAGTTCTCATTGTATTTTTCAGGTAGTTTTACACAACAGTCAACCGCCGTATTTGCTATACTCTACCCATAGATATAATAAACCTAGATTGCTGACTCATACCTAGCGGACGCGTGACCTGCATGATAAATCCAAGATGGCCGCCATTCAGGGCAAAAAGACTATAAACTCTACGGGGAAATCCATATTTTTGGCATTTTGCGTTGTCCCAGTGTTTCGAATCCACTTCGAACAAACGTTTTTGGCAATAACTACTTATCGTGAAGGTTTTAGACGCAAACTGGACAGCTGGGGATGAATTCCTGTAAAAATATCGCTCGCCGAAATTTGTACGAAATCGTCACTTGGTCAGTTCGAGTGAATTACTCTGGTTTAGAGTATTTTATAAAGGAAATTTGTGGTTTTCAAGACCAAAGACGTATACCTTGAAGGCTTTGGATGCAGAATGGACCGTTTGGGATGAATTATATTAAGATATCGCTCGCCGAAGCTTGAAATGAAAATGTCACTTGCTCAGCTCGAGTGATTTTACTGTAGACAAGTACTTTAAATGTACTTGGTTTAATAGAGTTAGTCATTAGATATTTTGAGGAATATTCGGAACATTACTTAGAGGATAAAATCAGTATATAAAAGTTAAGTCCACAGTTAACTGATGCCAAATATCACCTAGAGGTGAAATTTGACACACAAACATGGTACAGTATTTCAAGGATGGAAATATTAAAAGTTTTTAAAACATTTATGAAGATGCAATGCAGCCTATTTGAACTCACTGTATGAAATGGCAGACAGCATTACTCATGAAAGGAAGAATTCTGAACATTATATTGATTAGGCTTTTCCCAGGGAGATCATGAGACCAGACTGGGTAATATATGGCAGATTTCGACAAGGAAACATTTATGCAGCAGGGAAAATTGAAGTGTGTAGTGTGCAAAATTGTGGCAAGTGCACTGCAAATTTGAGTTTTGTTTCTGATTTTCAGTATTGTTTTAAAACATTTAACTTAACATTTAACAATACAGTAACAGTGTGCAACCTGTTCATGTACTGAAAAATATCAAGTATGGTATGCATTGGCCAGACTTTCCATGGTGGTCGTGAAATATAAACCTCTATAAAATAAATTCTGTTCATTAAACTTAACAGTTTCATGCATGCTTGACTGAAATCTGTACATTGTTATACTAATATTAATGATCATTTCTATAGTAAAAATATATCCATCCTTCTAGTAATTAATGGCAAATTTTCCTACTTTGTTGAACCTCAATAAAACTAACATGAAGTTTTCTTGCGTGTCCAAAACTGAATTTCTTGACATGTCATCTAGTGAGAATGAATGTCCAGATTAACACTATGTTAGTGTTTTCTATTTATGGTTCTTTTTAACACGACATTTAGTAAGCTATATTTTCCAAGGCTGCCCAGGAGTAATTGCTCGATGAGCCCCAGATTTAAGTGAGCCCCAAAAATACTATAAAAGGAAACAAAAACTGGGGAAAGAAGTCACAGGGTTGTAAGAGGTGGGGGAGGGACCATAATCTCATTTTCCATTCTCAATTTTAATTACTATTTTTATTGCTTTTTTGTAATCCCAGTCGTCTCAGCAAGTAAAGCCTGTTACAGACATTACTTTTATCCTCTAAGTAATGTTCGGAATATTCCTCAAAATATCTAATGACTAAATGTATTAAACCAAGTACATTTAAAGTACTTGTCTGCAGTAAATGACTCGAGCTGAGCAAGTGACATTTTCATGTCAAGCTTCGGCGAGCGATATTTTAATATAATTCATCCCAAACAGTCCATTCTGCATCCAAAGCCTTCAAGGTATACGTCTTTGGCCTTGAAAACCACACATTTCCTTTATAAAATACTCTAAACCAGAGTAATTCACTCGAACTGACCAAGTGACGATTTCGTACAAATTTTGGGCGAGCGATATTTTTACAGGAATTCATCCCCAGCTGTCCAGTTTGCGTCTAAAACCTTCACGATAAGTAGTTATTGCAAAAAAAGTTTGATCGAAGTGGATTCGAAACACTGGGACGACGCCAAATGCCAAAAATATGGATTTCCCCGTAGAGTTTATAGTCTTTTTGCCCTGAATGGCGGCCATCTTGGATTTATCATGCAGGTCACGCGTCCGCTAAGTACAGTAGGAGTCAGCAATCTAGGTTTATTATATCTATGACTCTACCCACACTGGCACCGCACGTTCAATATATTAAAAGGTGTTAGTAACAGCAAAAAAGTTTAGCGAAACCGCATTTCTCGGTTTTTCGAACTGTCTTTTATGTCAACAACAGCATGAAAACAAAAACAGCTGTTACGAAAGACGAAGTCAAAAACTGTAAGTAAAAACAGTCAAAAGTTCAAAATATTCACACATGTCATACATATCTTATGTCAAACGATGCAATAAAGCGATTGTTGAGATAGTTTCGTCTGTTTTCTTTGAGTTACCCCATTAGTTGGGCTTCGGTGGCGCAATCGTCAGAGCACGCGCCTTTCACCTCTGATATCGTGGGTTCAAGTCCCGTTGGGGACGACTTATGATAGCTATGTGAAAAGAGTTAGTCAACGCTCTGTCGAAAGTCGTGGGTTTTCTCCGGGTACTCCGGTTTCCTCCCACAGGGAATGTTGACAGGGTGGGTTGGGTTTAACCCCTAACTGGCCCTTCCATCGTAGCTGTGCTCCGTGATGGCGAGCAAAAGGTGGCTGCCATATGCGCCCTAGAAAGCCTTCGACTTGGTCACGTTGAGCTGTGTCCTTCGCAATTCAGCTTAGCTCTCAGCTGCAAGTAAGGATAATAAGCACCCCTGCTTACTTACTTACTTACTTACTTAATTACTAGTTAGCAGGAAAATAGTAAAAATATTTGCATTTCCAGCCAAGTAGACACTATATAATGAATATGAATATGAATATCTAACAACTTTGATTGCGTAGGATGTGCGCGTTTTTCTGGAGCTGCGCTTGCAAAATTTTGTGCGCGCATGTCAATTCATTAATCATGTCGAGAGACGTTGGCCACGCCGGATGTAGACATAGAAAACCTTAAATATTTAAGAAACGAGTTCGGTAAGGTACCCTGAAAATTTGCATGCAAATAGATAAATAGATAGCGAAATATCTCGAAAACCTTTTTCAATTCCCAAAGTTTGGCATCACAGATTTTTTTTAAACTTTCACACTAGATTCGCTGAAGTAAATAAAAACGATAAGCAATTTAGAAAGTGAAACCGACCTCGTTTCTGAAATAAACGTTCATGTTTCCCGTATTTTCCGATGTGTATTGTTGCCATTACCACAATAGAAACTCGCACATATATATTGATTTTTATTCAATTCGATGTTCTCTTTTGGTCTGGAGATTTTATGACCCTGTAATCAGCAGAAAAAACGAAATTTCGAGTGTTTCAACTTTTACTTAAAAAGTGTATCGAGCCACCTTAACAGTATACTGAATTAGCAAATTCAAAACTCTCCAACACTTGTAGCTCTTACACTCTATTGCACTGATGCTCCAACACTTATAATTGAAAAAATGCTTACTCTAATGAATGTTTTGCCATGAAGGAGTAATACTCTCTAATTCTACATTGGTCTCAAATTGTACAAACAATGTACACTACAAGTAACTTGTAAAGAATAAGAGATTGATATTTAAAACAATATATTTCTTATATTCACAAAATATAAATTCCACTTGATAACATAACAAAAATGTAGCTATTCAATTTTATGATTTCATTGCTGAAACATGTTAGGTTCACTATCTTCTCGATATATACTATAATCAGGCATGTGAAAAAAATTGTAGATGCATGGTGGTGATGTTGTCAGGATACCAGATGTTGCTAATACACATAAAAGCCCTATAGATACATGACATCAACATTTCTGTTCTTTATAATGTAAGTATTTCATTTTCAAAATGCGATAGTCAGGGTTGAAGGAACATAAATGAACTATATTGCAGGCCATTCATCAGAAGCAATGCTGGCATTGTTGAAAATCAGGAGTATATAATCAATGTATATAGTTATTAAATAGAATCGTATACCACATTGTACCAGATCCATAGAATAATATTGTGTTGTCGAAAAAATCCAATTGATAAAATAATAGGTTCAGTTTTGTACATTGTGTGCCATTAATAAGATCCCTCCATACGACTTGCTGTTGATGTTAACTTCCTCTCTTGTAAATATACAGTCGTGTACCAGAGAGTTTAGATTGAAATTGTTCTGCAAGTGAGGTGTAGTTCTGACAAAATTTTCTAGCCATTATCCAGTACATTTATTTAGGATTGCTGTATTCATAGTGTCGAACACTTGCATCATGTGCTTCCGGCTCGGATGAATAACCAACCACACCCTGTGTAAACGACGTTAAATAAATTATTGTTATTGATATTGATATTGATAAAAACAACAACTTTATCTTAGAACTTAAGGCAAAATGACAGTGTTAGGACATGCAACAATTCATAAGACAATATAGTGAGAAAAAGGGGAGAGGGGGCATATAACTGGTGTTCCTGTTATTAGGTGATTTTCATTTACTAAAGTCGATAAGAAAATAAATCAGTCGAAAGACCGAGAAAGGACATGCACGATTTTCGAGTTTTTAAAGCGTTTTAAACGGATAAGTGTCTATTTTGCATACTTGCTTTTGCAGTTTTGCAGTTTTGCCGTTAATTGGCATGCACTACAGTTTGTGGTTTTGAAAATGCGTAGTTCATCCTGTGTGCTCAATACAATATTGACTAATCTTAAAAATTGTTTTAGTATTAATTCAAATGCGTTATATAGAAAAGAAACAACATAGTATAAAACTTCATAGTATATATAAAAATACTGTTAAAAAAACAGTTGAAGTTTTATGACAATTTCGAAGCGTTTTGTGGGATGTCTAAGACTGAATTTTGCAGTAAATCAAAGCCAAGTCGAACAAAATAACATATCTACTTTATATACTTGGGCAATTGGTAATTTCATTGTTAAAAGTAGGCCTATGAATCTTATCACTATATATTTTACCACTTTGTACAGAAAAGAAAAGAAATATACAGTATTTTAATAATACAGTGTTCGCTTTCGTGTTCGCATTGCGAGGGGCTTCGGTGGCGCCGTCGTCAGAGCAAGCGCCTTTCACCTCTGAGTCTGGAGTTCGATTCTCGCTGAGGACTATACTCATCACACTCATGTGAAAAGAGTAAGTCAACGCTCTGTCGAAAATCGTGGGTTTTCTCCCGTTAATCCGGTTTCCTCCCACAGGGAAAGTTAAATGGGTGGGTTAGGATAGACAGATTAGGAAAGTAATATCACAATTGTACAAATAATGTAGGTTAAGTACATAATATAGGCAAGCTAGATACTTGATGTGATCGGTCACTGACAAGGCCCGATCTGAATAATGTATGTATGTACCATGGTTACAGTCATCGATTTAGTACTTCATGTTACAATAACTTTTGGGGTGTTCGGGAAAATAATTGTTTTGTTCTAATGGCGAGGAGTTCCTGCATGAATGTATTTCTAGTATTGTAAGGTATCCAGGTAAGAACTCAACTCGGCTAAAAACAGCCACGCAACAAAAAGGTCAAAGAGTGACCACGCAAGTCAAAGAGTGACCATCATTATATCTAGTATCCCGGATTACCTTTCCAATAAAAAATAGAGATGGTCCAAAAACGTGTAATGCGCATTGTATTTCCTGGTCTTCATTACAGTGAAGCATTGACTGTTGCAAAAAGTTGTCGCCTCGATGAAAGAAGGTCATTTCACTTTTTAAGAACATTAAGCATCCTGAATCACGCCTCCACCATCTGTTACCTCCAACGCGTCAGGAGTGTCACTCGGTTAACCTTCAAAATAATGCTAGTTTATCCCTGCCTAAATGCCGCACTGATAGGTATAAAAAGAGCTTTTTCCCCGCAATGGAATATATGTAAATCCAATGCGGAGTTTTGAATTTTAAATACTGACAACATTCTCTTATTTATACATAGTCTTATCTAATTTTATACAATTGTTGTAATAAGAATAATAATTTTTTAATAATTTATTATAATCAATTGTAAACATATTGTATTTCACACTATGTGTGCAAGAATATTGTGAATAAACCACCATTATTATTATTATTATTATTATTATTATTATTTCTGAACTAGGTGTAATCATCAATATGATGCATAATATTATCATCCGAGTTTGAACATCGAATTTCACAGAATATGTTGATGTCAGTGTTTGTAAAATTTAGATGATGTCGAACATCATCGATATGTTTGTGCAATGATCGAGTGTTCAGGTAGCATAGTTTAAAGATCTGTCCTATAAATGGGTGTAACACTAAGTTTTAGTGCCTTTCATTCCTCAACAATTCCATTTCAGCTGCAACATGAGATTGACAGCTATCTTTTCCCACGAAGGTCAGTGATATATAAAACTTCAACCCTGCTCAAACCAACATAATGTATATGAGGTATAGCTCTTCTTGTATTGAAATTGGCAACAATATATTTTTTGTTCAGTATCGCCTTGTGAACGATGAATTGTCTTAGCTGCAGCAGGTCTGAGTGGAAACTGTTTTCTTACAACTTGTGCAGTTTGGTTCCTGCCAACAGCAAACTGAGTAGTAATTGGTTTTGTTGGAATCCATGTTGACTCAATACTTTGAGCATAAAGATTTATATTTTTATGTTTGGTTTTCACACCGGCCAACATCTGAATGGTCAAATTGCACCCATATTATACCAGACGGTTTATCTCTTTGATTTAATTGTATCTTCTTAATAACATCACTGGCACCATTAGTCATGCCATTATCAGTGCGTACATTTAATGCTATCTCAGTTCTTTCCCCAACTGACTGTTGAAGATTCGAAGCAATTTGTTTTGTTTTCCTTGGATTATCTGGTATTTGGCTCAAATTTTTACCTCGAAGTTGGGAAGAGTTAGCTCCTATGATACTAGTACTGTATCACTGCTTTAATGGAAACATTTCCCCTAATGCTGAATTATGGACCTTTTCATTGAATTGATTTTCCTTCTGATAACATTATAGAACAATTATTTTTGTTATTTGTTTATTTGTTCAATATTTTGTGTTGCTGGGGCAATAAGATCATAAACTACAAGATGTTTTTTTCTGCATCTCACTCGATTGAAATTAAGGTAGAATGTATAGTTCACTCGAAATATCCACCACCTAAACCTTCTACCAATAAGATCTCATAGTATCAATCTCTCTATCTATCTATCTATAGTTATCATCATTATCTTCCATATTATTAAACTGCTCTTGGATCCCATTCAAGTGTTTCATTTGCTCATCTTTTGTATTTTTACCTTGTAAATAGTGCTCCTGGCAAGAATAATAATTTTTTATTTAGTCGGTTGTCTCATTTCTCCATGATGTAAATAACATTATTAGTTCTCGGTAATGTTTCTCAGAATCAACTTCCTTGTTAAAATTAACACACACTTCGGATAATTCAGGCTTTAGATCTACTTCAATTTTTTGTCTACTTTATTTTTCCTCATTATCATCATCATTATCATCATCATTATCATGAAGCAAGGGGCGGACCACTCCTTTGATATCTCATTAATTATACAACTCGGTCCTACTTCTTTGAAACCTCTCAACCCTCATTAGTATGACGTCACAAGGCATGACGAATTTTGCTGAGTTCAGCATATTTTGTGGGCTTTCTTGTCGTAAACATTACTATTCTAATACACTCTTGTAACTAGTACCGACTTATACAAAGCGGTTTTCTTAGGCAACTAATATAGCGACGCTTAACCTAGTAAATTGTTATTGCATAATACGAAGTAATAACAAGCAGAAATACAGCTTTCCAAAACGAGAAGATGTTAAAGTTTATCGGCATAGCTAGTGTATCAAGCGTTGCTATGGTCTTATAGAGCAATACAAATATATGTTTGCCAATCGAATGTATAAACATAGTCCTTACAGGGATTCAAATCTTACAAAGTTTCAAAGTTATAGCAGGGTGTGAAAATCAGTTATTTTTAAGCGAGATTTCACTACAAGTTTTACAAGCATAGTTTTCATACAAACATCATATCTAAACACAATTCTGTATAGGCTGTAATCATTAGTAAGTCATTAACGGTAATTTGAGTAAGATTATCTAGTTTAAGAATTGAAATAAATTGAGAATATATAATATATCTTAATGAATAGGACGGGGTAATATTGAACAAATTATATAGTTGGTGGATAAAACGGGCGAATAATAGATGCAGAAGAACACGAACGATATTTTTAAAGCACATTTATTGTTTAAATTTATTTTTACAACGTTCATAAGGTTTGCTTCTCCATCATTCACTTGGGAGTATTTATTGTCCGAGTTATCCTCGTAACTGCTTTAATTTTTTCACCTTTTAACCATAACATTACATTTTTCACCTTTTAACCATACCGAGCAAGCATATCGCTCGGATATACTTGTTAACTAACCCAATTTCTATGACTAAAACTATGATTATACTGGCTCCAAATCGGGCTAGCTTAGCTCTAAGCTGAGCTTCATATCGAGAGAACTTAGCTCCAAATCGAGCGAGACTAGCTCCATGTCGAGCTAGCTTAGCTCCGAGTCGAGCTTAAGACACTCTTAACATTACATTCACAAGGTGATAGCATTATATCTGCATTCGCAGATACATAAAGCTTTTAAAAGAGTGCGATGATTATTTTATAATTCTGCTTTAACAGATGCGGTATTGGAAAAGAGGCGTTAATAAGAGGGAGCGTGTTTTAGATCACTTGACGGTAGTTAGCCAAGTGGTTAATTCAATTATTTTCTAAAACCTTTCACGTAATTTTCCAGGTGAATGTTGGTCAGGAAAAGATGGTGATGTAAATTACTACAAAGATGGGAAAGCTTCATCTTGTGTGAACAAATGTTATGAGCCATGTCATAGTTATGACGCATTCTGTACTGGAAAGGCATCCACAAACTACGTCTATCGTGTTACAACAGGTATACATCTAACGAAATGCCTGTTCATCTTCCTGACGTATGTTATTTTACACAATACAACAACAATTACATTTTTCGCCAATAATTTTATTTTTGTTAGCAAATTCAGTAAATCACATACGTCACGGGGAGAATCGGACCCGACAAATCGGCCATAAGAGACTGTAATATGCGGCTGTTCAGATCGCTTTAAGCCTGGTTTCCATTTAGTCGTAACTGTCGTGAACACATCATGGTGACCGATGTAATAGAATGCCTATATACCTCTGCAATCATTAAAGACTGATTTACATACATCACACAAACGACAAGATATATGCAGACTATTTCACATCGTCCAGCATAACTTTGTCACGACAGTGGAAATCAGGCTTTACCGTCATTGGTCGAAATTCAGTCCAACGCAAGACTAATCAGTAAACCGTCAGCTGTAGAAATTCAAACTCATAATCTGTCATGTGGATGCGCAGTCAGTTATATTTTTTTCATTACAACAAGCCAGAACTAAAAAACTTATTATAATGCAACGAAGCGCTCTAAGTTCTTTAAATCTACTTTGTAATATTTGAAAACTTCCCGTTCAAAAGGCCGTATAACGGCATATATAAGGCCATAATAAATCACGCATTGAGCAAAGCCTAAAGTCTCTAATGAAGTCAACACCATACTCAATCCAATTGACATATGCTCATAAGCGGATTAGCTTCCAATAATATATTTTAAAATTCATGTTAATATTACTTTTCCTAGCAGACGTGTGTGAAATTCCTTACGAAGCAGTTGGCTGTTACAATGAAACAGCATCTAAACGAGCTCTTACTGAACTCATTCTTGATGATGTGAATCCTGCAAGCTCGACGTTCATGGGCATTGTGTCTACAGACTTTAATAACTGGGAGGAATACATGAAGGGATTGTTGTGTCGTTGTGCCAGGAAAATCAAGGAGAAAGGATACAGAACTTTCGCCATCAATAATGGAGGTATGTATTATAGTAATTAATGAAAATAGTACAATACGTAAAAATCTTGGCAAAAGTCTTGTAGCAAGCTTTTTTTTTATTAACTTTACAATAACAAGATTGAAGGCTCAGACAACAGAACAAATAGAGTCCTAAATTAAGTCCTGCCTGACATGAATACACTACACTACATTTACATCACTATGACTTCAACAAATGTACATCAATTATAGTTACATAACGGAATCATTAACATATATATATATAATTATATGTAGCCATGTAGACACATATATACACATACATACACATACATACATATATACATAAACGTATACACACATACATACACGTACATATACATGCACATATATATAAAATTCACTACAAAACATAATACTTTAATGAACAACAATTTATAATACAAGAACGACACTTATGAAAAAATGTTTTCCAAGTTCGTGGTCTATCAATTATCAATTATCATAATCAATTATCAATTATCAATTAGCTTGTCAGCAAATTGTAACAATGCTATCCTATGATAAAGGGTGTTGAATTTTCGTGAATGTTTTATCTTCAAAGGTCAGTGTTACAGCAGTCCCCATGCTGACACAATGTATAATGTGCATGGTTCAAGTGAAGAATGTTATCACAACACTACAACACCATGTTTATCAAGCGCCTCCATCTGTGCTGGAGGGAAGAACACAAACTACGTTTACAAACTTAAATAATAAACCAACTCTGTCTAAAGAAATGGCTGTCGTACAGGTAATGGCATGACTAATATATTTGTAATCTTCTCGTTCCTTTTCGGTTCCATAACATATTTCTGGTCCACCTTGTAAAAGTAGAATTGCAAAAACGTTTCCAACCTTCCTTCGGGTAGGATTCTGAGATTTCTCAATCCTCCCTAAGATAAATAGAAGTTTTCAGATGATGCAGGGTTTTGCTTTGTCAGATTTTGTCAGTTGGCCATTGCAGATACTGCTAGTCTAACCTAGTGCTGACTGTTGCTATTCATACTAGCCTCACTAGTCTAGTACTTACCACTTTGCAATGTAATTCCATTCAGTCTTTCATTTCAACCTTCTGAATGCCAGTAAACCCTAGTCACGTCACAACTAGTAATTGTTTGGCTTGCACCACTTTGGGTGGCAAATCTCACAACTGAGAAAATTCAAACTGATTGTTATTCAAGCCAACATGGCGGACATTAAGCGTGCGACAATTTTGTTGGCAATTTTTCTCCCCTGACCATAGGCAGAACAACAAATACAGTTATCCTCACATTATGGAACAGTTGTAAAATATATTTTTTAAATAAAATAAAAATAAAGTGCTTTTGACTTTGCTATCCATCGATTTACTTGTGTACCATTACCTATGCAGATTCTCCAGTCACATGGTTACGTCACTGTATCACTCTCCTATTTAAACGGCAACTTTCTGCTAATAATACACCCAGACATAAAAATACATTCGCTTGAAACAAGAAAAATAAGTTTGAAAAAACTAGATACAAATTACCAAATTACCAAATTACGGTGGCCAACTCGAAAGCTTCTCAGCTACTTTGACCACTGTACACGATATAATACTAAAATTAACTCTCTTTTTTCTTTCTATTATAATAATGTTGTGATATAATTAATGTGTAACTATATCCTTTGTAAAACGTGTGAAATAAATTTGAACCTTTGAACCTTTGGGTATGTTTTCTAACTTTATGGAAAGTTTTTAGAATTAAGAAGTATCATGTTTTTATCGAATTTTCTTTGTAGGTCAGCGGGTTGCAATTTGCTCGACAAACGTCGTCATCCGAAAAATCATCGGCTAAATTCTTATTGGCTGTTCAAAGATCGGAACATTTCCGAAGACAGGTCATTGACAGCGGAAACAGGGGGTGAGAGGGGAAATATAATTTTGGAAAGCTTTTTACTGAGCAAATTAAATTGTTTTTAAATATTTTTCATGTAAATATTGGCACTATAAATCTGGAAAGGCGTCATGGACAGAGAAAGAGCCAAGCATTTTCCGTCACAATGCTAAGTTATCTTCACGACAAAAACATCCTTTTCTAGCCAGTTGAGTTTTCGTATAAAAGAAAAACAAGTGAAACATAAAAAGTTAGTTTTTACCCAGGCAGCATTATCTCTATGAGTTTAAAAACTTTTGAACAGCCAATAAGAATTTAGCCGATGATTTTTCCGATAATGACGTTTGTCGAGCAAATTGTATCCCGCCTATCTGCAAATTCGATAAAATCATACTTTTTATGGATAAAATTTAATTTAGTAGCTACTTTCAAACCCTTTTTACTTCTAAAAACTTTCTATAAAGTTAGAAAACATACCCAGGGTTATTTGTATGTAGTTTTTTTGCGTTATTTTGCGTTATTTTTGTTGCTTCAAGCGAATGTATTTATATGTCTGGGTGTATTATTAGCAGAAATTTTCCCGCCCTAGGTTTAAATATGACAGTGATACAATGACTTAACCATGCGGCTGGAGAATCTGCATAGATAAAGAGACACGCGTAAATCGCTGGAAAGCAAAATCAGAAGCACTTTAAACATATTTTTAAACATTTATATTTTTAACGATTCTATATTGTGAGGATAACAGTATTTGTTGGGCTGCCTATGTCTTGTCGCATGCGAACGAGTGGACTCACGCACAAGGGTATGTGACCATTATGGGATCGGTTTTACAAGTGCATATAGTTACGTTGATATGTCATTCGCTCGATCACATCGATCGGGAAGAGAAAATCGTCAACGAAATTGTTAGTGTGAACCAGGGATTAACTCGAGTTCTAGACATGCTATAAAGACAACAACCTATACATCAAATACTCCTCGATGTTTAGGATTCTAGCGATATATAGCCGGCTTGACTTATAACACTCAGTATTTCGCAAGATATAAGGGAAAACGTCACTTCATTATTTTTGTTTTCTAGGTACACCGTTGATGACTTTAAGTAATATTAAGCTACATATAATTAGTTTACAAGTGACTATATATAACAGTTACAAAAATAGTGTTCTCATTGAACTTAAAATATATGTAATTTTTATTTTCAAATATGTCGATTAGATATTCATGAATTAAAATAATTGCATGTAAAAAATTTAGGTGATTAAATATGTACGTTATATAATCAATGTAATCAGTGATATCAGTATAAAATGTAGTAGTGTGGTTTAATCGCAAATAAAGGAGTAATACAAATGTTCAGTATTAAACGCTTTTCTCCAGCGATTATGCATGGGTCTGGATGCCAGTTATACACACATTGCACTTGGAATAATAGTAAATAACGAAATACATATCAGCCACTGATCTGAGTTGTAAACTGAATAGCCCAACCTATTGTTTAGTGGGGCAAGAAAGTCAGTTAAAAATTGCTGGCACCAGAAGTCCACCATGCATGATAAAGGGCCATTTGAACAAACAAAGTGTCTCAATATCTTTTTAGACCCTTTTTTGGTTAAAGATAACAGAAAAGTACATTATTTAACGACAAGCCAACAGTAATTTCTATCATTTCTACTACAACAAAATTTTTTTATCCAGTTCTATTTTTAGATTAGTATTCCTCCTGACTGAATCATTGAATATGTAATTGAATTTTTGTTGGATATCTCTTGATTATTCGTACAGCGCATCTAGGATCCTATAGATGCAGTGTGAGGGTAATTATTATCCCCCTGTAATGTATACCTCCCTCACTGATCTGAAAAGTAGACTGGATAGCGCAAACTATTTATCATGAACTGGTGCAGAAAATAGAGCGAGTTAAACATTAGTATAATTTAATCAATTTCCATTATATAACAAAAATTACCAAAAATAAAAATGCTGAAATATTAAATTGTTAACAAAAATGTAGTGAGGAAGGACTAGAAGAGTACAAGAGATCACCATATGTCATGGTATACCTTGGACTACCATATATGGATATTAATTTGTATGCCATGTAGTTAAATAGGACCGCCATCTTTGTATTAGTTAGTTAGTCTTTATACTTGATCTTTATCAGTGCTCTTTATCTTTACCATTATTTAAATAAAACATATGTGAGAACATAACATGGTGTCAGGTGTGGGATATCTTTTGAGCTAGAAAATAAAGCAGAACATTGGTTTACCAAGCCGGTAAACTACACAATTGTTGCTGTATATTTTGATCGAAGTATGGCTGAACTCGCTGGACTTCCGAGCCTTCGCATGGATTGGAGTGCCCCCGACCTACCACAAGCGTTGAAAAAGTTCAAAGCTATTTGTGAACTGTACTTTTCTGGACCCTTAAAAGAGAAGAGTGAAGGCGAGAAAATAAGCTATCTTTTAATATGGACCGGCGACGAAGGAATCGAGCTCGTGTCAACATGGTCGTTGACAGAAACAGAGCGAGCGAAACTGGATACTTATTGGACTAAATTTGAAGAGTACGTTGCACCCAAGAGTAATTTTCGTCTTGCACGATACAAGTTTCGCGTCGTAAAGCAAGAAAAAGGTGAATCCGTGGATTGCTTTAGTAAAAAGGTTAGAGTTCTCGTCAAAGAATGTAAGTACGCTAATGATGATGAACATATTATAGACGCCCTAATCTTTGGCTCAAGTGATCCCAGAGTACAGGCAAAATTACTTGAGCATGATGCCAGTCTAACCTTAAATAAAGCTATTGATATTGCTAGAACTGCAGAAGCTACTGTATCACAATTAGCAGATATAAGAGGTAGAGAGCCTTCTACACAGATAAATGCCTTAAGTAGCTCTGACAGTGTTAAACACCAAACCCATTATTCTAGAGCCTGTGGGAACTGTGGCACTAAACATGACCAAACAAAGAAATCCCTTTGTCCAGCATTCAATTCCAAATGTCGGAAATGTCATAAGTTAAATCATTGGGAGAGGGTTTGTCGCTCTAATGAAGTGAAACCACCTAAAACCCATAGTAAAGGACGATATAATGGGATTCTGAAAGGGAAACATTCCAAGAATGTACATGCATTAAATCAAAGTGACACAAAGGATACCATTGAAACACAAGCTCCTCAATTATATTTTGATTCCTTGATCATCAACAGTGTTAATCACAGGAGTACTCAAGCTTTAGTAGACATACAAGTAGACTCTGGTCAGAATACTAGGAACATAGTCTGTAAAATTGATACTGGTGCAGAAGGTAATGTCATCCCATTGGATTTATATACACAGCTCCATCCACATTCCTTGTATAATTCTAGTGGCCACCCCGTTGATTTAACTCCCTCAAGTACTAATATAACAGCATTTGGTGGGCATGTTATCGAACAGTATGGTACCTGTTTGTTGACATTTTCACACAATGGTATTGGTAATCAATATCCTTTCCATGTTGTAAATACATCTGGCCCCACTATATTAGGTTTACCTACTTGCCGTGATATGCAATTAGTCACGTTCACTTATTCCATTACAAGTCAGAATGTTTCGAAATCGGCTCCCTTCAATCCCTCGCAAGATGACCCGAAGGAAACACTTCTTCATGAATACGCTGATTGTTTTAGTGGCATTGGGTGTTTCGAGGGAGAGTTTCATATTACGCTAGACCCAGCAGTGGCACCAGTAATCCATCCACCCCGTAGGGTTCCAGAAGCCCTCCAAGTACCATTAAAGAAAGAGCTTGATTCCCTAGAAGCACATGGTATTATAACCAAAGTTTCAGAACCCACTGATTGGGTTAACTCACTTGTGTGTGTAACAAAACCAAATGGGTCACTCAGGTTGTGTCTAGATCTCAAAGATTTAAACAAAGCCATCAAGCGCCCTCATCACCGCACTCCAACTATTGATGAAATTAATGCTAAACTGCAAGCAAGACAAGATCTGCAAAGGTTTTATTATGACAAGTCATCAAGGAATCTCCCAGAAGTGTATCCAGGCGATAGCGTCCGTGTACTCAATCCCTTGAATGATAAGTGGGAACCTGGTATTGTCAAGGAAAAGGCACAAACACCGAAATCTTATGTTCTAGATATGCCTAGCGGTAGTACCATAAAGCGGAATCGTCGGCATATTCGACCGTCTGTTGAATCAGTCAATGAAGAGCTTGCAGTTTAGCATTAATTTCATCGTCTATCTTCGGAAAGAAAGATGGTTTGGCAAAACTAGGAAGGTTGGATTGATAGGTTCTGGAATTCAACAGTTCTGCTGGTGACGGCAGGTGATGGTTGATGGGTGTTGTTCGCAGACAAAGCATAGCAAGATGTGGATCCGATCCGGACTCTTTGCATTTCTGTAACAACTTCTTCACCGTCTGCACGTTCCTCTCGATAAACCCGTTTGCTTGCGGGTAATAAGGACTGGTTGTAACAAGTTCGAAACCATATGCCTTACTAAATTCTGTGAAGCTTGATGAAGTGAACTGAGTGTCGTTTCCAGTAACAAATTTACTTGGTATTCCGTGCTCTTCAAAGATAGACTTTAGATGTGCAATAACAGTGTTTGACTGGATATTGCGAAGCTTACGAACCACAGGAAACTTGCTGTGATAATCTGATACCAGGAGGTAAGATTAATTGTTCCAAAAGAACAAATCTGAGCTAACCGTATGCCATGGTTTAGGGGGTACGTCATGGAGTGTAAGTGGTTCCTTTACATTCGCATGTTGATTATGCTGGCACGGACTGCAACCCTTCACCATGTTCTCTATATCAGCATTGATACTTGCCCAGAATACGGAACCTTTAGCTCGCAGCTTGCATTTTCAGCGCCTTGGTGTGCATAATGAATTTGCTCAAGGACCTCGGGCTGTAAACTCTTTGGTATAATGATGCGGGTTCCTTTGAGAATTAATCCGTTAGCAACCGTCAGCTCATCACGATAATTCCAATATCCGTGAAGATGTGATGGACAGTCCGATCTCTTATCTGGCCAATGAGATACTCCCTAAGCTAAATGGTGCCCAATATTTTTCAATTGTTGATGCTAGAAGCGGTTACTGGAACATTAAGTTAGATCATCAAAGTTCCTTGTATACTACATTCAATTCCCCCCATGGCAGATACCGTTTTCTCCGGTTCCCCTTTGGTCTAATATGTGCTCAAGATATATTTCAGAAAAAAGTTGACGAAGCATTTGGCGATCTTTCCGGGGTAACAGGGATAGCTGATGATATCGTCATATCAGGCAAAACCCGTTGCAAACACCGAAATCTTATGTTCTAGATATGCCTAGCGGTAGTACCTTAAAGCGGAATCGTCGGCATATTCGACCGTCTGTTGAATCAGTCAATGAAGATGTCGGTGACAACCAATCTACCAGCATTACCGCACCTGAACCGCCATTTCCGAGTGATACTATTGTTTCAACTTCACCACCCAAAGTTGAAGAGACAAGTAATGTTGAAACCCCGAAGCTGAGGCGATCCACCCGTGCTATTAAACGCCCGGACAGATTGAATTTATAGAATATAATAAACAATTAGTTAATAATTATAACTTATTAGTCTTTTTTTAGCATTGTAATGCTGCGATAAACAGTTATGATTGCCATTGAACTTTAGATTAGTTTTAAATAGTAAACAATTAAAGGACATTTGAGCAATTAATATTATTATAATATTTTTGGACAATTGTACTTTAGAAAAAGAGGGATGTCATGGTATACCTGTGGACTACCATATATGGATATTAATTTGCATGCCATCTAGTTAAATAGGACCGCCATCTTTGTATTAGTTAGTTAGTCTTTATACTTGATCTTTATCAGTGCTCTTTATCTTTACCATTATTTAAATAAAACATATGTGAGAACATAACACCATACATAGCTAGTTCACCAATAGAAAATAAGAAAAAAAGAAAGAAGAAAAATAGAAATAAAGTGATAATATGGTCATGTTTGTTAAAGCTGTCTATTCTTGTGGTTTTCACGTCCTCTCTAGAACGTCAAAGGCTTCTTGCGAAAACCAGTTTTTAATCTTAGTTTTTTTTAGATGAGTCCAGTTTCTTTTTAAGTTAGAGTCCAGGTTTTAACGTTTGGTTATTCTACCTACAAGTTCGGGCACCCTTCTGCGTTTTGAAATATGCCACCGGAAATTGATAATCAGTCAGTGGATGAAATTTTAATTGCAAACAAGAAAAATCTTTTGTCCACATGTCACAGTCGAGGTAACTCACGGTATTTTATTTGCGGTATCAAATTTAATAGACAGACAGACAGACAGACAGACAGAGCGTTTGTAGCTTTAGTAAAACTAGAAAATCCATTATTCTCAACAAGGTTTGTAAATATAATCAGACACAGTCCGTGGTCGTGATGATTACCTCTTCGACAAGTAACTAGACGAATATCAATTCCGAGGCAGATTAAGGTGAGGATAGTTTAGACGGCATACAAATTTAAAACATTCAATTAATTATATCTAGGGATTGTAGTCTTATATGAGCGCTGGGAAAGTTGAATAAGATAAATCATACTAGCCTTTCTATTCGTACGAAATCCGCTATGCATTGATAAACTTCGCCAAGTTCGGACAGAACTATATGTCTAATCTAAAGATTCAATGATACTAAACAATCAAGAAGGGTGCATTACATTTTGTTTGCATCCTTGTACTTAGAATTTCTACATGAAACACCCCAACGTGAAAAAGCTTTCTAAAACACCCCAACGCCTTGCAGCTATTAATTTTCAGTTTGAACTCGTTCTCTCTTTCGTTGAGATAGTTACAGATCAATATTTCAGCCCATGTTCACCCCAATAATGGTTCTAAACAGTTCTCATTTCTGTATTTTTCAATATACAGGTCTACAAAGTACAAACAACTCCACAGAGTTTATCAGAGTCAGTTCACATAACGCTAAAGCTCATGGACCACAGACAGGTACTGTAATTAATCCCTTCAAGCTGCAATTATTATGCCTGTTTATACATGTATTATATCAGAATTACAACGCCGTGTCAGACTTTAGAAATACGTGTAGTTTCCAAGATCGAGTGATACGATAAATTGTAATATATTCACAGCCGGCTTCCTCCCACACAATATCCCGGGTGGAGGGAATTAAGATGTGGAAAGCATAAAAATATTTCTATAAAAGCCTAGGCCGACGTTTTTCGGCAACCGAAACAACACACACAGGACCAAACGCAATCTCTCTCCAAAACTCAGAAAAACCTCAGGATAATAAATCCGCAATTAGCGGCCAGGAAGACCACCAGTCTACCTACAGAGCCAACCATCTAGAAAAAGGCACTTGTTTAGTATAGGGAACAACCAATTTCACTCTGTTTTAGATTAACCACCGGCGCCACACATCAGCAAATTCAATTTGATTTGCATTTCCAAGGGTGGTCACACCACATCTCATGCAATGTTCCTTACATTGCCTAACACCGTCACACATCATTAATTTAAAGACGACTTTATTTGAAAATCAAGGACTAGCTAGTATGTTTATATTTATTGTGTTTTCCACTCTGAGGTGGACGGAAATCCTTAACAGGTTTTGCAACCCAATTTTGACAAAGGTTTCGAGGCTGAGTTAGTTAGTCAAGGTTAATCCCTAAGGGTTAGTTCTTAGCGAAGGAGGAAAACCGGAGTACCCGGAGAAAAACGTTACCCTCGAAGCACAGGAGAGAACCAACCAATCTCAACTTACATGAGTTTATCAAGACACTGGCGTTAGACGACCTGAGTAAATCCGTGCCCTCGACCTGCTGTATAGCCGGCTTAACTCAGAGGTAAGGGGCAACGCGCTAACCGCATCTGCCACCCGTGCTTCCCTAGGCTTTCCATTGTTACCAAAATGCTGCCAACATACCGCAGTCGTCGATTGTTACTATACTCAAATTAACTGATGCCGCTGCAAACCGACAGTCGCGATATAGCAACCATTTTACTGTATTTTATATTGTTCCAGCTAATGCTGGCACAGAGCAGCCATTTCCCTGTTTTTTCAACTAAAACCATGCCGACACCCGGCTGTCATTTCGTTTCGACATAGTCGAGCATCTCCTGTCACACATATTATAATAAGTAATGCCGGCAAACGGCAGCCATTTCATCTGAATTAAGTTGACTAATGCCTTCATCCAGTAGCTATTTCATTTGACTTAAGTTGACTAATAGTCGTCATACCGCCACCACATCATTTGACTTATGTTTAACTAATGTTGTCACACCGCCACCATATCATTTGACTTATGTTGACTAATGTTGTCACACCGCCACCACATCATTTCACTTATGTTGACTAATGTTGTCACACCGCCACCACATCATTCACATCATTTGACTTATGTTGACCAACGTTGTCACACCGTCACCAAATCATTTGACTTATGTTGACTAATGTTTTCACACCGCCACCACATCATTTGACTTATGTTGACTAATGTTGTCACACCGCCACCATATCATTTGACTTATGTTGACTAATGTTGTCACACCGCCACCATATCATTTCACTTATGTTGACCAATGTTGTCACACCGCCACCACATCATTTGACTTATGTTGACTAATGTTGTCACACCGCCACCATATCATTTCACTTATGTTGACCAATGTTGTCACACCGCCACCACATCATTTGACTTATGTTGACTAATGTTGTCACACCGCCACCATATCATTTGACTTATGTTGACTAATGTTGTCACACCGCCACCATATCATTTGACTTATGTTGACTAATGTTGTCACTTGTGTGATCATTACTACTGTGATTGATATTCTGTGTTGTCACACCGCCACCACATCATTTGACTTATGTTGACTAATGTTGTCACACCGCCACCACATCCTTTGACTTATGTTGACTAATGTTGTCACACCGCCACCACATCATTTGACTTATGTTGACTAATGTTGTCACACCGCCACCACATCCTTTGACTTATGTTGACTAATGTTGTCACACCGCCACCACATCCTTTGATTTATGTTGACTAATGTTGTCACACCGCCACCACATCATTTGACTTATGTTGACTAATGTTGTCACACCGCCACCATATCATTTCACTTATGTTGACCAATGTTGTCACACCGCCACCACATCATTTGGCTTATGTTGACTAATGTTGTCACACCGCCACCATATCATTTCACTTATGTTGACCAATGTTGTCACACCGCCACCACATCATTTGACTTATGTTGACTAATGTTGTCACACCGCCACCATATCATTTGACTTATGTTGACTAATGTTGTCACACCGCCACCATATCATTTGACTTATCTTGACTAATGTTGTCACTTGTGTGATCATTACTACTGTGATTGACATTCTGTGTTGTCACACCGCCACCACATCATTTGACTTATGTTGACTAATGTTGTCACACCGCCACCATATCATTTGACTTATGTTGACTAATGTTGTCACTTGTGTGATCATTACTACTGTGATTGACATTCTGTGTTGTCACACCGCCACCATATCATTTGACTTATGTTGACTAATGTTGTCACACCGCCACCATATCATTTGACTTATGTTGACTAATGTTGTCACACCGCCACCACATCATTTCACTTATGTTGACTAATGTTGTCACACCGCCACCACATCATTTCACTTATGTTGACTAATGTTGTCACACCGCCACCATATCATTTGACTTATGTTGACTAATGTTGTCACACCGCCACCACATCATTTAACTTATGTTGACTAATGTTGTCACACCGCCACCATATCATTTGACTTATGTTGACTAATGTTGTCACACCGCCACCACATCATTTCACTTATGTTGACTAATGTTGTCACACCGCCACCACATCATTTGACTTATGTTGACTAATGTTGTCACACCGCCACCATATCATTTCACTTATGTTGACTAATGTTGTCACACCGCCACCACATCATTTGACTTATGTTGACTAATGTTGTCACACCGCCACCACATCATTTGACTTATGTTGACTAATGTTGTCACACCGCCACCACATCATTTGACTTATGTTGACTAATGTTGTCACACCGCCACCACATCATTTGACTTATGTTGACTAATGTTGTCACACCGCCACCACATCATTTGACTTATGTTGACTAATGTTGTCACACCGCCACCACATCATTTGACTTATGTTGACTAATGTTGTCACACCGCCACCACATCATTTGACTTATGTTGACTAATGTTGTCACACCGCCACCACATCATTTGACTTATGTTGACTAATGTTGTCACACCGCCACCATATCATTTGACTTATGTTGACTAATGTTGTCACACCGCCACCACATCATTTGACTTATGTTGACTAATGTTGTCACACCGCCACCACATCATTTGACTTATGTTGACTAATGTTGTCACACCGCCACCACATCATTTGACTTATGTTGACTAATGTTGTCACACCGCCACCACATCATTTGACTTATGTTGACTAATGTTGTCACACCGCCACCACATCATTTGACTTATGTTGACTAATGTTGTCACACCGCCACCACATCATTTGACTTATGTTGACTAATGTTGTCACACCGCCACCACATCATTTGACTTATGTTGACTAATGTTGTCACACCGCCACCACATCATTTGACTTATGTTGACTAATGTTGTCACACCGCCACCACATCATTTGACTTATGTTGACTAATGTTGTCACACCGCCACCACATCATTTGACTTATGTTGACTAATGTTGTCACACCGCCACCACATCATTTGACTTATGTTGACTAATGTTGTCACACCGCCACCATATCATTTGACTTATGTTGACCAATGTTGTCACACCGCCACCACATCATTTGACTTATGTTGACTAATGTTGTCACACCGCCACCACATCATTTGACTTATGTTGACTAATGTTGTCACACCGCCACCACATCATTTGACTTATGTTGACTAATGTTGTCACACCGCCACCACATCATTTGACTTATGTTGACCAATGTTGTCACACCGCCACCACATCATTTGACTTATGTTGACTAATGTTGTCACACCGCCACCACATCATTTGACTTATGTTGACTAATGTTGTCACACCGCCACCACATCATTTGACTTATGTTGACTAATGTTGTCACACCGCCACCACATCATTTGACTTATGTTGACTAATGTTGTCACACCGCCACCACATCATTTGACTTATGTTGACTAATGTTGTCACACCGCCACCACATCATTTGACTTATGTTGACTAATGTTGTCACACCGCCACCACATCATTTGACTTATGTTGACTAATGTTGTCACACCGCCACCACATCATTTGACTTATGTTGACTAATGTTGTCACACCGCCACCACATCATTTGACTTATGTTGACTAATGTTGTCACACCGCCACCATATCATTTGACTTATGTTGACTAATGTTGTCACACCGCCACCATATCATTTGACTTATGTTGACTAATGTTGTCACACCGCCACCACATCATTTGACTTATGTTGACTAATGTTGTCACACCGCCACCACATCATTTGACTTATGTTGACCAATGTTGTCACACCGCCACCACATCATTTGACTTATGTTGACTAATGTTGTCACACCGCCACCACATCATTTGACTTATGTTGACTAATGTTGTCACACCGCCACCACATCATTTGACTTATGTTGACTAATGTTGTCACACCGCCACCACATCATTTGACTTATGTTGACCAATGTTGTCACACCGCCACCACATCATTTGACTTATGTTGACTAATGTTGTCACACCGCCACCATCATTTGACTTATGTTGACCAATGTTGTCACACCGCCACCACATCATTTGACTTATGTTGACTAATGTTGTCACACCGCCACCACATCATTTGACTTATGTTGACTAATGTTGTCACACCGCCACCACATCATTTGACTTATGTTGACTAATGTTGTCACACCGCCACCACATCATTTGACTTATGTTGACCAATGTTGTCACACCGCCACCACATCATTTGACTTATGTTGACCAATGTTGTCACACCGCCACCACATCATTTGACTTATGTTGACTAATGTTGTCACACCGCCACCACATCATTTGACTTATGTTGACTAATGTTGTCACACCGCCACCACATCATTTGACTTATGTTGACCAATGTTGTCACACCGCCACCACATCATTTGACTTATGTTGACTAATGTTGTCACACCGCCACCACATCATTTGACTTATGTTGACCAATGTTGTCACACCGCCACCACATCATTTGACTTATGTTGACCAATGTTGTCACACCGCCACCACATCATTTGACTTATGTTGACTAATGTTGTCACACCGCCACCACATCATTTGACTTATGTTGACTAATGTTGTCACACCGCCACCACATCATTTGACTTATGTTGACTAATGTTGTCACACCGCCACCACATCATTTGACTTATGTTGACCAATGTTGTCACACCGCCACCACATCATTTGACTTATGTTGACCAATGTTGTCACACCGCCACCACATCATTTGACTTATGTTGACTAATGTTGTCACACCGCCACCATCATGTGACTTATGTTGACTAATGTTGTCACACCGCCACCACATCATTTGACTTATGTTGACTAATGTTGTCACACCGCCACCACATCATTTGACTTATGTTGACTAATGTTGTCACACCGCCACCACATCATTTGACTTATGTTGACTAATGTTGTCACACCGCCACCACATCATTTGACTTATGTTGACTAATGTTGTCACACCGCCACCACATCATTTGACTTATGTTGACCAATGTTGTCACACCGCCACCACATCATTTGACTTATGTTGACTAATGTTGTCACACCGCCACCACATCATTTGACTTATGTTGACTAATGTTGTCACACCGCCACCACATCATTTGACTTATGTTGACTAATGTTGTCACACCGCCACCACATCATTTGACTTATGTTGACTAATGTTGTCACACCGCCACCACATCATTTGACTTATGTTGACTAATGTTGTCACACCGCCACCACATCATTTGACTTATGTTGACTAATGTTGTCACACCGCCACCACATCATTTGACTTATGTTGACTAATGTTGTCACACCGCCACCACATCATTTGACTTATGTTGACTAATGTTGTCACACCGCCACCACATCATTTGACTTATGTTGACCAATGTTGTCACACCGCCACCACATCATTTGACTTATGTTGACTAATGTTGTCACACCGCCACCACATCATTTGACTTATGTTGACCAATGTTGTCACACCGCCACCACATCATTTGACTTATGTTGACCAATGTTGTCACACCGCCACCACATCATTTGACTTATGTTGACTAATGTTGTCACACCGCCACCACATCATTTGACTTATGTTGACTAATGTTGTCACACCGCCACCACATCATTTGACTTATGTTGACCAATGTTGTCACACCGCCACCACATCATTTGACTTATGTTGACTAATGTTGTCACACCGCCACCACATCATTTGACTTATGTTGACCAATGTTGTCACACCGCCACCACATCATTTGACTTATGTTGACTAATGTTGTCACACCGCCACCACATCATTTGACTTATGTTGACCAATGTTGTCACACCGCCACCACATCATTTGACTTATGTTGACTAATGTTGTCACACCGCCACCACATCATTTGACTTATGTTGACCAATGTTGTCACACCGCCACCACATCATTTGACTTATGTTGACTAATGTTGTCACACCGCCACCACATCATTTGACTTATGTTGACTAATGTTGTCACACCGCCACCACATCATTTGACTTATGTTGACTAATGTTGTCACACCGCCACCACATCATTTGACTTATGTTGACTAATGTTGTCACACCGCCACCACATCATTTGACTTATGTTGACTAATGTTGTCACACCGCCACCACATCATTTGACTTATGTTGACTAATGTTGTCACACCGCCACCACATCATTTGACTTATGTTGACCAATGTTGTCACACCGCCACCACATCATTTGACTTATGTTGACCAATGTTGTCACACCGCCACCACATCATTTGACTTATGTTGACTAATGTTGTCACACCGCCACCACATCATTTGACTTATGTTGACTAATGTTGTCACACCGCCACCACATCATTTGACTTATGTTGACTAATGTTGTCACACCGCCACCACATCATTTGACTTATGTTGACCAATGTTGTCACACCGCCACCACATCATTTGACTTATGTTGACTAATGTTGTCACACCGCCACCACATCATTTGACTTATGTTGACCAATGTTGTCACACCGCCACCACATCATTTGACTTATGTTGACTAATGTTGTCACACCGCCACCACATCATTTGACTTATGTTGACTAATGTTGTCACACCGCCACCACATCATTTGACTTATGTTGACTAATGTTGTCACACCGCCACCACATCATTTGACTTATGTTGACTAATGTTGTCACACCGCCACCACATCATTTGACTTATGTTGACTAATGTTGTCACACCGCCACCACATCATTTGACTTATGTTGACCAATGTTGTCACACCGCCACCACATCATTTGACTTATGTTGACTAATGTTGTCACACCGCCACCACATCATTTGACTTATGTTGACTAATGTTGTCACACCGCCACCACATCATTTGACTTATGTTGACTAATGTTGTCACACCGCCACCACATCATTTGACTTATGTTGACTAATGTTGTCACACCGCCACCACATCATTTGACTTATGTTGACTAATGTTGTCACACCGCCACCACATCATTTGACTTATGTTGACTAATGTTGTCACACCGCCACCACATCATTTGACTTATGTTGACTAATGTTGTCACACCGCCACCACATCATTTGACTTATGTTGACTAATGTTGTCACACCGCCACCACATCATTTGACTTATGTTGACCAATGTTGTCACACCGCCACCACATCATTTGACTTATGTTGACTAATGTTGTCACACCGCCACCACATCATTTGACTTATGTTGACTAATGTTGTCACACCGCCACCACATCATTTGACTTATGTTGACCAATGTTGTCACACCGCCACCACATCATTTGACTTATGTTGACTAATGTTGTCACACCGCCACCACATCATTTGACTTATGTTGACCAATGTTGTCACACCGCCACCACATCATTTGACTTATGTTGACTAATGTTGTCACACCGCCACCACATCATTTGACTTATGTTGACTAATGTTGTCACACCGCCACCACATCATTTGACTTATGTTGACTAATGTTGTCACACCGCCACCACATCATTTGACTTATGTTGACTAATGTTGTCACACCGCCACCACATCATTTGACTTATGTTGACTAATGTTGTCACACCGCCACCACATCATTTGACTTATGTTGACCAATGTTGTCACACCGCCACCACATCATTTGACTTATGTTGACTAATGTTGTCACACCGCCACCACATCATTTGACTTATGTTGACCAATGTTGTCACACCGCCACCACATCATTTGACTTATGTTGACTAATGTTGTCACACCGCCACCACATCATTTGACTTATGTTGACTAATGTTGTCACACCGCCACCACATCATTTGACTTATGTTGACTAATGTTGTCACACCGCCACCACATCATTTGACTTATGTTGACTAATGTTGTCACACCGCCACCACATCATTTGACTTATGTTGACTAATGTTGTCACACCGCCACCACATCATTTGACTTATGTTGACTAATGTTGTCACACCGCCACCACATCATTTGACTTATGTTGACTAATGTTGTCACACCGCCACCACATCATTTGACTTATGTTGACTAATGTTGTCACACCGCCACCACATCATTTGACTTATGTTGACTAATGTTGTCACACCGCCACCACATCATTTGACTTATGTTGACTAATGTTGTCACACCGCCACCACATCATTTGACTTATGTTGACTAATGTTGTCACACCGCCCCCATCATTTGACTTATGTTGACTAATGTTGTCACACCGCCACCACATCATTTGACTTATGTTGACTAATGTTGTCACACCGCCACCACATCATTTGACTTATGTTGACCAATGTTGTCACACCGCCACCACATCATTTGACTTATGTTGACTAATGTTGTCACACCGCCACCACATCATTTGACTTATGTTGACTAATGTTGTCACACCGCCACCACATCATTTGACTTATGTTGACTAATGTTGTCACACCGCCACCACATCATTTGACTTATGTTGACCAATGTTGTCACACCGCCACCACATCATTTGACTTATGTTGACTAATGTTGTCACACCGCCACCACATCATTTGACTTATGTTGACCAATGTTGTCACACCGCCACCACATCATTTGACTTATGTTGACTAATGTTGTCACACCGCCACCACATCATTTGACTTATGTTGACTAATGTTGTCACACCGCCACCACATCATTTGACTTATGTTGACTAATGTTGTCACACCGCCACCACATCATTTGACTTATGTTGACTAATGTTGTCACACCGCCACCACATCATTTGACTTATGTTGACTAATGTTGTCACACCGCCACCACATCATTTGACTTATGTTGACTAATGTTGTCACACCGCCACCACATCATTTGACTTATGTTGACCAATGTTGTCACACCGCCACCACATCATTTGACTTATGTTGACTAATGTTGTCACACCGCCACCACATCATTTGACTTATGTTGACTAATGTTGTCACACCGCCACCATATCATTTGACTTATGTTGACTAATGTTGTCACACCGCCACCACATCATTTGACTTATGTTGACTAATGTTGTCACACCGCCACCAGATCATTTGACTTATGTTGACTAATGTTGTCACACCGTCACCATATCATTTGAATTATGTTGACTAATGTTGTCACACCGCCACCACATCATTTGACTTATGTTGACTAATGTTGTCACACCGCCACCACATCATTTGACTTATGTTGACTAATGTTGTCACACCGCCACCACATCATTTGACTTATGTTGACCAATGTTGTCACACCGCCACCACATCATTTGACTTATGTTGACTAATGTTGTCACACCGCCACCACATCATTTGACTTATGTTGACCAATGTTGTCACACCGCCACCACATCATTTGACTTATGTTGACTAATGTTGTCACACCGCCACCAGATCATTTGACTTATGTTGACTAATGTTGTCACACCGCCACCACATCATTTGACTTATGTTGACCAATGTTGTCACACCGCCACCACATCATTTGACTTATGTTGACTAATGTTGTCACACCGCCACCAGATCATTTGACTTATGTTGACTAATGTTGTCACACCGTCACCATATCATTTGAATTATGTTGACTAATGTTGTCACACCGCCACCACATCATTTGACTTATGTTGACTAATGTTGTCACACCGCCACCAGATCATTTGACTTATGTTGACTAATGTTGTCACACCGTCACCATATCATTTGAATTATGTTGACTAATGTTGTCACACCGCCACCACATCATTTGACTTATGTTGACCAATGTTGTCACACCGCCACCACATCATTTGACTTATGTTGACTAATGTTGTCACACCGCCACCACATCATTTGACTTATGTTGACCAATGTTGTCACACCGCCACCACATCATTTGACTTATGTTGACTAATGTTGTCACACCGCCACCACATCATTTGACTTATGTTGACCAATGTTGTCACACCGCCACCACATCATTTGACTTATGTTGACTAATGTTGTCACACCGCCACCATATCATTTGACTTATGTTGACTAATGTTGTCACACCGCCACCACATCATTTGACTTATGTTGACCAATGTTGTCACACCGCCACCACATCATTTGACTTATGTTGACCAATGTTGTCACACCGCCACCACATCATTTGACTTATGTTGACTAATGTTGTCACACCGCCACCACATCATTTGACTTATGTTGACCAATGTTGTCACACCGCCACCACATCATTTGACTTATGTTGACCAATGTTGTCACACCGCCATCATATCATTTGATTTATGTTGACTAATGTTGTCACACCGCCACCATATCATTTGACTTATGTTGACTAATGTTGTCACACCGCCACCATATCATTTGACTTATGTTGACTAATGTTGTCACACGGCCACCATATCATTTGACTTATGTTGACTAATATTGTCACACCGCCACCACATCATTTGACTTATGTTTAACTAATGTTGTCACACCGCCACCACATCATTTGACTTATGTTGACTATTGTTGTCACACCGCCACCACATCATTTGACAGCTTTGGCTTCTTGGATGGTATTTTCACGTAGAAGTTCTTGGAGTAAACATTTCCAGAAGGATGGAAAGATATTTTGACATAGAAATCTATTTTTTGCTTGATTTACATGGTTTACTTAGACGGTTAAGACTTTCACGCGAGTGCTGCTGCCGAGGACCTGGAATTTCAAGCTTAGATGGACTAAATTGTGAAATGGTGATTGAGTGATCAACTTCCCAAGCCTTTGAAAGCTGTTAAACTGGAACTTTGTGATTTACTTACCAGACAGTAGCCCACTGGCCACGTCGGTTAGTGGGTAAATATTGGATTGCTTTAAGCAATTGTAGTTATATGCACTTCCCTTGGTGCTTGGATTGGAAAACTTAAATTCACCATTGTAAATATAAAATGAAAGCATTTTATTATTTTATACTATACACACAAATGAAAATACAGTGACATTCAAGCTGGATTCGTTTCAAGTGGCACTTAAAATGGCCAAATAATAATATTGTGAGAGCACCCTAGCCTTGGGGGCTGTATCTTATCCATGTTTATGGAGCCCGTCAGGTAGTCTGTTTGGAATCCAAGTGGAGCCAAGCAGAATACATACTGTGATATTTCTCAGTTTGCTTGCTTCATATAAAATTCCCATTGTTTTGATAAGCTGTGAATGTCTAGGGCAATTGTGGTGTCTATAAAAATCCATTCTAGTTTTGCATGCACTTTTATAGAGATAAAAGAAAAAGGAATAAATATAGAATTGAGAACTTGGATGTGTTGATATTTATATTATCACAGTACAGGTCTCATTTATATATGCAAATCATTGTGAAACCTAATTGTAAAGAACAATATATATCAGTGGAATTTTGCGGTGTATTGTTTTTCCTGATTCCTGTGAGCCCGAGAACAAAGTAAGGCCATTAAAAGTCTGCCATATTCGATTCCGGGACACTACATGGTGAGTCAGAAAAAAGTGATGCCTTTGAAATTAAATACAATAGGGTACAATAGATTCTTTGAAAGAAAATGCAAATATGAAGTTCAATTTCAAAAGGTTCACTATTGTATTAAATTTCAAAGGCATCACTTTTTTCTGACTCACCCTGTATGGCGATGTCAATATTGATCCCTTTAATTTGTGAACATCACTTTTACCTTCTCAAATGTGCTGCAATACATATACTGAATAGTTCTTCCAGTTCTATCTAAACTGCTGACCCTTGAGGTCCAGCAAGGGCAAACATGATATTTGTTCCAGGTGGAGAATTGAAGAACATATTATGTTGAGATAGGTTGCAGTGTTTGCATGTTGAGTAAAGGCCGGTTTACAGGAGAATTACTGGAGAATTATTCGCGCGAACATAGCGAATCGGATTTACAAATTTTAAAATTCGCTCGAAAATTTAGAAACTTGAAAAAATCCTGGCTCTTGATTAGCTAAACTTTAATTCGTTCGCTGGCGACTGGCGAAAAATTTCGCCAGTCGCTGCGAATGAAGTAGAATGACGAAATTTGCCATAAATAACTCTCGCGCATGCTCAGTGACAAATTCGCTCCTTCGCGCGACCTATTCGCGCGAACTGTAAACCGGCCTTCAAATTGTAGGCACTCTTCTGAAAGGCGACGAAGGTCAAACTATAATCATGCAACTGCAGAAATTGAATCCAAACTGTGGACATGAAACCGCATATACTTGCCACTCTGCCATTAATATACCAAAAATCAAATGACTTTATTTGCTTTGATGTAGTTTATTTAGCCCCTTACGGCAGATTGTAGGATTAGCTGACATTCTAGAAATTTTTTTTTGAATGAAATCTTAAAAGAAACCCAGTCACTTGCAGTTTTACTATAGCCCAGGCTTAATGGCTTATATTAATTGCAGTCCAATAAATATCTAACTCGAAATACATGCTTGCAGTAACCCCTCGCCCCAACTGGACATTGCCAGACACTACATAACAAAACATTACTATTGCTAATCTTTTTCATCACAAAATCGGCAATGCAAAGGTTGTAGGCGAGTCGGATATCTGCGTTCAAAGCAAATTTTTGGCTTCGAATCCTTGGCTCACACCCCTCTTCATGACGCAATCAAAGGCTATCGCCATATCAATATGAAATGTTTTACTTGACGTAATCACTGTGTTTTCCTTCATTTTAAATGTGCCATTAAAATTTTGATCATTGCTCTAATAGTTTGGAAAGAAGAGTGGAAGGAAAGAAATTATTTTGAGAAATTTATTTTGAAAGAATAAAAAATGGAAATTTTGTTTCAAGAAGAGGAAGCACAGTAGCCATGGCAACACGATTAATAATATAATTAACTTCTTTTCTGGAGTACAAAACAGTTAAACAGGTTACAAAAATTACAAAAATAATGAAAATATTAGTTGTTTTAGCCATACAAATCTGAGATATATGGTGTAGGTATGTTCTTATGCATATGTTTAAATGCAACCTTCCGTTCACTAAAACGTTTCCAAAAGTTTATAAAACTAAACTGCCTTTTACTGATAAATTAATTTTTGAAATGAAATCAGTTGAAAATATACAAATTCTCTCGTGTGAAACAATTTCGCTTTCCTTTAAGTTGGAACGTTTTGATGACATAAAATATAGGATACTTTAATTGGAAAAAAAATGAAAATCTATGTGAATAAAACAACATTTTTACGGCTGTATTAAAATACATGAACAATTTAATATAAGAAACTTGCCATATTTTTTCAACCATCTATCTCTATTTATCCTTTTTTATAAAGTATAAACGATAAGTTTGTTCCGCCGCTTTTCCTGAAGTCCCCAAAAGCGATTTATAAGTTATAATTCAGACTTACTGATATGACTTACTCATGTTTTTTATAATTCCCTCATTCCACTCCTAACAAAGATCAGTGAGATGACCACACATCACACCCATGAAACGTAGCCATGCGCCCGCAAAACTTGATGAACTTTGGATTTCCCATTGCTTTCCTTTTTTTCCGGTTGTAATAAATAGCCGAGCGGAATTAGTACCCTCGCCCCGGGCTATCGCCCGGAACGGCGCTTCGCGCCGTTGGCTCGGGGACAATACAAAACCCATTTATTTTAGATTGTAAGACGTTTTCAGTAATATCCGAGCTGGAAAACTTACTTGGTACAGGGCAAACGCGTAGCCCCATAGATTTCCCTCGTTAAATTTTGCGATTTTATATGCTACTAATTATTATTTAGCCTTGAAAGCCACAAATTTGGTTTAACAAGTACACTAAACCCAAAATCAGTTTCCTAATAAGATAGTTTCTGTACACTCTTGCCCGGTTGAGCCGCCATATTGGATTTTCAGTTTTGGCATGCCTCCTGAGCCGAGTCAGCCATCTTGGTTTCCTATATCTATGGTTGTAACTAGTCTATGTCCTATGAAGCGCAACATGTCACCTTTCAATGTCATTTTCAACTCGAGTTAGAAATATGTTATGTCACCTTTGATTGCCATAGACTTTTAGACCCATATCTGTATCGAGATTGGATGCTCTGTTGTATCGAATAGTTATCGTTCACTGATTTTTTGTTCTCTTTGACTTGGTGTAATAATAGTGCACTTATTTACAGTCACCATGGGAAAGCATTATCCGAGATATATATAATACAGTGAGTAACTGTAATATATATATCCAGTACCTCTAGTTGTGCTAAATACAACAACATGTCGCTTTTGATTAAAACGCTTTAAACTGGTAAGTGTCTATTTTGCATACTTAATGCCATTGTCGTATTGGCATGCAGTATAGTTTGTGGATTTGCAAATGCGTAGCTTATCCCGTCAGTCAATAATACATTGATTAATCTTATTAATTCACACACGTTAAAAGAGACAACATATCATTAAATTTTAAAAACTTAATTTCAAAACAGGCGAAGTATAAAAATACTGTTCAAAAAACAGTCGAAGTTTTATGAAAATGTAAGCGAACAATGAAATTTTACCGCCGTTTTTCTTGCGTAGTCTTGCGTGTAGTCTCGCGTGGTTATCGCAAATCGTATCCCCCGGGTGATTTGATCGAATCACCCGGGTGATATGATCGAATTACCCACTGCATCCAATATGACAACGTAGAGGGTGATTCGATGATTTGTGATTGGACAATTTGAATTTGAGGTATAATATTGGATGATATTATATACAATGACAATGCCCATGATACTAATTCTTGATTTGTGATTCCTGAAGTTTAAGCCATCCTTTAGTGGTAGTGGTCTTGTTCAAATGATATTTGGGGGTCTACAAAAATAATGAAAATTTATGTCAGGGTGTCAATCAATAGCGACATGTTGTATTTATAACACAACTGGAGGTACTGGGTATAAATATTACAGTTATCTACTCTATGACCTGTATCTCGAATATTGCTTTCCAAAGGTGACTGTAAATAGGTGTACTATTATCACACACCAAGTCAAAAAGAACAAAAAAACAGTGGGACGATAACTATGGGTATCAAAGGCGACATAACATATTTCAAACTCGAGTTGAAAAAAAGTGGCATGTTGCGCTTCATAGACAAGTTACAACATAGAATTGAATGAACAGTAAGTAAGGGTTTGTAAAATGCACTTGTTCGAGGTTTCTTGAGCGGTTGATTCTTTATATTTTCATCAACAAAAGTCTTTCAGGTAAGAAATTGACCAGAAATTAAAATCCGATTTTCTCCAGTCAAATTTAAGGTAAGCTTATCTCGACGGATATATCTACCCTTCTCTCTGTGCTTTGCACAACGCATTTCAGTTTATCGTCCAGAAAACTATCCATATAATAGAAGATTTATCCATCCGGGATAACTTATCCACTTTTGTGGAACCGGCCCCTGATGCAATACCGTATAATATCGGCAAAAAGTTGAAAGCTCCATTGCTATATGAATGAATGGAACATATAGATTATCACTATAAAAGCACTCATTGTCCGACTACAAAACTACTACCTGAAAAATTTCACTATGGGAAACTAAAAACGTTTGCAAAAGACTTCAAACAAATTTCCTAATAATCACCGACGGTAGTTCAAAAACAAATAGAAAGTTTACCCGAGTCCTTTATCAACGAGTCGCATATTTTTTCATGAGTCGCGCCTTCTTTTAATTACGAGTCGCGCTTTTTTAACCAGTCACTCTTTTTTAACGAATCGCACCATTGCGGCGCAAATTGATGACTTTATTTCGAGCGATGGAGAGTAGATTGTTTTTCTTGTTGTTTTGGGAATGCGAAATAGATTTCACGGCAAAATATCTCTAAATATTTCTATTACCTTCTCTTCGGTGAATTATAGGTTATACAAGAAATCCAAGAATTTCAAACACGACTATAATATACATATACTGTAATGCATTTGTGACTACATTCAAACATTTATCATTGTATTATGTAATGCAATGAAGACGAATGTGGATGGAAATTTTCTGTAGGTAATGCCAATAATAAAGATTTCGTTTTCATTATTTTAGAAATTTTTGAGACATATATTGGCTCAGATGGACAATAATCCACCAAGTAGTGAAGATCCGTTGTCAAAGAAAATTCAAATCTTGCAATTATGTCTTAAAGCAGAAGGTTTGCGTTTAGAGGAAAAAGTAGACGAAGCTAAAGTCTCTCTCAATAAAGCCAGGAAGATGAATATCGAGCTGGGGGACCAATTACAGGAAGCTTTAATTTTAGAAGGCTTAGGACACTGTTATGAAATGAGTAACGACTACGAAAAAGCTTCAAAAATGGCCAATGATGCCATTTCTATATTTAAGCAGCTGCCAGAAAGTGTTGGGCAATTAGGTAATGCGAATGGTCTTATTTCTCTCGGTAATATATATATTAAACTTGGCAAATACAAAGAGGCCATCGCACACCAAGAAAAAGCCATTGAGATCTTGTTAAGATTGGGGGATGTACATTCTTTGGGAATTGCCTATGGCAATTTGGGAGAAGCACACAATCAAATAAAGGAACACAAGAAAGCCATAGGGTTATGCCAAGAAGCTTTTAAGATCAGTCAAAAGACTGGAAACAGGTTGGAGGAAGCCAGGAGCTTGCATAACATAGGAAATGCATATAATGGAATGGCAGAGTTTAAGAAAGCTATTGTGTACTGTGAAAAAAGTGCGCGTATTTTCACAGAAATTGGAAGCAAAAAAGGAGCCTCCCTTTCTTATGGAGTTCTGGGAAGCAGCTACATGCACCTGAATCAAATAGACACTTCTGAGGGTTATTATAATCTCTGCATCGGCATTAACCGTGATATGAAGCAATTTGATGACTTAGCCATTGTATATGGAAATAAGGGAATGTTGTACTACCTCTTCGCGTTGTCGAAATTTCTTAGTTTCAGTGAAGCTAAAAAACCGTTGGAAAGTTGCATTGAAAACTTCAAACTGGCTATAGAATCAACGGATATAATTTTGGCACGTTTATCTGTCGACAGTAATAAAACAGCGTTCTCAGAAAGATTTTACCATTGGTACGATAGGCTTACCGCTCCTTTCAATCTGTTAGGAAGATCTACGGCTGCGCTACTATTTCTAGATTTGGGAAGAGCAAGAATATTAAGATATCTTGTATACAAGCAATTAGAAAACCAAGAGGAAGATGAGATTAAATCGGGCTTCGAATCTTCATGGTTGACCATTGAAAATGGTAAAGAGAAGGAACGAATTTCTACCCTATCTAAGGATATTCAATTATCGGAGTCTAATGCTACTGTTCTGTTTTATAATTTCAACCACGAGGAAATATTAACGATTTGGGTATTGGACGCTAATGGATGTGTGTCTTTGAAAACATCAGATCCTATTGTAAAGTTTTCAACCTCTCACCAAGAACTGGAAGAACACATTAAAATATTGCTGGAGAAGGCATCGGTCGGATTTCCACGCGGGTATTCCTTCTTCAAAGAACCTAGCGATGTTAGCCTCGATTTTGAAGAACCAAATGCCAAACCATTCACTTCTAGTCAAAATCCAAATGAAGAAAATGCAGGAGAAGTGACAAGTCACGAACACAAGGAAGCGAAGGTCATAGACAGCACAAATAAATACCGATCACCTGCTAAAAGAGCTGACGAGTCATGCGAGGATTTGACCAAAGATACACGCTCCTTTTTGCACAGATCCTTGATTAATCCTGTGAAGAATTTCATTAATGGAACTAAGCTTATCATTGTTCCACAAAGATGTCTATTCTTTGCGCCTTTCTCATCATTCATCGATGAAAATGGCTGCCTCTTGTCGGAGAGATACCAAATTCAAATTATTCCCTCAGTTCACGTGCTGGCGATAAGCATGCAGGCTTCAAGAAGCAAGGAATTTGGAGGTTCTTTGTTCGTCGGTAACCCAGAAGTGAAGATTTTTCAGCTACCACCTTTACCATCAGCGGAAGAAGAAGTGGAATACCTTGCATCACTGCTAGATGCAAAACCATTAACCGGATGTATGGCAACAAAGAGGAAAGTGATGGATCTCATGTCTACTGCTTCCATTATTCATATTGCCGCTCATGGTCATGAACAAACTGGTCACATTTTCCTAGCTCCTGAATCAGGCAAACCAACCGAAGGCGCTCACCCAGCATCGTCGACCGACCTTCTCACACAAAGTGACGTCCTAAAGTGCAAGTTGTCTGCTCGGCTGGTCGTACTCTCCTGCTGCCACACTGGCATGGGGGAGTTATCCTCGGAAGGCGTCTTAGGTATTGCCAGGGCGTTCCTTGGGGCTGGTGCCAATTCAGTCCTTGTTACACTATGGAATATTAATGACAAGTTCACAGAGGAGTTTATGAAAATTTTCTACAAAAAAATTTTCGAAGAAAAATCAGTTTGCCTAGCATTGAAGGAAACTATGAATCAGTTTCAAAAAAGTGGACAGTATACTTCATTCTTGTTCTGGGCGGCGTTTCAAATCCTAGGAGAAGATGTAAGGTTCACTAAAAGAGAACTCGAGCAAATTCAACGAAAGAATAAAGATATAATCACAAGCAATTAATCCCTAATTGTACGAGCAACATCGCATGATTACTTGTTTATTATTAGCATGACAAAATTTCCGCCATTTTGTTTGTTTTGGGAAAATCATTAATTGTACTGCAGTACAATTAGTGAAATAATTGTACTCCTCTCAACCAATCAGCATCCAGTAATTTTGTCATGCTAATAATAAATAAAGTAATCATGCGAAGCGTCTTAAACAGCTCGATGAATTTAATTAAATTAGTTAGTTGACTTCTAATATACATCAGAGCATACATTAATACACGGAATCTGAATAATTGCAATATTCAGCGATTCAATTGCGAAGATGATTCTTTAATCATGTATACATCTATAGTAATCCGCGCGACATAATCACTTAGTTGATTTTCAGTCAGTCAGAAAACTGCATCTAAAGTTGAAAGTGACCATTAAGTCGTGAACAATGAATTGGACTAGTTTGAATCAGAGGGTTGTCTTCTGGGCGCAGGCGGCAGAAGGCCTTGCGGGCGAAGATGGTAATCTCAAATGGGATAGCTAAGTACTCCTGCAATATAAAAGCCAACTTTGTAAGAAATCCAAGAATTTGGAGTATATTTATATGGTCCTGCTCCTCGTGGTATGGAAACCAAAATGGCGCACATTCAGTGGAAGAGTGGCAGTCAAGTATCTTGCAAATGGAGATAAAATATGGTCTCTAAAGGGTTTTTCAGAGAACGTTTACGCGTAGATGGCCAGTAGTATATTATGTTGGTTTAAAAACAATAAGGTCGCCCTATGTGATTAATATAGTTTTAAGTTTAAAGGCTATTTTGAGATGTAAGGTATAGGATGTGTCTTGTTTTAGGGCGTTGAAATGTAGAAATCTTGTAACTAGTTCGGATAAATAGATGTAATATAGTATGGTTGGCAACTTCAAAAGCTAATTCATAAAACAACAGGCAATAACTCGTTTAGTACGTCAATTTAAATACTAAGCATTTGTCAGTGATTTGAGATACTACAAGTGTAAAATTAGCAATATATTCTTTAATGTGTAACCAATGTGAATTCTGTAATAAAGATATCTTGAAATACGTGTGTGCGTAATGTTGCCCAACGAAAGATAGTTGGACAGTTCGATAACATACAGTCCCCACGAAGCACAACTGTCTCGTGGTGTGAGACAGAGATAAGTAAAACACTTTGTCAATTTAGTCGAATTGCGAGTGACAAAAATCTAGAGAAAAAGAAAATGCCGTTACACGAACTGGCGAAGAAAACAAGAACGCGCGCAGCATACAGAAGTTCGGAGACGAAGAAAGGAACAAGGATATACGAGGCAGACAGGAATTCGCTCAAACAGCTGAAAGATACGCCAAGCGAGACACTCGAACCGTTGAAAGTTCTAGACAACGAAATCATGGGGTTGTTGAAAAAATTGGGAAAATTCTCGATATAAACGACTCATTGTTCATATTTACATGAAATTTGCGCGGAAGAAATATTAAATTATTATTATTATTATTGTTCGAAGCGTTGCCGCTGCTATCAACAATGTTGGCAGAAGGACAGCATACATTGTCAAATCTTAATATGAGTCCTACGCACAAGCTACGCACAAGCCGATTGTGCGGGCAAAGGTTACAAGTTACAAGCGAAAATGCTTAGTGAGATCTTCAAGAGTGACAAGAATTTTGGGACTCATGTGGCAGTTCTGTAAATCAGAATGATCCTCTTTCGTACGTTAACACTCGAATATTTGAATGGGCTACTGGTCGGGCCCGCACAAACAACTATCGTATGTTTCACGTTATCAGAAGCGAACAATAAAGAAGCGCTAGAACTGCTAAGAATACAGAATGGAAAGGATACAACTAAACAAAGAACACATATTCAAGCACGTATTTAAGCGTTAATAAACATAAAGCAAGTATATAACGAGCGAAATATCCGTCGACTACGGGAATCGTACCATACCTGCGAGACAAACTAAGGTTCGAAACCTCTGGACGTGGATGAAAGTTCGTATGCCACGATTGTTGTTCCGGAGTTACTCTACAAGCTTTCCATATCCCTTCGCTAAATTGGACGATGCAAGATGTTTCAAATCAGACATTGTTGAATAAATTGAACTACGACGAACGTCTCTCAACAAGAAGGAAGAAACCACAATATCCTGACGGATCGGCAGCAAGGAAGGAAGGAAAGTATAAATATGTGTATTGTTTACAAGAACATTTATCACAGGATTGTGGGAATGTTTAAGATGTTGGTGAGCGTAAAGAACGCGTTTAGCAAGTAGAGTAGCATTGCAGACAGTATAGGCTTTAGTATTGAGAGGGAAAGAGAAGGTGAAAGTGTGGGTAACGTTGTGACAGGGAAGGTAGCTCAGAAGACAGGAGTGCCAGTAAAGAGGAAAGAATGAGTGGAATTGAGACCGTTTGAACAAGTAAATGTTAAAGCAAAGCTGAGAGACGCGCTTGAATTGTATCTAGAGAGTTAACAATGAAGTTGATGATGTGAACAGCATTTTCAGAAGAAATGTTACCCACATTTGCAAGGTATATATCGGTGGTTCTCCAATGTTTTTAATCACAAGGATGTGTTAGAAATAGAGTTATTCTTTAGTGCAGAATATTTCAAAAAGGTCGAACGTTTAGGGAAAAACTGATGAACCTATTGCGGTACCCAGCTCGAGCAATGTCCATCAATAACAACTCTTTGTTGTCTATTTGATAAATAACTCCTGTAGAGTTGACATTATGCTAATAAGTTAATATAGTTAATAGAGTAAGGGGTGTGGTTTGAGAAAACGAGCAAGGACAGTACGGACATAGATACTGGAGAACGAGATTGAACAAAAACGCGAAATAACGAGATTAATAAAACATTATATTGGCGACGAGGTTATAGAATATACGACAAAGTAATATACAGAAGCGAGAGTTCCGAAGAAGAAACTGAACCAGTAAATAACAACGACGATATGACAAATTTACAAGCGGCTTTGCCATTTTCCCCACCATTTATATCGGACAGTGACCCAGCATCTACAGGACCGCGTTGGACCAAATGGTTAAAACGTTTTCAAAATTTCTTAACAGCAATGAATGTAACAGAATCCAAACGAAAGCGTGCACAACTGCTACATTATATTGGTGATTATATTAGGTTTTTTTAGATATGAGCAGCTAACAGATCAACTACCGATTTTCAACAAGGCATACGAATTGTCGTTCAGACAAATTTACTAAATCAATCGTTCTGCAATCAATCATATAACTTTATTTTAAAGCATTTATCTGACAATGCTGATTACATAAATAGCATTGTATACACCAACCAAAGAAAGAAAACTACAATAAAAATTATTAGATTGAAGGAACTTTTGTTTCCTTTATATATTAAGTGTAATTGTTTATATTAAAATTAAGTCATCATCCCTATTACTGATCTATGGTTCATCATTACGTAATCAATCAAACAATCAATAATCTATTGCTAGTGATAGCAAAATGATTCCATCTCTGCCTGGGACTACGTTTTAACTATTCATACAATACAACTGTTATATATTATTTTTTGAATGTGTATATCAGAGTTAGTTCCGAGTATTTTTGTGATGCTACTTCACAAGTATGTATCCAAAGGCTGCAGTGTTCCTATCATAATCCTTACACCTAACCACTCTATTACCACATGTTGCGCTTCCTTCATCATCATCACATCCACTTGCTGAAATACCAAAGCCAATACATGAGTTACAATTCTTGCAGTTGTCGTTATCATCTGCCACAAAATCAAATCGTACATCCAGGTACGTACCTGTGTATTCATTTTTCTTTTCCATATTAAATTCTTGTTGATTGCATGCCGTTTGTACATACGAACCTTCGATCAGAGATTTCCATGTGTCCATTCCAGCGGTTGTTTTTGTGTATCCTCCACCTGCGATCACATTGAACAGAGAGCTTGCATGGTGGTCAATCTCACTCCAATTTGTTTCGTCGTTGACTTTCATTCCGAGGCATATTTTGGTGAACGGTGTGTTCCAGTAAGAAGCCAGTTTTGTTTGTTTTTCCGTCAAACCTTTAAACTAAACTTTAAACCATCTTCAACTGCGTAGGTTTTCTTGTTTATCCAGTAAGGAGAGCTGTAGTTGAATTCATTCTGCAAAATGAAATATTTTTACTCTTTTCTCCATATGGTTATTAATTCATTATTATCTATTGTTGTTAATATGCATTAGCCTGCCTGGCCGGCCCTCGTTGGAGGGGAAAAGAAGAACAGGGAATGAGGGCCTGCAAGAAAACCCAGCTTTCATGACTAAACGCCCTAATAAAGGCTCATTAAAATTGACCAATACAAATGCAGCTGGACTATAGGGAAACCCCAAACCGAAGGAAATGTGTTCGCTTGTGCATAAACATGTCAATCAAGACGAAGAAATGTAATAATATATTCCTGTGTGCGTAAACATGTCAATTAATTCTTGGTGTTGACCAATCAAATTCTACGTTCGAAAATTGAACGGCGTTTAGTCATGAAAGCTGGGTTTTCTTGCAGGCCTCATTCCCTGTTCTTCTTTTCCCTTCCAACGAGGACCGGCCACGCAGGCTAAATATGCATTTGAAACTGGGATTGTCTTTACCTTGACGCCATTTATTTTCATCATTAGTGTCCAGCCCCCTAATCCGCATCCAGGTATTTCAGTCATGTGACAGTAAACTGAATATTCTTCGAGTGAATAATTATTTCGTAGTTTGTAAACACCATTGGAGAGTGAGCTGAATAGTAAGAAGTTACGTAAATGTTGGGAAAGTAACGTCGTAACACTATAATAAACATTGTTCATAGTCGAGTTTATCTTTATAATTAAGTTTGTAAACACCATTGGTTAATGATCTAAATAGTAAGGCATTATATATGTGAATGGTAGCAAGGTGACATCGAAACATCATGCACTATTCAGTCATAAATTTTATATCATGTTAATTGCACCATGCACATTTGCAATATTCCTAAAAAGATTGCTTACTCTTCCCTTTATTCGGCTACCTTCAATGCGGTAGAGGAATTAAACTGTTCTTCATGCTCTCCCGCATAAGGTGTCTTAGTTACAGTAAGAATGTTGAAACAACTACACCATTTCATGGCCTTCCATGATATTTCAAAATGAATGCTTTTTGTTATAGTAGGTATAGAAATAAAATCACATAATAATAGTACAGATTATATATAAATATATATATACGCATGTCTGGATGCGCATGTGTCTGAGTATTGTACCACATGCGCTTGGTGAGGGCAAGAGTATGGTGTATAAATACGAAGTCACTCGCATCTAGACTGCGTTACAAGCTGCACTGACGAAACGGCGAAAACGAAACGGCGAAACGGCGAAACATGCATGTCTGCAGATTTGACTATATAAATGATATATATATTATATATTATATGATAGATATATATAAATGTATAGATTTTGACATATACCTGTTTTTTCCAGTAGTTCTTTACAAGATGATAGAGATTATTTCCCTAATAAAAAGGGTAAACAATTATTCTCAATATAAACGTATAGGTTGTCCTTCAGTGGTAAAGTCGATATATATTGTTAATTCAATCAGACCAAAGCTACTATTTTCTATTTACAAATTGATACTGTTAGTTTAAAAGTATTTGCGCCTTTGTCGTTATAGAGCAACATCAAAGACAGCGAATAATCCAATATCATATTATGAACATAAGTTAACTATAAATTTTAAAAATATCACCTTCGTTCAATGTTAACTTACTTGTTGTTTCAGCTGTCGAGCTTTCTGTTGTTCTCGGTGTAGATTTTGCTGTAAAGAAGATCGTATATGCAAGATCGTAGGACTATATCTACAAACATTCACTCTATATTTTTCAGTGTACGTTTAATTGCTACAAAGAAGATTATGTGATGCTAGTAAATAATATTAAAAAAATATCATTTTGAAAAAGCTGAACGATTTTACATCGCTATTGGTTTTTTATTGTGAACTTACATGTTCGTTGTCTTGTTGAACTTGCTAATTTAATGACATAAAGGTGGTTGAATTCTGGGTTCGTTTCCTCGTCACCATCGGATATCTCTTGAAGTGTCTTATCGTTGAGCTCACATAGATCTTTACTGATTCCAAAAGTTTTGTAATTGATTGACACACATGATCCATGTCCAACGCAATGCATACCACATTCTAACTCGGTGTCTGCCTGTTTTGTTTTGATGACATGATTCCCCAAAACAAGTATTTTTGTTCATTTCTGCGAAAGACGGCTTGCTTTGGGCATTCGCCTGGCTGTGGCATTTTTGCGATGAGAATAAACACCCAAATGCTTATTACAACAGCCATTTTCAGGTAAATAAAATACTGATTTGAATCTTAACTTCACGAAGTCCTAGTTTAAGATAACTGACAATAGAACAAGCTTTGCATCAAGTTCAACACCAAACAAACCACTAATGGGATATAATTATGACTATGCGCCTATTACACTTAACAATTTTGCTCTTCTTTTTGGGAACTCCATTTCTCTTGCAGTAAAAGATTAAATGGTTATTCATATACTGCCTGTTTTGTTTTGTTTTGTTGATATGATTCGCCAAGTATTTTTGTGCGTTTATAGCACATATAGCATTGGCTTGGTTGGCTATATTATGCGTTGGCGATGTTAGCCTCGATTTTGAAGAACCAAATGCCAAACCATTCACTTCTAGTCAAAATCGAAATGAAGAAAATGCAGGAGAAGTGACAAGTCACGATCACAAGGAAGCGAAGGTCATAGACGGCACAAATAAATACCGATCACCTGCTAAAAGAGCTGACGAGTCATGCGAGGATTTGACCAAAGATACACGCTCCTTTTTGCACAGATCCTTGATTGATCCTGTGAAGAATATGATTAATGGAACTAAGCTTATCATTGTTCCACAAAGATGTCTATTCTTTGCGCCTTTCTCGTCATTACTCGATGAAAATGGCTGCCTCTTGTCGGAAAGATACCAACTTCAAATTATTCCCTCAGTTCACGTGCTGGCGATAAGCATGCAGGCTTCACGAAACAAGCCAATTGGAGGTTCATTGTTCGTTGGAAATCCAGAAATGAAAAATGTTCAGCTCCCACCTCTACCTTCAGCGGAAGAAGAAGTGGAAATCCTTTCATCATTACTACATGCAAAACCATTAACCGGATGTATGGCAACAAAGAGGAAAGTGATGGATCTCATGTCTACTGCATCCATTATTCATATTGCCGCTCATGGTCATGAACAAACTGGTCACATTTTCCTAGCTCCTGAATCAGGCCATAGACTATCCAGAAGACAGGGACTGGAAACGCTGGGCAAAGCGCTAATGTTGCTGACGCGACATCCGTGATGCGCTTTTATCACGTAGCAATTGTCAGTTGCCACGGCAACCAGCCTTGATCAGAACAAAAAAAAATGTGAATCCTTTGGTAATTTGGCCTATTTAAAACCAAGTACATCTCATTAATATGGATTTTTTTATGTGCCCTTAAGCACAGAGTTATTGCCAAGGTAAGTGCGTTTCTATTTTTCCATTTTGACTATAAATATTAATCATAATTCCAGTTTTGTCGTAGCATGTACATCAAATGGCGCACGTAAAAAGCATCCGTACATAAGTAGTTTCCTTTCAAACCCTGGAACTTGACGAGAAGGCTATCACTTGTCTTTTATAACATATATTTATCATCTCATATGCAATGTTAATGCAAATAGGGTAGTTACAACTTTGTGCGATATGCCAATCTTGTACAAACGAGGTTTTTTGACTCTTCTGTTTGCACGACTACGAGAGGATCGCAATTTATGTTGTCCTCACTTCAAACCCTGTAACTTCACTTTATATATATTTCAGGACTTCACGTTTACATATTTTAAACAAGAATAAAAATATCGATGCAACTATCGACTTTTCAAACTTTTTGATGGTTTAACAAAGCTAAAAAACACCATTGAATGCGTGCGTTCCCTTTTTGACTACAAAAATGTCGCCATTGTTGTTGTTAGTGTATGCACCTACTTCAAACCCTGTAACTTCACTTCAAATAAATTTCAAGACTTCTCATTTTCATATTTTAAACAAGAATAGAAATGACGATGCAACTATCGCTTTTAAACTTCTGTTGGCTTTAATAAAGCAAAAAATCACCTTTGAATGCATGCGTATTATTTTGAACCGCCTTCGTTGTTGTTTCTGTACACACTTACTTCAAACCCTGTAACTTAATTTTAAATATATTTCAGGGTTTCTTACCTATATATATTGAACAAAAATAGAAATGTGAATGCAGCTATCGCTATTTCAAACTTCTCCTGGGTCTAACAAAACAAAAAATCACTTTCGAGTGCATGCGTATTATTTTGAAATACAAAAAGCTCGCCATTGTTGTTGTTTCTGTACACCTACTTCAAACCCTGTAACTTCACTTTAAGTATATTTCAGGGTTTCTTATCTATATATAATGAACAAAAATATAAATGTCAATGCAGCTATCGCTTTTAAACTTCTGTTGGCTTTAACAAAGCAAAAATCACCTTTGAGTGCATGCGTATTATTTTGAACTACAAAACTAGCCATTGTTGTTGTCGCTGTACACACCTACTTCAAACCCTGTAACTTTACTTTGAATATATTTCAGGGTTTTCAATTTATATATATTGACAAAAATATAAATGTCAATGCAGCTATCGCCTTTTCAAAGTTCTATTGGGATTACCAAAGCCAAATATCACCTTTGAATACATGCGTATTATTTCGAACTACAAAACACTCGCCATTGACATTGTTGTTCTACAGGCCGTATCACGGACAGCACGCGCAAAACAATGGCGTTTCCAGTCCCTGTCTTCTGGATAGTCTATGATCAGGCAAACCAACCGAAGGCGCTCACCCAGCATCGTCGACCGACCTTCTCACACAAAGTGACGTCCTAAAGTGCAAGTTGTCTGCTCGGCTGGTCGTACTCTCCTGCTGCCATACTGGCATGGGGAAGTTATCCTCCGAGGGCGTCTTAGGTATTGCCAGGTCGTTCCTTGGGGCTGGTGCCAATTCGGTCCTTGTTACACTATGGAATATTAATGACAAGTTCACAGAGGAGTTTATGAAAATTTTCTGCAAAAAAATTTTCGAAGAAAAATCAGTTTGCCTAGCATTGAAGGAAACTATGAATCAGTTTCAAAGAAGTGGACAGTATACTTCATTCTTGTTCTGGGCGGCGTTTGAAATCCTCGGAGAAGATGTAAGGTTCACTAAAAGAGAACTCGAGCAAATTCAACGAAAGAATAAAGATATAATCACAGGCAATTAATTATAATAATTATGGACTTAAATAAAGTAATCATGCGAAACGTCTTAAACAGCTCGATGAATTTAATTAAATTAGTTAGTTGACTTCTAATATACATTATAGCATACATTAATACACGGAATCTGAATAATTGCGATATTCAGCGATTCAACTGCGAAGATGATTCTTTAATCATGTATACACCTATAGTAGTCCGCGCGACATGATCACTTAGTTGATTTTCAGTCAGTCAGAAAACTGCATCTAAAGTTGAAAGTGACCATTAAGTCGTGAACAATGAATTGGACTAGTTTGAATCAGAGGGTTGTCTCCTGGCCGCAGGCGGCAGAAGGCCTTGCGGGCGAAGGTGGTAATCTTAAATGGGATAGCTAAGTACTCCTGCAATATAAAAGCCAACTTTGTAAGAAATCCAAGAATTTGGAGTATATTTATATGCTCCAGCTCCTCGTGGTATGGAAACCAAAATGGCGGACATTCAGTGGAAGAGTGACAGTCAAGTATCTTGCAAATGGAGATAAAATATGGTCTCTAAAATACGATATGCGAGGGTTTCTCAGACAACGTTTACGCGTAGATGGCCAGTAGTATATTATGTTGGTTTAAAAAACAATAAGGTCGCCCTATGTGATTAATATAGTTTTGATATAGTTTTAAGTTTAAAGGCTATTTTGAGATGTAAGGTATAGGGTGTGTCTTGTTTTGGGGCGTTGAAATGTTACGGTATTGTAGAAATACTTGTAACTAGGTCGGATAAATAGATGTAATATAGGGATGGTTGGGAACTTCAAAGGCTAATTCATAAAACACAATAACTCGTTTAGTAGATCAATTTGAGTACTAAGCATTTGTCAGTGATTTGAGATACTACAAGTGTAAATTTAGCAATATATTCTTAAATTTGTAACCAATGTGAATTCTATAATAAAGATATCTTGAAATACGTGTGTGCGTAATGTTGCCCGACGAAAGATAGTTGGACAGTTCGATACCATACAGTGCCCACGAAGCACAACTGTCTTGTGGTGTGAGACAGATATAAAGTAAAACACTTTGTCAATTTAGTCGAATTGCGAGTGGCAAAAATCAAGAGAAAAATAAAATGCCGTTACACGAACTGGCGAAGAAAACAAGAACGCGCGCAGCACACAGAAGTTCGGAGACGAAGAAAGGAACAAAGATATATGAGACAGACAAGAATTCGCTCAAACAGCTGAAAGATACGCCTAGCGAGACACTCAAACCATTGAAAGTTCTAGACAACGAAATCATGGAGTTGTTGAAAAAATTGGGAAAATTCTCCATATAAACGACTCATTGTTCATATTTACATGAAATTTGCGCGGAAGAAATATTAAATTATTATTATTATTGTTCGAAGCGTTGCCGCCGCTATCAACAATGTTGGCAGAAGGACAGCATACATTGTCAAATCTTAATATGAGTCCTACGCACAAGCTACGCACAAGCCGATTGTGCGGGCAAAGGTTACAAGTTACAAGCGAAAATGCTTAGTGAGATCTTCAAGAGTGGCAAGAATTTTGGGACTCGTGTCGCAGTTCTGTAAATCAGAATGATCCTCTTTCGGACGTTAACACTGGAATATTTGAATGGGCTACTGGTCGGGCCCGCACAAACAACTATCGTATGTTTCACGTTATCAGAAGCAAACAATAAAGAAGCGCTAGAACTGCTAAGAATACAGAATGGAAAGGATACAACTAAACAAAGAACACATATTCAAGCACGTATTTAAGAGCCAATGTCCACAAGAATCGAACATATCGTGGCAAAAGTCAAAATTTCGAATTCGCTCTACTTTTGAATATAGTTACGCCTTCATTAGATAACAATCGCTGGGCAGCCGGTTTTTGAAAATATTCTATATTTTTGGAGAAAATCATTATACAAGAGTCCCTACCGGATACGCACGCGAGAGACGCCCAACACGCGAGAATTGCGATCAAAATTATCAAACTTCACACAGAGCGTGTGTCAAAAAGAAAATACATATTTCAAATCTTAAACATTTTGCTTATAATACAACTCTTTAACGTTGTTTGGGCGGAATTTGACACTATTTGGGCAGTTGGAAAATATTCTGGAAGACAAAAGTCGGATGTATGTGTTTTCATATGCAAATTAGTATGCTCGAAAGAAAAAAAAATTAAGTATCGGCAAGTGTTGTGATTGCAATGAAATTCAGTACATAGACTAAGGAAGAACATATCTTTCTATATTTGCAAAGTTTGGTTTGGGGAAAATGATTTGAGATTCACAACGATTGCTTCATTTGTTTATAATTATTTGTAAAAATCACCCTTTCCGTACAAAATATGACCAATAATTTTTCCCAATAAAGAATAATCTGATTGCCGTAAAATTAACGCTAGGAGCTAAGAAAGACATGTGCTTTCTGTTTTGTAAAGTATGGCTTGTAGAAATATATTTAGGCTCCAAAGAAAGCACTGCTTTGTGCAATAATTTACGCACGAAACATTGCTAATTGATGATTGCATGACCGACAGCTCAATTTCACAACTAGACGTCTGAATGCAACAAAATTTGCTCTAGAACCTTAAAAGAATCGTTTTTTCTATGCCCCATATAAGTTTAACTAGAAACATGAAATTCGGACTGGATATAAAAGCTTTCAACATGGTAGTTAATACATCCGTGGCTGCACAGTGTGCTTGATCAACGCGGCTAAGTCGATGATTACATGTTTGGGCTTTTGCTGTTAAAACCATTGTTGTTTCATGTTGTTGTACTTTAAGCCTAACAAATACAGTAATAAAAACATACAAAACTTATTTACCAAAGCTTCTGATGTTGTTTAGAAGCCATCAGAATATGTTCGTGATCATGACATCGATGCAAATAGTATGCACACTAAGGTCTGTAACACTGGTAAGGGGCTGTTTATATGGAAGCCGGGCTGGCCCGTTTAGCGGTATTAAAGTGGGATGAATTTCTCTTGTGTTTATATGAGAAAATTTCATCCCGCTTGCCGGGACAATTTTGTTGTTTTGACATTGTTTTGACATTGTTTTGACAGTTGTTAAAAATAGCTCGCGGCGACATCTTTGAACTTTCATCCCGGCAACTGGGCCAAATTTGCATCTTGGAAAGCGAGATCTCGCCTTTACTTCAAATAGTTGTCCAATGGAAAAACATTAAACAAGTCTTTGTGAATTTAGCTATTTTATAAAGACATTTTGATCTCTGACTCAAAACGCTCTACATGAAAATACTAAGAAACGGGAGCGGAATGGAGCCAAGTGCACTAGCTACTAAGGGACTGTTTATATGGAAGTCGGGCTGGCCCGCTTAGCGAGACAGCTCGGTTAGCTGTGTAGTTCATTTTATAGGACAAACTACCGTGCGTTTACATGGACAAGCGGGCTGGCCCGTTTGCCGGGATGAAAGTTCAAAGATGCCGCCGCGAGCTATTTTTAACAACTGTCAAAACAATGTCAAAACAACAAAATTGCCCGGCAAGCGGGATGAAATTTTCTCATATAAACACAAGAGAAATTCATCCCACTTTAATACCGGGCTGTCTCGCTAAACGGGCCAGCCCAGCTTCCATATAAACAGCCCATTACCTGTGTTACAGACATTAGTGTGCATACTATTTCCATCGATGTCACGATCACGATTCACGAACATATTCTGATGGCTTCTAAACAACATCAGAAGCTTTGGTAAGTAAGTTTTGTATGTTTTTATTACTGTATTTGTTAGGCTTAAAGTACAACAACATGAAACAACAATGGTTTTAACAGCAAAAGCCCAAACATGTAATCATCGACTTAGCCGCGTTGATCAAGCACATGCAGCCACGGATGTATTAACTACCATGTTGAAAGCTTTTATATCCAGTCCGAATTTCATGTTTCTAGTTAAACTTACTGTATATGGGGCATAGAAAACGATTCTTTTAAGGTTCTAGAGCAAATTTTGTTGCATTCAGACGTCTAGTTGTGAAGTTGAACTGTCGGTCATGCAATCATCAATTAGCAATGTTTCGTGCGTAAATTATTGCACAAAAGCAATGCTTTCTTTGGAGCCTAAATATATTTCTACAAGCCAAACTTTACAAAAACAGAAAGCACATGTCTTACTTAGTTTCTAGCGTTAATTTTACGGCAATCAGATCGTTCTTTATTGGGAAAAATTGTTAGTCAAACTTTGTTCGGAAAGCGTGATTTTTACAAATAATTATAAACAAATGAAGCGATCGTTGTGAATCTCAAATCATTTTCACCAAACCAAACTTTGCAAATATAGAAAGATATGTTCTTCCTTAGTCTATGTACTGAATTTCATTGCAATCAGAACACTTGCCGATACTTAAAATTTTTTCTCTCGAGCATACTAATTTGCATATGAAAACACATACATCCGACTTTTGTCTTCCAGAATATTTTTCAACTGCCCAAATAGCGTCAAATTCCGCCCAAACAACGTTAAAGAGTTGTATTATAAGCAAAATGTTTAAGATTTGAAATATGTATTTTCTTTTTGACACACGCTCTGTGTGAAGTTTGATAATTTTGATCGCAATTCTCGCGTGTTGGGCGTCTCTCGCTTGCGTATCCGGTAGGGACTCTTGTATAACGATTTTCTCAAAAAATATAGAATATTTTCAAAAACCGGCTGCCCAGCGATTGTTATCTAATAAAGGCCTAACTATATTTAAAAGTAGAGCGAATTCGAAATTTTGACTCTTGCCACGAATTGTTGGATTTGCTCGATTCTTGTGGACATTGCCTCTTAAGCGTTAATAAACATAAAGCAAGTATATAACGAGCGAAATATCCGTCGACTACGGGAATCGTACCATACCTGCGAGACAAACTAAGGTTCGAAACCTCTGGACGTGGATGAAAGTTCGTATGCCACGATTGTTGTTCCGGAGTTACTCTACAAGCTTTCCATATCCCTTCGCTAAATTGGACGATGCAAGATGTTTCAAATCAGACATTGTTGAATAAATTGAACTACGACGAACGTCTCTCAACAAGAAGGAAGAAACCACAATATCCTGACGGATCGGCAGCAAGGAAGGAAGGAAAGTATAAATTTGTGTATTGTTTACAAGAACATTTATCACAGGATTGTGGGAATGTTTAAGATGTTGGTGAGCGTAAAGAACGCGTTTAGCAAGTAGAGTAGCATTGCAGACAGTATAGGCTTTAGTATTGAGAGGGAAAGAGAAGGTGAAAGTGTGGGTAACGTTGTGACAGGGAAGGTAGCTAAGAAGACCGGAGTGCCAGTATAGAGGAAAGAATGAGTGGAATTGAGACCGTTTGAACAAGTAAATGTTAAAGCAAAGCTGAGAGACGCGCTTGAATTGTATCTAGAGAGTTAACAATGAAGTTGATGATGTGAACAGCATTTTCAGAAGAAATGTTACCCACATTTGCAAGGTATATATCGGTGGTTCTCCAATGTTTTTAATCACAAGGATGTGTTAGAAATAGAGTTATTCTTTAGTGCAGAATATTTCAAAAAGGTCGGACGTTTAAGGAAAAACTGATGAACCTATTGCGGTACCAAGCTCGAGCAATGTCCATCAATAACAACTCTTTGTTGTCTATTTGATAAATAACTCCTGTAGAGTTGACATTATGCTAATAAGTTAATATAGTTAATAGAGTAAGGGGTGTGGTTTGAGAAAACGAGCAAGGACAGTACGGACATAGATACTGGAGAACGAGATTGAACAAAAACGCGAAATAACGAGATTAATAAAACATTATATTGGCGACGAGGTTATAGAATATACGACAAAGTAATATACAGAAGCGAGAGTTCCGAAGAAGAAACTGAACCAGTAAATAACAACGACGATATGACAAATTTACAAGCGGCTTTGCCATTTTCCCCACCATTTATATCGGACAGTGACCCAGCATCTACAGGACCGCGTTGGACCAAATGGTTAAAACGTTTTCAAAATTTCTTAACAGCAATGAATGTAACAGAATCCAAACGAAAGCGTGCACTACTGCTACATTATATTGGTGATTATATTAGGGTTTTTTAGATATGAGCAGCTAACAGATCAACTACCGATTTTCAACAAGGCATACGAATTGTCGTTCAGACAAATTTACTAAATCAATCGTTCTGCAATCAATCATATAACTTTATTTTAAAGCATTTATCTGACAATGCTGATTACATAAATAGCATTGTATACACCAACCAAAGAAAGAAAACTACAATAAAAATTATTAGATTGAAGGAACTTTTGTTTCCTTTATATATTAAGTGTAATTGTTTATATTAAAATTAAGTCATCATCCTATTACTGATCTATGGTTCATCATTACGTAATCAATCAAACAATCAATAATCTATTGCTAGTGATAGCAAAATGATTCCATCTCTGCCTGGGACTACGTTTTAACTATTCATACAATACAACTGTTATATATTATTTTTTGAATGTGTATATCAGAGTTAGTTCCGAGTATTTTTGTGATGCTACTTCACAAGTATGTATCCAAAGGCTGCAGTGTTCCTATCATAATCCTTACACCTAACCATTCTATTACCACATGTTGCGCTTCCTTCATCATCATCACATCCACTTGCTGAAATACCAAAGCCAATACATGAGTTACAATTCTTGCAGTTGTCGTTATCATCTGCCACAAAATCAAATCGTACATCCAGGTACGTACCTGTGTATTCATTTTTCTTTTCCATATTAAATTCTTGTTGATTGCATGCCGTTTGTACATACGAACCTTCGATCAGAGATTTCCATGTGTCCATTCCAGCGGTTGTTTTTGTGTATCCTCCACCTGCGATCACATTGAACAGAGAGCTTGCATGGTGGTCAATCTCACTCCAATTTGTTTCGTCGTTGACTTTCATTCCGAGGCATATTTTGGTGAACGGTGTGTTCCAGTAAGAAGCCAGTTTTGTTTGTTTTTCCGTCAAACCTTTAAAACCATCTTCAACTGCGTAGGTTTTCTTGTTTATCCAGTAAGGAGAGCTGTAGTTGAATTCATTCTGCAAAATGAAATATTTTTACTCTTTTCTCCATATGGTTATTAATTCATTATTATCTATTGTTGTTAATATGCATTAGCCTGCCTGGCCGGCCCTCGTTGGAGGGGAAAAGAAGAACAGGGAATGAGGGCCTGCAAGAAAACCCAGCTTTCATGACTAAACGCCCTAATAAAGGCTCATTAAAATTGACCAATACAAATGCAGCTGGACTATAGGGAAACCCCAAACCGAAGGAAATGTGTTCGCTTGTGCATAAACATGTCAATCAAGACGAAGAAATGTAATAATATATTCCTGTGTGCGTAAACATGTCAATTAATTCTTGGTGTTGACCAATCAAATTCTACGTTCGAAAATTGAACGGCGTTTAGTCATGAAAGCTGGGTTTTCTTGCAGGCCTCATTCCCTGTTCTTCTTTTCCCTTCCAACGAGGACCGGCCACGCAGGCTAAATATGCATTTGAAACTGGGATTGTCTTTACCTTGACGCCATTTATTTTCATCATTAGTGTCCAGCCCCCTAATCCGCATCCAGGTATTTCAGTCATGTGACAGTAAACTGAATATTCTTCGAGTGAATAATTATTTCGTAGTTTGTAAACACCATTGGAGAGTGAGCTGAATAGTAAGAAGTTACGTAAATGTTGGGAAAGTAACGTCGTAACACTATAATAAACATTGTTCATAGTCGAGTTTATCTTTATAATTAAGTTTGTAAACACCATTGGTTAATGATCTAAATAGTAAGGCATTATATATGTGAATGGTAGCAAGGTGACATCGAAACATCATGCACTATTCAGTCATAAATTTTATATCATGTTAATTGCACCATGCACATTTGCAATATTCCTAAAAAGATTGCTTACTCTTCCCTTTATTCGGCTACCTTCAATGCGGTAGAGGAATTAAACTGTTCTTCATGCTCTCCCGCATAAGGTGTCTTAGTTACAGTAAGAATGTTGAAACAACTACACCATTTCATGGCCTTCCATGATATTTCAAAATGAATGCTTTTTGTTATAGTAGGTATAGAAATAAAATCACATAATAATAGTACAGATTATATATAAATATATATATACGCATGTCTGGATGCGCATGTGTCTGAGTATTGTACCACATGCGCTTGGTGAGGGCAAGAGTATGGTGTATAAATACGAAGTCACTCGCATCTAGACTGCGTTACAAGCTGCACTGACGAAACGGCGAAAACGAAACGGCGAAACGGCGAAACATGCATGTCTGCAGATTTGACTATATAAATGATATATATATTATATATTATATGATAGATATATATAAATGTATAGATTTTGACATATACCTGTTTTTTCCAGTAGTTCTTTACAAGATGATAGAGATTATTTCCCTAATAAAAAGGGTAAACAATTATTCTCAATATAAACGTATAGGTTGTCCTTCAGTGGTAAAGTCGATATATATTGTTAATTCAATCAGACCAAAGCTACTATTTTCTATTTACAAATTGATACTGTTAGTTTAAAAGTATTTGCGCCTTTGTCGTTATAGAGCAACATCAAAGACAGCGAATAATCCAATATCATATTATGAACATAAGTTAACTATAAATTTTAAAAATATCACCTTCGTTCAATGTTAACTTACTTGTTGTTTCAGCTGTCGAGCTTTCTGTTGTTCTCGGTGTAGATTTTGCTGTAAAGAAGATCGTATATGCAAGATCGTAGGACTATATCTACAAACATTCACTCTATATTTTTCAGTGTACGTTTAATTGCTACAAAGAAGATTATGTGATGCTAGTAAATAATATTAAAAAATATCATTTTGAAAAAGCTGAACGATTTTACATCGCTATTGGTTTTTTATTGTGAACTTACATGTTCGTTGTCTTGTTGAACTTGCTAATTTAATGAAATAAAGGTGGTTGAATTCTGGGTTCGTTTCCTCGTCACCATCGGATATCTCTTGAAGTGTCTTATCGTTGAGCTCACATAGATCTTTACTGATTCCAAAAGTTTTGTAATTGATTGACACACATGATCCATGTCCAACGCAATGCATACCACATTCTAACTCGGTGTCTGCCTGTTTTGTTTTGATGACATGATTCCCCAAAACAAGTATTTTTGTTCATTTCTGCGAAAGACGGCTTGCTTTGGGCATTCGCCTGGCTGTGGCATTTTTGCGATGAGAATAAACACCCAAATGCTTATTACAACAGCCATTTTCAGGTAAATAAAATACTGATTTGAATCTTAACTTCACGAAGTCCTAGTTTAAGATAACTGACAATAGAACAAGCTTTGCATCAAGTTCAACACCAAACAAACCACTAATGGGATATAATTATGACTATGCGCCTATTACACTTAACAATTTTGCTCTTCTTTTTGGGAACTCCATTTCTCTTGCAGTAAAAGATTAAATGGTTATTCATATACTGCCTGTTTTGTTTTGTTTTGTTGATATGATTCGCCAAGTATTTTTGTGCGTTTATAGCACATATAGCATTGGCTTGGTTGGCTATATTATGCGTTGGCGATGTTAGCCTCGATTTTGAAGAACCAAATGCCAAACCATTCACTTCTAGTCAAAATCGAAATGAAGAAAATGCAGGAGAAGTGACAAGTCACGATCACAAGGAAGCGAAGGTCATAGACGGCACAAATAAATACCGATCACCTGCTAAAAGAGCTGACGAGTCATGCGAGGATTTGACCAAAGATACACGCTCCTTTTTGCACAGATCCTTGATTGATCCTGTGAAGAATATGATTAATGGAACTAAGCTTATCATTGTTCCACAAAGATGTCTATTCTTTGCGCCTTTCTCGTCATTACTCGATGAAAATGGCTGCCTCTTGTCGGAAAGATACCAACTTCAAATTATTCCCTCAGTTCACGTGCTGGCGATAAGCATGCAGGCTTCACGAAACAAGCCAATTGGAGGTTCATTGTTCGTTGGAAATCCAGAAATGAAAAATGTTCAGCTCCCACCTCTACCTTCAGCGGAAGAAGTGGAAATCCTTTCATCATTACTACATGCAAAACCATTAACCGGATGTATGGCAACAAAGAGGAAAGTGATGGATCTCATGTCTACTGCATCCATTATTCATATTGCCGCTCATGGTCATGAACAAACTGGTCACATTTTCCTAGCTCCTGAATCAGGCCATAGACTATCCAGAAGACAGGGACTGGAAACGCTGGGCAAAGCGCTAATGTTGCTGACGCGACATCCGTGATGCGCTTTTATCACGTAGCAATTGTCAGTTGCCACGGCAACCAGCCTTGATCAGAACAAAAAAAAATGTGAATCCTCTGGTAATTTGGCCTATTTAAAACCAAGTACATCTCATTAATATGGATTTTTTTATGTGCCCTTAAGCACAGAGTTATTGCCAAGGTAAGTGCGTTTCTATTTTTCCATTTTGACTATAAATATTAATCATAATTCCAGTTTTGTCGTAGCATGTACATCAAATGGCGCACGTAAAAAGCATCCGTACATAAGTAGTTTCCTTTCAAACCCTGGAACTTGACGAGAAGGCTATCACTTGTCTTTTATAACATATATTTATCATCTCATATGCAATGTTAATGCAAATAGGGTAGTTACAACTTTGTGCGATATGCCAATCTTGTACAAACGAGGTTTTTTGACTCTTCTGTTTGCACGACTACGAGAGGATCGCAATTTATGTTGTCCTCACTTCAAACCCTGTAACTTCACTTTATATATATTTCAGGACTTCACGTTTACATATTTTAAACAAGAATAAAAATATCGATGCAACTATCGACTTTTCAAACTTTTTGATGGTTTAACAAAGCTAAAAAACACCATTGAATGCGTGCGTTCCCTTTTTGACTACAAAAATGTCGCCATTGTTGTTGTTAGTGTATGCACCTACTTCAAACCCTGTAACTTCACTTCAAATAAATTTCAAGACTTCTCATTTTCATATTTTAAACAAGAATAGAAATGACGATGCAACTATCGCTTTTTTAAACTTCTGTTGGCTTTAATAAAGCAAAAAATCACCTTTGAATGCATGCGTATTATTTTGAACCGCCTTCGTTGTTGTTTCTGTACACACTTACTTCAAACCCTGTAACTTAATTTTAAATATATTTCAGGGTTTCTTACCTATATATATTGAACAAAAATAGAAATGTGAATGCAGCTATCGCTATTTCAAACTTCTCCTGGGTCTAACAAAACAAAAAATCACTTTCGAGTGCATGCGTATTATTTTGAAATACAAAAAGCTCGCCATTGTTGTTGTTTCTGTACACACCTACTTCAAACCCTGTAACTTCACTTTAAGTATATTTCAGGGTTTCTTATCTATATATAATGAACAAAAATATAAATGTCAATGCAGCTATCGCTTTTTTAAACTTCTGTTGGCTTTAACAAAGCAAAAAATCACCTTTGAGTGCATGCGTATTATTTTGAACTACAAAAACTAGCCATTGTTGTTGTCGCTGTACACACCTACTTCAAACCCTGTAACTTTACTTTGAATATATTTCAGGGTTTTCAATTTATATATATTGACAAAAATATAAATGTCAATGCAGCTATCGCCTTTTCAAAGTTCTATTGGGATTACCAAAGCCAAATATCACCTTTGAATACATGCGTATTATTTCGAACTACAAAACACTCGCCATTGACATTGTTGTTCTACAGGCCGTATCACGGACAGCACGCGCAAAACAATGGCGTTTCCAGTCCCTGTCTTCTGGATAGTCTATGATCAGGCAAACCAACCGAAGGCGCTCACCCAGCATCGTCGACCGACCTTCTCACACAAAGTGACGTCCTAAAGTGCAAGTTGTCTGCTCGGCTGGTCGTACTCTCCTGCTGCCATACTGGCATGGGGAAGTTATCCTCCGAGGGCGTCTTAGGTATTGCCAGGTCGTTCCTTGGGGCTGGTGCCAATTCGGTCCTTGTTACACTATGGAATATTAATGACAAGTTCACAGAGGAGTTTATGAAAATTTTCTGCAAAAAAATTTTCGAAGAAAAATCAGTTTGCCTAGCATTGAAGGAAACTATGAATCAGTTTCAAAGAAGTGGACAGTATACTTCATTCTTGTTCTGGGCGGCGTTTGAAATCCTCGGAGAAGATGTAAGGTTCACTAAAAGAGAACTCGAGCAAATTCAACGAAAGAATAAAGATATAATCACAGGCAATTAATTATAATAATTATGGACTTAAATAAAGTAATCATGCGAAACGTCTTAAACAGCTCGATGAATTTAATTAAATTAGTTAGTTGACTTCTAATATACATTATAGCATACATTAATACACGGAATCTGAATAATTGCGATATTCAGCGATTCAACTGCGAAGATGATTCTTTAATCATGTATACACCTATAGTAGTCCGCGCGACATGATCACTTAGTTGATTTTCAGTCAGTCAGAAAACTGCATCTAAAGTTGAAAGTGACCATTAAGTCGTGAACAATGAATTGGACTAGTTTGAATCAGAGGGTTGTCTTCTGGCCGCAGGCGGCAGAAGGCCTTGCGGGCGAAGGTGGTAATCTTAAATGGGATAGCTAAGTACTCCTGCAATATAAAAGCCAACTTTGTAAGAAATCCAAGAATTTGGAGTATATTTATATGCTCCAGCTCCTCGTGGTATGGAAACCAAAATGGCGGACATTCAGTGGAAGAGTGGCAGTCAAGTATCTTGCAAATGGAGATAAAATATGGTCTCTAAAATACGATATGCGAGGGTTTCTCAGACAACGTTTACGCGTAGATGGCCAGTAGTATATTATGTTGGTTTAAAAAACAATAAGGTCGCCCTATGTGATTAATATAGTTTTGATATAGTTTTAAGTTTAAAGGCTATTTTGAGATGTAAGGTATAGGATGTGTCTTGTTTTGGGGCGTTGAAATGTTACGGTATTGTAGAAATCTTGTAACTGGTTCGGATAAATAGATGCAATATAGTATGGTTGGCAATTTCAAAGGCTAATTCATAAAACAACCGGCAATAACTCGTTTAGTAGATCAATTTAAGTACTAAGCATTTGTCAGTGATTTGAGATACTACAAGTGTAAAATTAGCAATATATTCTTTAATGTGTAACCAATGTGAATTCTATAATAAAGATACCTTGAAATACGTGTGTGCGTAATGTTGCCCAACGAAAGATAGTTGGACAGTTCGATAACATACAGTCCCCACGAAGCACAACTGTCTCGTGGTGTGAGACAGAGATAAGTAAAACACTTTGTCAATTTAGTCGAATTGCGAGTGACAAAAATCAAGAGAAAAAGAAAATGCCGTTACACGAACTGGCGAAGAAAACAAGAACGCGCGAAGAAAACAAGAACGCGCGCAGCATACAGAAGTTCGGAGACGAAGAAAGGAACAAGGATATACGAGGCAGACAAGAATTCGCTCAAACAGCTGAAACATACGCCTAGCGAGACACTGAAACCATTGAAAGTTCTAGACAACGAAATCATGGGGTTGTTGAAAAAATTGGGAAAATTCTCGATATACACGAATCATTGTTCATATTTACATGAAATTTGCGCGGAAGAAATATTAAATTATTATTATTATTGTTCGAAGCGTTGCCGCTGCTATCAACAATGTTGGCAGAAGGACAGAATACATTGTCAAATCTTAATATGAGTGCTACGCACAAGTCGATTGTTCGGGCGAAGCTCTCGAAGTTACACGCGAAAATGTTTAGTGAGATCTTCAAGAGTGGCAAGAATTTTGGGACTCATGTGGCAGTTCTGTAAATCAGAATGATCCTCTATCGGACGTTAACACTCGAATATTTGAATGGGCTACTGGTCGGGCCCGCACAAACAACTATCGTATGTTTCACGTTATCAGAAGCGAACAATAAAGAAACGCTAGAACTGCTAAGAACACGGTATGGAAAGAAAACAATTAAACAAAGAAAACATATTCAAGCACGTATTTAAGCGTTAATGAACATAAAGCAAGTATATAACGAACGAAATATCCGTCGACTACGGGAATTGTACCATACCTGCGAGACAAACTAAGGTTCGAAACCTCTGGATGTGGATGAAAGTTCGTATGCCACGATTGTTGTTCCGGAGTTACTCTACAAGCTTTCCATATCCCTTCGCTAAATTGGACGATGCAAGATGTTTCAAATCAGGCATTGTTGAATAAATTGAACTACGACGAACGTCTCTCAACAAGAAGGAAGAAACCACAATATCCTGACGGATCGGCAGCAAGGAAGGAAGGAAAGTATAAATTTGTGTATTGTTTACAAGAACATTTATCACAGGATTGTGGGAATGTTTAAGATGTTGGTGAGCGTAAAGAACGCGTTTAGCAAGTAGAGTGGCATTGCAGACAGTATAGGCTTTAGTATTGAGAGGGAAAGAGAAGGTGAAAGTGTGGGTAACGTTGTGACAGGGAAGGTAGCTCAGAAGACAGGAGTGCCAGTAAAGAGGAAAGAATGAGTGGAATTGAGACCGTTTGAACAAGTAAATGTTAAAGCAAAGCTGAGAGACGCGCTTGAATTGTATCTAGAGAGTTAACAATGAAGTTGATGATGTGAACAGCATTTTCAGAAGAAATGTTACCCACATTTGCAAGGTATATATCGGTGGTTCTCCAATGTTTTTAATCACAAGGATGTGTTAGAAATAGAGTTATTCTTTAGTGCAGAATATTTCAAAAAGGTCGAACGTTTAGGGAAAAACTGATGAACCTATTGCGGTACCAAGCTCGAGCAATGTCCATCAATAACAACTCTTTGTTGTCTATTTGATAAATAACTCCTGTAGAGTTGACATTATGCTAATAAGTTAATATAGTTAATAGAGTAAGGGGTGTGGATTGAGAAAACGAGCAAGGACAGTAAGGACATAGATGTTAGAGAACGAGATTGTACAAAAACGCGAAATAACGAGATTAATAAAACATTATATTGGCGACGAGGTTATAGAATATACGACAAAGTAATATACAGAAGCGAGAGTTCCGAAGAAGAAACTGAACCAGTAAATAACAACGCCGATATGACAAATTTACAAGCGGCTTTGCCATTTTCCCCACCATTTATATTCGACAGTGACCCAACATCTACAGGACCGCGTTGGACCAAATGTTAAAACGTTTTCAAAATTTCTTAACAGCAATGAATGTAACAGAATCCAAACGAAAGCGTGTACTACTGCTGCATTCTATTGGTGATTATATTAGGGTTTTTTAGATATGAGCAGCTAACAGATCAACTACCGATTTTCAACAAGGCATACGAATTGTCGTTCAGACAAATTTACTAAATCAATCGTTCTGCAATCAATCATATAACTTTATTTTAAAGCATTTATCTGACAATGCTGATTACATAAATAGCATTGCATACACCAACCAAAGAAAGAAAACTACAATAAAAATTATTAGATTGAAGGAACTTTTGTTTCCTTTATATATTAAGTGTAATTGTTTATATTAAAATTAAGTCATCATCCCTATTACTGATCTATGGTTCATCATTACGTAATCAATCAAACAATCAATAATCTATTGCTAGTGATAGCAAAATGATTCCATCTCTGCCTGGGACTACGTTTTAACTATTCATACAATACAACTGTTATATATTATTTTTTGAATGTGTATATCAGAGTTAGTTCCGAGTATTTTTGTGATGCTACTTCACAAGTATGTATCCAAAGGCTGCAGTGTTCCTATCATAATCCTTACACATGTTGCGCTTCCTTCATCATCATCACATCCACTTGCTGAAATACCAAAGCCAATACATGAGTTACAACTCTTGCAGTTGTCGTTATCATCTACCACAAAATCAAATCGTACATCCAGGTACGTACCTGTGTATTCATTTTTCTTTTCCATATTAAATTCTTGTTGATTGCATGCCGTTTGTACATACGAACCTTCGATCAGAGATTTCCATGTGTCCATTCCAGCGGTTGTTTTTGTGTATCCTCCACCTGCGATCACATTGAACAGAGAGCTTGCATGGTGGTCAATCTCACTCCAATTTGTTTCGTCGTTGACTTTCATTCCGAGGCATATTTTGGTGAACGGTGTGTTCCAGTAAGTTTGTTTTTCCGTCAAACCTTTAAGACCATCTTCAACTGCGTAGGTTTTCTTGTTTATCCAGTAAGGAGAGCTGTAGTTGAATTCATTCTGCAAAATGAAATATCTTTACTCTTTTCTCCATATGGTTATTAATTCATTATTATCTATTGTTGTTAATATGCATTAGCCTGCGTGGCCGGCCCTCGTTGGAGGGGAAAAGAAGAACAGGGAATGAGGGCCTGCAAGAAAACCCAGCTTTCATGACTAAACGCCCTAATAAAGGCTCATTAAAATTGACCAATACAAATGCAGCTGGACTATAGGGAAACCCCAAACCGAAGGAAATGTATTCGCTTGTGCATAAACATGTCAATCAAGACGAAGAAATGTAATAATATATTCATGTGTGCGTAAATATGTCAATTAATTCTTGGTGTTGACCAATCAAATTCTACGTTCGAAAATTGAACGGCGTTTAGTCATGAAAGCTGGGTTTTCTTGCAGGCCCTCATTCCCTGTTCTTCTTTTCCCTTCCAACGAGGACCGGCCACGCAGGCTAAATATGCATTTGAAACTGGGATTGTCTTTACCTTGTCGCCATTTATTTTCATCATTAGTGTCCAGCCCCCTAATCCGCATCCAGGTATTTCAGTCATGTGACAGTAAACTGAATATTCTTCGAGTGAATCATTATTTCGTAGTTTGTAAACACCATTGGAGAGTGAGCTGAATAGTAAGAAGTTACGTAAATGTTGGGAAAGTAACGTCGTAACACTATAATAAACATTGTTCATAGTCGAGTTTATCTTTATAATTAAGTTTGTAAACACCATTGGTTAATGATCTAAATAGTAAGGCATTATATATGTGAATGGTAGCAAGGTGACATCGAAACATCATGCACTATTCAGTCATAAATTTTATATCATGTTAATTGCACCATGCACATTTGCAATATTCCTAAAAAGATTGCTTACTCTTCCCTTTATTCGGCTACCTTCAATGCGGTAGAGGAATTAAACTGTTCTTCATGCTCTCCCGCATAAGGTGTCTTAGTTACAGTAAGAATGTTGAAACAACTACACCATTTCATGGCCTTCCATGATATTTCAAAATGAATGCTTTTTGTTATAGTATACCAAACCTGAAATCACGTACAATTTTCAGTGACAATTAATATTTCACAGTAAAAGCCCATAGAAATGATAAGTCACTTACAGCATTGTTAACTAATCTATACTAATTTTTTAGCTACTAAATTTTTTTAGGGGATCAATAATAGGGCTAACCTTTAGATCCTCCTGCAAGGGCCTATTATGTATTTATTAATTTTAAAAGGTTCCCTGAATAAATATTTTGATGAATGAATGATAATAATATTTTAACAGAGGGTTCATGTCACCCGAAGGTGTTTTTCGATGAAGCCCTGATTGATTGATTGATTGATATTAATTTAAATACAGCATTGGTACTCTGCCAGATCCTGGCAGGGATATTCCATAGGCTGGACAGCTTAGTTCCCAAATAAACAACTTGTGGGGTGCCCGGTCTTAATTGAAAATAACCCACAGGCCCTATGTGCATTGGGTGTAAAGTCCTCCTTAATATACCCTTGTGCATAATATTTTAACTCGGCAAGTGGCAATGCACCCTATTTTGCAGACAATACTGTTTATAAATGGCCAAGGGAAAAGTGTTGCACTTAGCCTATTAACCAAATTAGCACTGCTGTGAAGTCAGCAAGAATGATGATTTACAATATTTCTGGCTTATGTTGTCAAAATGTCAATGATGCACTGATACAGAACTGCTCAGATTTGATATTTTGGCTGTTTCAAAGTTAAAGTTGAGACAAAGCAGTTATGATGAGAATATCCAATTATATATGTTAGAGTTTACCGGCAATGACTATAAGCATGGTACAAAGTATACATAATGTGAATATCATTCAAATTGTCCCTTCTTGCATTTGTGTTACTATCAGACTTCTATTCACTCCTAGCTAACTTTGTAAGATTGCAGTGTTTCCTTAATCTGAACTTTTGAAATGTTTTGTTTTCTTTTGCAAAAGAGATGTATTTGTCAAAAGAGATTTGTCATTTCTAATCTAGTATGTACAAAAATTGGTAGTATGAACTCAACAAACTTATGGCTGGTATCTGATGTGTAGATATCATAAGTGTATGACATAGGTAATGTTATTTGTTGGCTAAGAAAAACTTTTTGCTTTCTTACTTAAATTAACAGATCATCGAGGAAGCAAGGAGAGTCTTGGGAATTGGAGGAGGTTGGGAAGGTAGGGATGAATTTAAGAAAGATTGTCTTCAATGGTTGACTGAAGAAATGAGACATTGATATGTTATGTGATTAGTAAAGGAATGAGCCCGCCAAAAAGCCCATGATGCATTGTTTGAAGATACTGATTAAGTCAGCACTGACCAGCAACCGGAAATTTAAAGCTGATATGCAATAAACTGGACTAAGTATTGCTGTGATCTATAGAATGTATATTCATAGGTATTCATGATGACAGATAGAACTTGAACTTTATATATATATATATAAACTACCATGCAGGAAGTGCATGGATTCCTTGAAGAGGCAGTCAAGTGCATTTAGTTATGCATGTGGGATACAAGATGTAATAAAAGTCTTTGATCCACTTAATTCTTCTGACAGTATCCCTTGTATAATTGCATGTGAGATTATGAGTGAAAGATTATTTCAGGACGGATCTGCATGTTTTTGTTTCTGTTATATCACCTCAATGTAGAGTGCATCATGTACTATGTATTCTTGCGAGGGTCGTCACAGAGTGCATATGCTGAATGGACTTGATCGCTTCTTTAAGCTCTTAATCTACATATACTGTATATAGCCACCGGTCGGGTCTAACCAGAAATTGGCCTGACAAATATACTGTATATAGATACATGCTATATATTCTAAATTATTAGTATATTTATTTTGTATTATAAACTTAGTATTTATTTGTAATTAAAACCTATTTGATTAATTATTTTTTTCAAGCGTCTTTTGATTGGTTTTGGTCATTTTAACCAATTTAAAATTTGGTTAAAATGACCAAAAAAAATTGGTCGTTTGGATGCATCTGAGACAACCAGTTTAAATTGGTCGTTTTAAACAAAAAAGTAATTGGTCAAAATAAACAAAAAATAATTGGTTATTTTGACCAATTACTTTTTTGGTTAAAACGACCAATTTAAACTGGTTGTCTCAGATGCATCCAAACGACCAATTTTTTTTGGTCATTTTAACCAATTTGTTTTTACTGTGTAGGTATAGAAATAAAATCACATAATAATAGTACAGATTATATATAAATATATATATAAATGATATATATATTATATGATAGATATATATAAATGTATAGATTTTGACATATACCTGTTTTTTCCAGTAGTTCTTTACAAGATGATAGAGATTCTTTCCCTAATAAAAAGGGTAAACAATTATTCTCAATATAAACGTATAGGTTGTCCTTCAGTGGTAAAGTCGATATATATTGTTAATTCAATCAGACCAAAGCTACTATTTTCTATTTACAAATTGATACTGTTAGTTTAAAAGTATTTGCGCCTTTGTCGTTATAGAGCAACATCAAAGACAGCGAATAATCCAATATCATAATTATTATGAACATAACTTAACTATAAATTTTAAAAATATCACCTTCGTTCAATGTTAACTTACTTGTTGTTTCAGCTGTCGAGCTTTCTGTTGTTCTCGGTGTAGATTTTGCTGTAAAGAAGATCGTATATGCAAGATCGTAGGACTATATCTACAAACATTCACTCTATATTTTTCAGTGTACGTTTAATTGCTACAAAGAAGATTATGTGATGCTAGTAAATAATATTAAAAAATATCATTTTGAAAAAGCTGAACGATTTTACATCGCTATTGGTTTTTTATTGTGAACTTACATGTTCGTTGTCTTGTTGAACTTGCTGATTTAATGACATAAAGGTGGTTGAATTCTGGGTTCGTTTCCTGGTCACCATCGGATATCTCTTGAAGTGTCTTATCGTTGAGCTCACATAGATCTTTACTGATTCCAAAAGTTTTGTAATTGATTGACACACATGATCCATGTCCAACGCAATGCATACCACATTCTAACTCGGTGTCTGCCTGTTTTGTTTTGATGACATGATTCGCCAAAACAAGTATTTTTGTTCATTTCTGCGAAAGACGGCTTGCTTTGAGCATTCGCCTGGCTGTGGCATTTTTGCGATGAGAATAAACACCCAAATGCTTATTACAACAGCCATTTTCAGGTAAATAAAATACTGATTTGAATCTTAACTTCACGAAGTCCTAGTTTAAGATAACTGACGATAGAACAAGCTTTGCATCAAGTTCAACACCAAACAAACCACTAATGGGATATAATTATGACTATGCGCCTATTACACTTAACAATTTTGCTCTTCTTTTTGGGAACTCCATTTCTCTTGCAGTAAAAGATTAAATGGTTATTCATATACTGCCTGTTTTGTTTTGTTTTGTTGATATGATTCGCCAAGTATTTTTGTGCGTTTATAGCACATATAGCATTGGCTTGGTTGGCTATATTATCCAGACGCAATTATATAATTTGAAAACGCAGTTATATAACTTGTTGTAGTAATTTATCAAGGGCAAAGCATTAAGCTTAGTATTCAACAACAAATTACAAAATGTTTTACCGCGGCAATATGATTGAATAAGCCATGGCCTGATGTCGCAAACGACTAATGTATCAATACAAAATTGGCAATATTAAGTATAGCGACATATTTTAGGGCTTTGTACAGTCGTTTGCAACTAAGCCTGTACGCGTGATGACAAAACATGTTTTAATTAAATGCAGAATTCGTTGTAGACATAAATAGTTTCGCGCGCAAGCATAAAGGTTTCAAAAAAGTGTAGGTAAAGTTTCAAAAACATGTTACAAAATGTATTCTCGATAAATTTATTCTCGTAAAATGAATTCTGTCAACAAATTTATAAGAAATTATTAAGTATAGGAGTTCCCTTGTCTGAAGATTATCGACATCAAGTGATCGAACTTTCGCATAATAATTCTTGTCGCGACGTTAATGCAAGACTCAGGATTCAACCGTCAACAATTGCAAATATTTTAAAGCAATATCGTGAAACAGGCCAAACCACTCCATTCCCGAGAAACCATATTAAAACGAATATGTAAAGTTTGTAAACGTGAAATGGGCGTCTGGCCGTTACAGTAGTAAAATTGTTTACTTTAAATCGAGTGAATTCTAGATTTCTGATTGGCTAATACATTTAGAAAGCCAGTTAAGTGCTTGACTACCAAATTGAAATTTAGTATTGCCATGCGAAAATAATTGTTTGTCAGGGTCAAATTGAAAAATGCTTGCAAATTGCGCTAGAAACTTTATGAAACCCAGTTCTAGCGTTACCGTTGACAGAAGGTCGAAAATGGTTGTAGGAAAACACACATTCCACGTAACATTAAAGCTAAGACGTTTGGCTGACAAACTTTTGCATGCGAGGCGTAATTTTGAGACAACTTTGTCATCACGCGTACACGCTTAGTTGCAAACAACTGTATAATTTATATTAACAATATTTGCTAGACATGATCAATAGCGTTGTCTCACGTAGCTAAAAATAGATTCCCTCAGCTAAGACCCCCCACGAGACTCAGACAAACAAACTACTATTTAATATAGAATTATACTAGCAGCGAACTATCATTGGCATATTTTTTTATTTTATCTGCACTAAAACTCATTCAAATTTACACCAAAGTTAGAACATGGTTAGTACTAAGCACTGTTGCTGGGGAACGTGTGCAAGTGATTCGAGATATCCAGAAAAATTGCCGAAATCGCTTCAGGAAATGAGAGCTTCTGGGCAAAAGGTATTTATACCTTTTCCAAAACCGTCGCAAGGTATTGAAAAGTCACGTCGCTGGGTTTCAGCATGTTCGCGGAAAAACTTTGATGTATCGATGATAAATAGGAACACATATCAGTTTGTGCAGTTCATTGGCCAGGCGAGAAAGGGCCCACGGATAAAGGGCTAAAGTGGTAAAGGGCCTTCGGCGTTTACCACTTTGCTTCAAGCCTCTACCTTTTAACCACCGCTTGAGTTGATCGACAGTATAATCTGATGGATCATGCTCAAAATATGAGCCGGGAACGCCGTCGTTTTCAGTGAGAGTTGTTAAATTTATCGGAGAAGCACTAGTTGTAGAATTCATTTTTAAACCAGACACAGTGCTAAAGGGCGGTTCTCTCTTTTACAGAACTGATATTTAAAAATAGACTATTAAATCAATAAGTTAACCGGCTTGTGAAATATTTTTTCAACATATTTTTTTATTGTCAAAGCAAAATAGTTTTACTTATCAACGGAAGATTCCTCAGTGAGAAGAGTTTATATTTGAAATTATTTTACGTATAAGTGACAATCTTTCATTTGAAATAAATCCGTATTTTAAATATAGAATATAGTCGATAGAATAGTAGACAATCCTAGACCTAGCTTCTTTTATAGTATTAAAACTAAAAGGTAAACAAAATAGACTATAAATAGTGGATACTAATACAGCGACAAAATAGTAAATTTTTAAAATAATGGGCACTATAAAAGAGAATATAAAACACCAAAAGAGCAAAATAATGGGCACTAAATCGACAAAAAAGTTTTTTAAGCGTCCAAACTTAGTATAAACACGAAAGCAACAATATATTAATATAGACTATATAGGATAGTAGACCTATTTATAGCAGCAACAGAATAGTCCATACTAAAGCGATGAAATAGCCTATATTACAACTACCAAAGCAAAAATATCGACACTGGCACTTCGACTAAAGCAAAAAGTACAACGTGTGTATGATTCCGCACAAATAAACTTTAAACAAACTATCAAATTATCAAAATAACTCACAGCAAGCTCTCAATCATAATACAATTTATATTAAGAGTTGCCAATGTTTGTCTGAGTCTTGGCGGGGGGTCGGAATTCGTGACGTCACGTCGAGACAACGCTATTAGCGCATTGGAAACGGCTAACACAGAAAGACTAAAACATCCGTCAACATATGTATAGTATTTTTGTGCATTTCTCGGAAAGAGTGCATGCTTGGTTGAATATATAGCATTCGCTTGGTTGGGGTATTATCCAGACAAAAATTAACATCATTCAAATGCTAAAAAGCTTTTGAAAACGGAGTTATAATTTTCAGCAATTTATCAAGGGCTATAATGTATAACATTATTTAAAGCATCTAAAAAATGCTTTGTCCTCAACCAGCAATTTAATTGAATTGTAATTTGCTTCGAAATTACGCGACCTCCCCTAAAATAATTTGGGTTGAAATGTCAGTTTTATGTCACGCGATATAAAAATAGCAAACGTAAACAAAAGACATTTTAAACCATATTTAATAGCTGAAGGAGCATATTGAAACGAAATTATCCAATCTTGGACATAACCCTTGAGACCATAACTTGCAATGTTGCAAAGTTAATGTACACTGACAAAACAATTTTCGTAACCCCCTCCCCCCAATGTTGTGAACAACCCCGAAACGTTGTTCACAACATTGGGGGAGAGGGGGACAACGTTCAATGTTGTGAACACTGATCTAATAGTAGACTGGATATAGCTTCTAAGGTGGCAAAAGTGAAGCCACATTATATATGCGAAAATCACTTCCGGGGACCACGGAGTGATACAAATTTGTATAGAAATATATGGCGGACAACGTGAATTTTCGCAAATTTAAGACACTTCGCGATCTTGTACTAACCTCATCGTTCTACCATGGATAAAAGATGTTATGTTAATGCTTTTAAAACTAAAATTATCTAGATTGCTCTAAAATATCGGCATTTGTGTTCGTTCAAAGTTGTCCTAGCGGGAATAATATTTTATCGCCAGGATCATATGAGAAGACAATTTCTAGTTTGCTTTCGAAATATGGAGGCAGAATAAGATCTACTCTACTCAAAAATACCTTGAAAGGAAAGTAAATAATTTTGTTTTATCATATATGTTTAATCTTGATCAACAAGAGGTTTTCAATTTCCCCAAATGACCAAGCCTAATACAAATATACTTTTCAGTCTGTATAGATTTGGTACATGTTTAGTTGTTTACAGTACTTGTTTTCATTTATTATACTTAAAACTGGATGGCAACCCAAATATAGCCTTTTGTGGAGTAAATCTACTTAATTAGCAGTTGCACTTTGAATAGGAGCCATAAAATTGATTTCAAATGTGGAGTGTATTCGAGAGTGTATTCATCATTAAATATCTATAAATCAAGTAAATATAAGAACAAACATAAAGAATAATTGGAGGAAATATATGTAAAGGATGCCCAGAGACAAGATTTGCCATATAAAAGTTGTAGTAAAATTCTCCCTAGGATAAGTTAGTATAAAAGCAAAGTTAAGAATACAACTTATAAAAGGACATCAATGATGCATTGTCATGCCTGTAAGTCAATTGCCCACTCATTAGGAATTGAAATAGGTCAAGTTTGGGATAGAGAATATTCAAAACGAATACTCATAACTATTCATTTCTTAAGAAGGATTTAAAGTAAATTTAAAACAATTAGCTTGCCCTCAACACATCAATCCCCAAACAGTAATTTTTGCAATTAACATTGTCAGGTCATTACCAGGAGAATATAGTATTCTGGCAATAGACAGAGAATGCATATTCTATGCTAGCCTTGGCCAATTACTGGAGAAACAGTCCCTTGAAATTGTTATCCCCCATTTACACAAACCCGGGTTGGAAGACCACATCTTCAACCCGGGTTGGAAGACCCCATGGGGCTTCTTTTTATTGCATTCACATTATAACCCGGGTTGGCTGCGACACTGGAGTCTGGACATTTGTTTTCAACCCAGACCAGCTTGAACCAACCCTGGTTGACATTCAATTGAGGTTGTGGTATTTTTCTGTTCATAACTCTTTCATTACACACTATTTTGCTGATACACATGTGTGGAACCTATCTACCATCTACCTTGTCAGCCTGGTGTCCATGATCAGTTGTGCTGTTTTGACAATGTCAAGAAGGGAGCTGATATAACACAGTGTCCATACATCTTTGCAATCAGTAAACTGATTTGCATACATACAGCACCCAAACTGACAAAACACAATGAAGAAAGATCTAGACTATTTTGTATCAGTGACCATGACTTGGTCATGACAGCTGAACCAAATGGAAACAAGGCTCAAGTGTATAAATGGGGCATTAAACAGTAGTGTTTCTTTTGGAAACTGCAGGCAAATGCTGGGAGTTGGTGGAAATAACTGGAAAATTGGTTATTTTTACAATGACAAATGTTTAGATAACAATATATTTTAAGCAAATTTTTATATTAAAAAAATAATGAACAACACACTCTGCATTTAAGATCAATTTCATGGTTGCAAGTTCAAAATTCGGCTGCATTATAGACATAGATTCACTCCGCAAAAGGCTATATTTGGTCAAAAAATTTGGACAGGCTTCCAGTTTTGTATAGGTAATAGCATGGTTTCGAGTGCAATTTGGAAAAAACATGCACGAGTGAGTTTTTCAAAGACTATCAAAATTGCACGAGTCCGAAGGACGAGTGCTATTTGAGGTCTTTGAAAAACTCACGAGTGCATGTTTTTTCAAATTGCACGAGAAATCATGCTATTACTTATTAATAATATACATGAAAAAATTTAACACAAAGAGAATCTTTCCAATCGGAATACTTTATGCAAAATAACATGAAAAAAAAATGTAACAGGAAGAGGTTTTTTCTAGTCAAAAATGATTTTTGTGCAAATTAAAAAAAAATTAAAAATTTGCACTATATTTCCTTTTTTCTGCACTGTATTTCCTCAAAACTGCACTGCTCTCAGCCAATCAGAATTGAGAAATATTTTCATGTATATTATTAGTAGTATAATAAATCAAAACAAGTACTATTTAACGTGTACAAATATCTATACAGGCTTGGTCATTTGGGGGAATTGTAAACCTCTTGTTGATCAAGATTAAACATATATGATAAAACAAAATTACTTACTTTCCTTTCAAGATATTTTTGAGTAGAGTAGATCTTATTCTGCCTCCATATTTCGAAAGCAAACTAGAAATTGTCTTCTCATATGATCCTGGCGATAAAATATTATTCCCGCTAGGACAACTTTGAACGAACACAAATGCCGATATTTTAGAGCAATCTAGATAATTTTAGTTTTAAAAGCATTAACATAACATCTTTTATCCATGGTAGAACGATGAGGTTAGTACAAGATCGCGAAGTGTCTTAAATTTGCGAAAATTCACGTTCGTTCACGTTGTCCGCCATATATTTCTATACAAATTTGTATCACTCCGTGGTCCCCGGAAGTGATTTTCGCATATATAATGTAGCTTCACTTTTGCCACCTATAGAAGCTATATCCAGTCTACTATTAGATCAGTGGTTGTGAACAACCACGAAACAACTATTGACAGTTTATCAAGGCACAAACTCAACATTGAGTTGGGGCAGTGGGGGATTAAGAAGCGCAATATGATTTTATAGGGAAATTACTATAAGCTCGGGGTTTGAGAATTTTGCTTAAAGGGAAAGGTAGTCTCAACCAGTTATGTCCAAGATTGTATGAATGTATAGAAATTTTGCTTGCATGTGAAATGTTCGTGAGTTTTGGTTGGTAAAACCACATATTTGTGCGTAGTGATGGAGGAATAATTGTTTACTAAATGCTATATTACAAGTATTATAGTGAAACGAAATGTACAACCATATTACCAATTGTTGGAGGGGATACAAATAGTGATATTGATACTATGAGGAAAGAAAAATTTTCCATTAGGGGACAGTTAAAAGTAAACTTATTCCATACCATCATTGAAAACTTTGTAGAAATGAATATAAAAACATATCAAACACTTGGCAGACACAAATTGATCTTGACTGGTAACAGGGTTTGCTTTATGAAACTGCTATTCACATTAATATGCAAACATTCTCCGGTCTATCGGAGACGGTTAGCAATTGCTAGGGCATGAGTACGAAGTTCAGAGAAAAAACACGAAATCATTATCAGGCTAAACTCTATATACAGGGCTATTTTAGAAGGGTAGCCTAACTTTTTACGGGTTCAATTGCAGCATAGAGACCACCCATTGGGAACAAAGTGCCGCCCTACAATGTTCAAATAAGCCTTGATACGAAATTGCGAGTATGGTCCTATGGCTTTAAGAGGATACTATGTAATGCTTTACGTACTGGTGTCATGTAAACCTACTGACAATTTCAATTTTCATCCCGCTCTGACTTCGTCCCGGCCTCATGTAAACACGCCCTTAGTCCAAATGTAATTGTCTGTAAAGTTATAAAAAATTAATATACACGTTCCTTGGGATCCAGTCCCCCGGAAGGCGCTACTTTTTTTCCAAAATAGTGATTTTGAGCCCCTATATCTCCGAAACTAAAAGTCTAAACCAAAAACTAATCTAGAACTTATTAACTATCTTTTTATGTTCTACCCGAATCATTCATTCTTGATCGATTCAAGATCCCAGTTGGAAATAGTATGAAAATGGCAATTAGTACGGAAATTATACTAATTCCATAGTAATTGCCATCTTCATACTACGGAAGTACTATGGATTAAATATAGCAATAGTATGGAAATATAATGTACTCTATTCTGTTCTGTTTTGTCAATGTCCATGCACGCTCCTTCAGCGAGCACGTAAATAGTTTAAAATATCTTTTATTTTGAAGATATTTCTTTGGAAAAAATGAATGAAAATAGTTTAATTTTTAATCGATCGACTGGTCGGATCCATTTCTCCTCTTGACGGATGTAATTTACTGGATTTATTGACAAGAGTAAAGCCATTGGCTCATACTTGGTGTAAAGTGTTGTTGTTGCTGTACTGTGTGAAATCACATACGTCAGCAGGAGAATCGGATCCGACAAATCGGATCGTGTGAACAGACTTTAGAGAAAGAGAAGCTCCGACGAGGTTTATATTTATGGAACGTCAAGAATAGTTTCAAAATATTTCTGCCATACATTTGGATCTTCTCTTATATAGTATTAAATTTTGATCGTCAAGATGGAACTTTTATTCAAAGTCACTCTCTTACTTTGCTATACTGTATTTATATATAATCGTAATATCTACCATTTAAAGCATGCTTACTAGAAATACATGCCTGCAGAATCCCCTGGCCCATTTACACTGTATATTTCTTTTATTTTAATTTGTAAAAAATATTGATATTTTGTACTGAACTATAAAATTATCAATTGCACAACTATATGAAGTGGGTATGCTATTATGTACGGTGGCCCATATGCACAAGGGACACCACTATCAACAGAGAGCATATCACAAACAATAGCAATTTGTAACAAACTGAACGAGATTTGCTGCAAACATATAAAAAAAGCGCTGCAAATGAAATATAAACACACTGCAAACAAAAGCCACAAAATATAGAACGCGCTGCAAACAAAATATAGAACGCGCTGCAAACAAAATATAGAACGCGCGGCAAACAAAAGCTTTTAAAACCGTGCGCGCGCATACTAATTATATTCACATAATTTCGCGGGGTTTTCTCAAATCAAAGATGGCGTCTGACCAATCTAACTTTGTAAGAAACGAAATACGAGAGGCCGTTCGCGTCTTCGCGAAGAGGTTTCGCGTTTGCTTGGCAGTACATCAGCAATGTCTAACTCTACTGCGACTGGTAATGAATGGAGTCGTGAAAGCAATAATGAAAGGCCTCCAGTAACCCCTCAAGCTCAATCCAGTTCGTTCAGCGACTGCCCGTCGACTATTTCGACTCCAAGAACGCGCACTTTATCATTCGAAGATTTCTATAAAACGCGGGAAAGTCAACGTCAGTCAGGCTTCAAGGTTTCAAAGAAAAAGAAAAAAGGCTTATCGACCACTAGCAGCGCTCCAAAGAAGTCGACTAATGTCGAAATTAAAGTTGGCATTGCTGCCCAAACAGATGGGGTTGTAAAGGTTCGTCGCGGTAAGACACATGTTATAACAGTAAGTTCATCTGCCACAAAACAAGAGATTATCCAGAAAGCAGTAGATGATCACATTGCAGAGCATACTCATGCCAATCTCCTCTGGTCAATCTCAGTGACTGAAAATAATTAAAAAGAAAACTATCACAAAATAAATAGAGACTGAATATATTTAAATGAGGTTTACAAACGAAAGACTTCCTTGAAAGAGATTGTACTTGAAAGGGGGGTGGCCAATACACGAGTTTACTTACTGTACCTCCTGTGTTAGCAAACATATACAATTTTAAGGTGAAAACCCGAGAGGTTTCCCTCTTTCCCCCAACTGTGTGCCCTTTATTATATCTCTATATTAACCCACTAAGCAGCAATGTACCCAAATGCGCCCTACTTTATTCCTTTACTCTGTCCAACGCCAGACGATTTTACTCGTCAAGGGGAGAGTCTTGCGCTTTAATGGGTTAATAAGCATAATCTCACCTGATAATGCATGTGATGTTGAAGCACCTTCATCATCTATATGTATGACCGACGGGGAGCTTGAGCTATTTGCAGGAACCCGATTATGGACATATTTACAAATATCGGGCAGTGAGCTCAATTTTGAAAATTCGTTACCACTTTCATCTGAATTTTCCATTACATCGTCCAATGGGATCAGATAAAATGTAAGTCGCTTATAGTCCTTACCAATTGCCTGTTTGTAATTGGATAATATGAAGGGCTGCCTAATTCCTGGAATCCATTGGATTTCTCAAAACAATTTCATCAAAAGTCTGATCAAAACTCCTGTGTTTTTCTACTGCTTTCTGGATAATCTCTTGTTTTGTGGCAGATGAACTTACTGTTATAACATGTGTCTTACCGCGACGAACCTTTACAACCCCATCTGTTTGGGAAGCAATGCCAACTTTAATTTCGACATTAGTCGACTTCTTTGGAGCGCTGCTAGTGGTCGATAAGCCTTTTTTCTTTTTCTTTGAAACCTTGAAGCCTGACTGACGTTGACTTTCCCGCGTTTTATAGAAATCTTCGAATGATAAAGTGCGCGTTCTTGGAGTCGAAATAGTCGACGGGCAGTCGCTGAACGAACTGGATTGAGCTTGAGGGCTTACTGGAGGCCTTTCATTATTGCTTTCACGACTCCATTCATTAGTAGTAGTAGTAGTAAAACTTTATTTAAAAGTCACACGCTAGCCTCGTCAACTTTAAAGCTGGTTTCCACGAGGGGCGTGTGAATAACATATTTAAGAACATAATATTATACAATTATATACATTACATACATATTATATAGTGCAATGAACCACATCTACGATACGCTATACTGAACACAAGTATGACAAATAAGGCATGCATAAATTTAAGAATTGAATTACAGAAGAATATAATTTAATTTAGAAAAAAAAATTTAGGAGGTATGAGCACGAATTCCGTTTTTGAATATTGTCAATGTATCCGAATTACGCACATCTGCAGGTAGAGAATTCCAAACTCTAGCTCCATCGTATGAGAAACTTTTCTTTAACTTTCAGTTTTTGGTTGAGGCAACTGCAGCGAGGTAGAAGAGCCCCTGAGGTCGTATTGAGTAATATTTCTCTTTTGTTCAAACAGTTCCGCAAGCGAGCTCGGAGCCAGGTTATTTAAAACCTTGTACATTGTTTTTGCTTTGGACTTGGCTCGTCGAGTCTCAAGAGTTTCCCATCCTAACGCTTTTATTGCTTCTTGTCCAGAAATATCATTTCCAAAGTTCATTATGACTCTAGCAGCTCTATTTTGGAGTTTTTGAAGCCTGTTTGAAAGTCCGACACCCAAGGTATCCCATACCTCACTGCAATAATCAAAATGAGGATTAATTAAGGCATTGTAGATAGAAATCAAAGTGTCTCGATCAACGAAATCACGAATTTTCCTGATAGCTCCTATTCCCGAGGTAACTTTTTTAGCAACTTTATCAATGTGTCTATTCCAAGATAATTTATCATCAAGTTCTACTCCAAGTACGGTAGCGTTACAGACTTGTTTAATTTTTTTATGATTAATTTTGAGATCTGGCTGTGTAACAAGGTTGTTTAGTTTATGAGCTGAACCTATGAGTATAAATTCTGTTTTTGTAACAGTAAGGCTCAGTTTATTGGTCAAAAGCCACTCATTTATGCATGCAAGATCACTATTCATGTTCAACTCAATTTCCTGAATACTTTCACCAGCTACTGTAAGATTAGTATCGTCGGCAAACAGCCGAGGAGTAGCCTGATTTAAACATTCTGGAAGACCCTTGAGGAATACCACATGTAACACGCCTTTCAGTTGACATAAGGTCACCCAACTGACATTTTTGATTACGATCAGATAAGTATGAACGTATCATCGACAGAGCACTTCCCGTTATGCCATAAAGTTCTAATTTGCTCAACAGAATACCATGGTCGATTGTATCAAATGCCTTCTTAAGATCTAACAAAACAACCAAATTAAACTTTTTCCGGTCCATATTAACATACCAACTGTTCGTACTATCTAGTAGTGCCGAAGCAGTGGAGTGAAATTTGCGAAAGCCAAATTGGTGTTCAGAAAGTAAAGAGTTGTCACTAAGATATTGGTATATCTGGTCATACATTATTCTTTCCATTATTTTGCTAATTGAAGGCAAGATTGAAATTGGCCTATAATTCTCTGTTAAATTCCGCGGGCCTTTTTTGTGAATTGGTACAAGTCTTGCCATTTTCCATTCATATGGAAAGCAATTTGAAATCAAGCCATGAATTACCAGTCGCAGTAGAGTTAGACGTTGCTGATGTACTGCCAAGCAAACAAGGTCAGGGTGGTGGGGGCAGCTGATCTTGGAAAGGCGATGTCTACGCATAATATAAGTGGTGCCAGAAGAAGGTCAGGGTGGTGGGGGCAGCTGATCTTGGAAAGGCGATGTCTATCTAGATTTCTGGTCAGATGTCGTAGGCTGGGCTGGGGATACTTTCCATATATGAAGCACTAGAATTGTAGTTCCCGTGTCTGATAGGTTTTGACTATCACTTTTTAATGAGCAACATATCCTTAAAAGGCCACTACCTGCGCTTGTTTGCAGCGCGTTCTATATTTTGTTTGCAGCGCGTTCTTTATTTTGTTTGCAGCGCGTTCTATATTTTGTTTGCAGCGCGTTCTATATTTTGTTTGCAGCGCGTTCTATATTTTGTTTGCAGCGCGTTCTATATTTTGTTTGCAGCGCGTTCTATATTTTGTTTGCAGCGCGTTCTATATTTTGTTTGCAGCGCGTTCTATATTTTGTTTGCAGCGCGTTCTATATTTTGTTTGCAGCGCGTTCTTTATTTTGTTTGCAGCGCGTTCTATATTTTGTTTGCAGCGCGTTCTATATTTTGTTTGCAGCGCGTTCTATATTTTGTTTGCAGCGCGTTCTTTATTTTGTTTGCAGCGCGTTCTATATTTTGTTTGCAGCGCGTTCTATATTTTGTTTGCAGCGCGTTCTATATTTTGTTTGCAGCGCGTTCTATATTTTGTTTGCAGCGCGTTCTATATTTTGTTTGCAGCGCGTTCTATATTTTGTTTGCAGGGCGTTCTATATTTTGTTTGCATCGCGTTCTACATTTTGTGGCTTTTGTTTGCAGTGTGTTTTATATTTTATTTGGAGCGCTTTATTTATATGTTTGCAGCAAATCTCGTTCAGTTTGTTACAAATTGCTATTGTTTGTGATATTCACTCTGTTGATAGTGGTGTCCCTTCTGGGCCACCGTAATTATGTACTCTTTTAGCTTTGATATACTGTAACATTCAACCTTAGACGTTCACAAAACGTTTCGAAATTTTCATAATACTTCAAATGCTTTTCGAGCAGTATTTTTATACTTCGGCACTTGCTTTTGAAATGAAGTTTTTGAGATTTTAATAATATGTTTTTTATTTTTCTATAACGTATTTGAATCAATACTAAAATATTTTAAGATCAATCAATGTTATATTGACCACACAGAATGATCTACGCATTTTAAAATTCACAAACTATACTGTATGCTATAAATTGGCAAAGCAAGTATGAGAAAAATGGCGGACAACTTTGCATTCCGCTATGTTTTCACATACCCGTGTATGTTGATAAGCATATATCACAGTCGAAGTGAGCGGACGTGTTCGAACGGGCTCCGCTATGTCTACCGAAAAAAGTCTAACTATAGAAGCAATTATAGAACTATGGGAGAATCGATTCCTGCCAAGTATAAGGGTCGAGATTAAAGCGGAATTATCAGAATTAAGATCTGAAGTAGAAGTTTTAACTGCCAAGTGTAAGGACATTGAAACCTCACAGCAGTTCTTGTCCAATGAATTCGATAACTTTAAAAAAATAATGCATGATAACAAGAAGCAAACTGCAGATCTCTCAAAGAAGATAAACATTGTTGAAACCAGAATAGAGAAGGCAGAAGAATCTAACTATGCAGGTAACGTTGCACTTGACAATCTAGAACAATATGGTCGCCGAGAGTGCATTGAAATATCTGGAATTCCGACGTTACCTATTGATAATCCAAAGCAATTAACGGTCGAACTTGGTCATTTAATGGGTGTTGAAATTACGCAAGAACATATTTCAACAGCCCATCGTCTACCTTCGACAAGAAAAGTAAAGGAGAGATTCATCGTCAAATTTGTGCATCGCGACACGAAAGATGAGTTCTATAAGAAAAGAAGCAAGCTTGCTGGAAAGAAATCGAAGGACCTACCATCCGTGGCTAATGAGTTTGGCAAGAGCATTCACAGAGCGGAAAATATATTCATAAGCGAGTCTCTTACTCCTTATAGAAAAAAACTATTTGGCCGCATCAACGAGTTCAAAAAGAATAACCAATGGAAATATCTCTGGACAGTCAATGGGAAAATATTACTGCGTCAATCTGAACATTCGCAAGTCTTTCGGTTTACAACAGAAGAGGAATTTGAAGAGTTTCTGCAAGGTAGTTAGTGATATATCAACAATAGTAGCTTACTTTAATTAATACAATATGAACTATAATATAATGGCAGACAAGACACTTAATAAGCTGTCCCACAACTTGATGCAACATCTACCGTTCTATGAACTTAGTAACAGTGAATTTAATTCCTTAAACGGCATTTGGATGAGGGATTTAGATTTAGTTGCTGACTTGTTCGATATATTACCGAACCCTAATAAACTTGACGAAAACGATCCTGACCTTATGTTAAGTAATATAACTTCTAATTATTACTCTGTGACCAAGCTAAATCGTCTATTAGAAAATAATAGGTCAAAGTCCTTATCACTCTTTCATTGTAATGTAAGAAGCCTACCAAAAACCTTAACCTGGTTAATGATTTAATTTATACTTTATCAAACAGGCCTGATATTTTGGCCGTTACGGAAACTAGATTAAATAATAATACTGTAGTAAACACTCAAATACCAGGCTATAATTTTTATCACCAAGATTCTCCAACGGCCGCAGGCGGGGCTGGCATCTATATATCGCAAACTTTAAAATCAAGCATAAGGACCGATATAAAATTTTCTACTGAATTAGTTGAATCCTGTTGGATTGAAATCGATAGTGGGAAAAATGCAAAAAATCAAATTATTGTTGGTTGTATATACAGACATCCAAAGTCAAAGCTAGATACATTCACGGAAGAATTGGAAGAGTTGCTTAGCAAATTAAATCAGGGTAAATATGATATATATCTCCTTGGTGATTTTAATATTAATTTTTTGAAATATGACTCCCACCAACCAACTGAAAAATATTTAGACATGCTTTATTCTAATAATGTAACCCCTGTTATTACCAAACCAACACGATTAACTGACCATACTAAGACTTTAATAGACCATATCTATACAAATGTACCAATTTCAAATATAACAACTGGTATTGGTCTGTTGGACATATCTGACCATCTTCCAGTATTCTGTATCACAAAAAAATGCATACAAAAGAACAATGCAAAAATATTTTACAGAGATTACAAACATTTTAGTAAAGAAGCATATATAAATGACATACAAAATATTAATTGGAATTTACTACTTAGCACAACTGGGGATCTTAACCAATCTACCGTAAATATAATAAATGTTATCCAAGATTTGGTAAATAAACATGTTCCTTTAAAACAAGCATCACTCAGCAAAAAAAAGCAATTAATTAAACCTTGGATTACTGACGGAATACTAAAATCCATAAAAACTAAACAAAAAATGTATAGTACCCACTTTCATAGCAACAATATAGAGAAAGTAAAACAATATAAAAGATATTCAAACAAACTAAATAAAATAAAACTTGAGAGCAAAAATTGCTACTATAATACACAATTTGCGAGGTGTAAAAATAATTTGAAAGCTACTTGGAAACTAATTGGGTCAATCATTAAACGAAAAACAAAAGGACAAATACATCCCACAAAAATTTCAATCAATAATAAGATATATACAACTAAACAAGATATTGTCAATCAGCTCAATCAGTATTTTGTTAATGTAGGCCCAAATCTTGCAAATTCAATTATGACTTTAAACCCTCAACCAATAAATTATATTAATGCAACAGTACCTAGTTTTTTTATGTCCCCAATTACAGAGACTCAAGTACTCAATCTTTTCTTAGGCCTAGATAGTAATAAAGTATCTATTGATATACCTAATAATATGATAAAAATAGCAGCATATGAACTTTCGCCAATTTTTACCTATATTTTCAATGAATCCATCTCCATAGGCGTTGTTCCTGACATCTTAAAAATTTCTAGAATTACGCCTATCTATAAAAGTGGTGACACAAATGAGCTACAGAATTATCGACCAATATCTATACTATCTGTTTTTTCAAAAGTCTTAGAACGACTAGTATATAACCAATTGGATAATTTTCTTGAAAAGTACAATATAATGTACAATTATCAATTTGGATTCAGAAAAAAGCATTCAACAGAGCAAGCAATTCTTGAACTTACTGATAAACTAAAATCTGCGATAGATAATAAACAACTAACGTGCGGTCTATTTTTAGATTTTTCAAAAGCTTTTGATACCATTGATCACAAAATCCTTTTAGAAAAGTTGCAAAAATATGGAATACGAGGCGTTCCACTCCAATGGTTTACAAGTTATTTAACTAATCGCCAACAATACGTTAGGATAGATAACACAGACTCTGAAATGTTAAGAATGACTTGTGGAGTTCCACAAGGATCAACACTTGGACCGTTATTGTTTTTGTTGTATATAAATGATATGCCTAACTGTTCAAAAAAACTATCCTTCCGAATATTTGCTGATGATACAAATGTTTTTTACTCAGGTAAATCAGTTAGTGAAATTGAAATAGTAATGAATGAGGAAATTAAAAAAATCAATAATTATTGTGCTATAAACAAACTATCAATAAATTTTAAAAAAACGAACTTTATGATTATTGGCTCAAAACAGAAAAAGATCGGTAAAATCCAAATTGGAAACATAGAACAAACACAATACATAAAATACTTAGGTATGTACATTGACAAACACATCACCTGGGAACAACAAATTAACCACGTGAAGGCCAAAATTTCCAAAAATACTGGCATCATAAACAAATTAAGATATTACCTTGATTTAAATACGCTTAAGCAACTCTACTATACCCTAATTTACCCTTATATAAACTATGGACTAATGAGCTGGGCCAATACTTATACTTCTCATTTAACCAAGCTCCGCATGCACATCTCTCAATAAATGTATTAGAAGCATATTTTTTGCTCACAAAAGAGAGGATGCCACTCCTTACTATAGCCTTTTGGGAATCCTAAAATTAGATAATGTCTTTAAGCTTAAAATAGCTAATTTCACTTACAAAATTTTTAATGAACCAAGTAATGTACCTAATATATTTTCTACATACGTAACGTTAGCTTCCGCGTCACACACCTATAATACGAGGTTTGCTTCAAAAGAAAATTTTAGTAGACCAAAAATAAGAACTAATTATGGAAAATTCACATTTCAATTCGCTTCATCCAAAATATGGGAATCAGTAGATTACACAATAAAAAAATCCAGTTCATCCTATCTGTTTAAGAAACACTATAAACAATCACTTCTATTAACTCAAATGTAATTATAGAATATATATAGTTGTGAATTCGTTCTAGCGCCGCTCCGTTCTTATTAGTAATAAATCGTAGGCAGTGGACAACTCGAAAGCACTATGCTACTTTGTCCACTGCGCACGACATAATGAAATATTAACTCCAATTTATATCTACTACTCACTATAACTTCATTACTCTTCATTCTTGTAAATAACCTATATGACGTGCGCAACTTCAATAAATTGTAAAAAAATTGTAAATATCCGAGCGGAATTAGTACCCTCGCACGGCGCTTTGCGCCGGCTCGGGGAAAATGAAAATTAATGTTTAGCATAATGAACGTAAAAGAGCCATTATAATTATAATGGCTCTATTACGTTCATTATGCTGGGCATTCATTTTCACTAAAGAACAGCGTTGACAATCTCGTCCTCAGAGACTGTGATCCTTTGGGAGGAATCGAAAGCTCTGGGAAAATCCATAACCGGAAGTGAATATGATTGGTCATTGATACGGAATGGAATGTCGCAATAATCAACAATAAATTATTAACCGGGTAATTATATATACAATATGGCTGCCGTTTAGGAGTGTGCGATTAGTGCGAATATTGTTTTTGTGTTTCAGAGTAATTTTAGCAGTGATAAGGTGAATAATCTTCTGTAATATTATAAAGATAGGTACAGTATTAAGTTTGTAATATTTAATGAATGTCACACGTGAAATAGAACGTGAAAACTTTATTCAATTTTTGCTGAAATTTATTAGCCTACATAAAATTTTTATATGCCTTTATAAATATTTTGGAAATATTATTTATCTTGATTTTGAAAATCGTTATTCTTTATCATAACTTTTTATTTGAACGTGAATAACAGACTATTTGATTTATAATTCATTTGAAAAAGCAGTTGGTATTTAGCTGCCTAATCAGCTAATCTTGATTTTTGATCATCTTGTCAGTGAATCTTAGATTCTAGTACTTAAGCTGTAAATTATTAGGGATTACCCTATCTAACCATACTACAATAATTATCTTTTTGTATATCAGTGTATGGATAAAAACATCTTTGGTTGCTTTTATCCATTTATGTGAATGCAGCAGGCATTGTTAAATACCTATCTTGTATTCTAGCCTGCATACTTGCATTACAGTCGTGGCAATGGAAGTGTGCCTAAAATATTCTATGGATTCATTTGCTCACACGAACCAATTCATTTGAAGACGTTAGACCAATTACCTGCAACTTCTTGTATTTTATCATATTTTGTCATTTCCTGCTTCTTTATGATTGGTCAATTGCAACAAAACCAAAGGTGATTGGTGCATTAAACAGGAAATTTTTGAATTATACAGGAAGTTATCAAATTTTCAAATAACTCAGCAAATGAATTGGTTCGTGTGAGCAAATGAATCCATAGAATATTTTAGAACACTTCCATTGCCACGACTGTAAGAATATAAAGAAAGTCATACACATTAGTAATAAGTATACCATGTATATTTTGGATATTTTATATACAGTTTTGTGGCTTATTAGGCAAGAGTCAATCCTGGTAGGAGAATACATACTCCCACTTGTTGTACAGAGGGAAAATTCATATAATAATTTACTGGATATATATATAATTTAATGTTTTTCAACAACAACAGCATAAAACATAACTTTTCATAAAATATAGCCAAAATGATTCCAACATTGGCCAGGACCCAGCCTGCTTGCAGGCTATTCAGTCTATTCAGGACCAGGTTATGACCCCTGCATGAGAACTCACCCAAGGTACAGAAAAACATTGTAATCATACATTGACGAAAAGCTCATTCTGAAAATAGTGTTGTGGAACAGAATTATTTCTAACACCATCATGCTAGAATCAATGCCTAGAACCATGTGCCAGAAAAAGGTACATGGATTGCTCCCAAGGAAGAGTACAGAGTAGATACATGAAGGGCAGGTACAATCTTAGACATAAAGCTTGAGACTATTTCACACAATAGTGCAAAGTTAATGTACATTGACAAAACAAACTTTGTCACACATGCTTCCCCAGTTCAATTTTGTGAACATTGTCGCTGAAACAACTTTTGGTAATTTACTAAATCACAAGTTCAACATTAACTTGAGGGAGTGGGGACTTAAGAAGCGCCACATAATTTTACAGGGAAATTATTATAAGAGGTATGTAAATTTTGTATATAGTGAAAGGTATAGTCTCAACCAGTTATGTCCAAGATTGTAGTCACAGTCCAAAATTGCAAAAGATTTTGAGCAAGCTACAAGAAGGGTCTATTTACCAAGGGGACTATTATACTAAGTGTTATATATGCCCTCATCTTTGAAGTACGTACTTAATCACTGGTAGAAATCAATGGGTATGTCAAGTACGAAGCTTAGAGGCTGTTCCCAGGGTGTATTTTAAGTGCAATACGCCGAAGATCTTCGGCGTGGACTTCAGAAATTCTCGGTGTACGATCGTATACTTTTTGACGTGTGTTATTTATTGACACACAAGAAATATTTCAATCAATTCATTGACGATAGCTTGCGCCCAGGCTAAGCTTGGTGTAGCAATTTCAATGTTTGGTGTGGCATTTAAACGTCTTTCGAAATGTCTTGGCATGACCTTGTTCGAGTGTTGGCGTATCTTTGGCGTGGCCTTTGCACCCTGGGGCTGTTCGAAGGGGCTGGACAGGCTCACAAACCAGGCTGGCTCATTTATAGTACTAATCTTGTCATGTGAAGTTTCTCACTGTACTATATGGCTCATAATAATATAATGGAACCAAGTTTCAGTTAATAACTTTAAGCTTCGTTTGATATTCCTTTGATCTACAAGATGTTTAAGGTTAATAGTTGAGTTGGAAGTATTTTAGCGTTTCCTCTTGTCGTCCAATCGTATAGTACGTTCCAGCCATGTTAATAGTTTTTAGATTGGACTTTAGTACCCAAAATTTCACGCATAGTTTCAGCTTGAACGGACTTACGAGCGCTAAACGGCTCAATTTTGATGGTAGAAAGACAAGGATCCGTATTATTCAAGATTTTCCATAGTGACAGTGCCAAAGGACAAAAATATACAGTTAATTACTTATTTGCAACATTTTCTTCCATATAAAACATTCTTCACTGCTCCATATCGACTCTTTTGATTACAATATTTTCTTTACTCTGTCGTATTTATATTTATTTACATTTAGATTTGCTGCCCAAAACGATATATTTTCATGGTTTATATACGAAACAACAGTACATTTTGTAGAATTTGTTTTGAGTTTTGCGAACGCACGCGCAGTTTGGCCGAGGTACAGTTTTTTGTACCTCTGACTCGGATTATCCCAGAGCTTGTACGATGAGCCAGTTGGCTCCAGATTGGCAGCTCCAGTTTCGCGAACCTGGAGCCAGCTCCAGATTGGCTCGAAACTGGAGCTGGGACGACAAGTTTGTAAACAAAGCGTTTTGGCCGCTTAACCAGTAATGTAAATGAATTTTTTTTGAAAGGCTATTTTTACCTGTCATATTTTCTAGTACGTGACCGAAAATGAGAACTTTATTATGTTTCGTTTGTCCACAGTAGCTTGTGAAAGTTGACTATTTTTTCTGACGAAGGGCTGGTCAGCGGCCCGATTGATCGTATAGCTTTTTAAAACCTTATTGTTTTACCTTTATAATGGCAAACTGTATAATTTGATTCATGACCGTTCTAGAGAAAGTATTTAAATATAATGTCAAGCAATAAGCGTACTTCTACATCGCGAAACCGCGATAAATAACTCTGGCAAAGTCGAGCCATCTACTTCACACGCGGCCGGCTTGTATTAATTTCACACTTCCGTGAACACACAACTTTGGTATCGGTAAATTTGCGTTTTGGAGAAATAACCTATTGAACGTTTAATGATATATTATTATTTATTGCACTTTTTTAAAGACTAAACGATCGAAACATCTTTCATATCTGCAACACACAACGCAAACAAGAACGCGAAAAATGGTGTTAAATGCGGCTCAGATTGCCGAACGTCAAATACGTCTAGCATAGTACAAATTGTTTCGAAAAATTTCCTCTTAAACTCGCCTTTCTGCGATTTTTCAAAAGATGACCCTTCTAGATTGATTGTCATTCTACCATATCATATAGTATTTAAAATTTTAGGATGTATATCCAGCATGAGCAACTCATGTGAACACTGGCATTCGTGACCGACATGAGAAATCAGCTTTCAAGAGATGTAATATATTAACGTAATTGACAGCCAAAACAAACCCTCAAAACAAACCCTCATATGATATTGGGGGGGGAGGCGCCCCCCCGGCTCCCCCGCTTCCTACGCCACTGTAATAGAAGACGTCCAGAATGAGATAGACCTGCAACAATTTGGTTCCATCAAAGGATCGTCTACCGCGTATTACCTTTTAGACAAGTTGGAAAATTGGCTCTTATTCTTAGACCAACCATCACAGTACCTCAGAGTCTGTTTCCTAGATTTCAGCAAGGCCTTTGATCACATTGATCAGAATATCTTGGTTAAAAAGTTGATCAACTTAGGTGTTAGACGGCTACTTATCCTTTAGCTTTGCAATTTTCTGAGCTGTCGACGCCAAGCAGTCAAATTCAATTCCTTCATATCTGGATGGGAGTCTTTGAACGCTGGTGTCCCCCAAGGAACTAAATTAGGACCAATTTTGTTTGTTATTATGATTAACGATCTAGCATTAAAGTCACCTTTGAAGACAAACCACTGCAAGTATGTCGACGATATTTCATTGTCGGAGGTCGTTAAAATCGAAACAACATCCACTTTACAGTCTGATCTCGATGAAATTTCGACCTGGTCCAAAAACAATAATATGAATCTTAACCCGAAAAAGTGTATGGAAATGATCATCTGTCCATTAAAAAAGGAACCAGAGGTCGCACCTCTGATCGTTAACAACATCACTCTTGATAAAGTTTCGTCGTACAAAGTGCTTGGGCTAACTCTAATGAATAATTCGAAATGGAACGACCATATAAAGGAGATCGTTACAAAAGCGTCCAAACGTTTACATGTCATAAGAGTGCTAAAACGTGCGGGTGTCCCATCGAACGACTTGATACATATTTACTTTGCCCTGATACGGTCGATATTGGAGTACTTTTGTGTAGTGTGGTCTCATGGTATCCCGGATTACCTTTCCAATAAAATAGAGATGGTCCAAAATGTATTTCCTGGGCTTCATTACAATTAAGCATTGACTGTAGCAAGAATTGAAGTTGTCGCCTCGATGAAAGAAGGCTGGAACTGTGCACGAAACTTAAGAACATTAAGCATCCTGAATCACACCTCCATCTGCTACCTCCAACGCGTTAGGAGTGTCACTCGGTTAACCTTCGAACTAATGCTAGTTATCCCTGCCTAAATGGCGCACTGATAGGTATAAAAAGAGGTTTTTCCACGCAATGGAATATATGTAAATCCAATGCAGATTTTTGAATTTGAAATGCTGACAACATTCTATTATTTATACATAGTCTTTTCTATTTTTAGATTTCTATTGACAATTTATTGTTGTAATAAGAATAATAATTTTTTAATAATTTATTATAATCAATTGTAAAATATTGTGAATAAACCATAATTATTATTATTATTATTACTAACCAAACTCTCTCGGGTGGCGATGATTCACCCGACTTTTACCAAAGCCTTACACCCACGCAAAGACTACACCAACGCCAAAAGCAGTAAACTTCGCATAAATAAGTACCCCTAAGCTCGCAATCGCCTAATTGCAGACTTAACAAATGAAAACAAACGAGGCGAACAAAGGACGACAGTAAACCGCTCAAAGGCCGAATAAAGGCAAGAAACCCCCCCCAAAACAACCCTATACGCGTGGCGAACGAGAAAATACCTCCCAAGCAAATAAGTAAACCTACAGACCACGACCAAACTAAAATAACACTTAAAAATGCGCCCCAGAGCCTCATAAAACAGGTAATGAGGCATAGAAACAAATTATGCAAATGAGAAAGGGAACTATAAAGAACAACAATATGGAAAAACACTGCCACGGCATATAAAATTCCAGCACTACCATGAAACTACAGTGATATAACAAACCAAAATACAAACCCCACCTGTTCCACCGGCACTGGCTGCTCTGCAACATCCTGCTGCGATGGTTGAAGCTCAGCATGCTGCTCGCCAACATGAGCATCAGGAACAACCACCACCGGCGGAACTTGTGGCGGTGGAACGTCGACCGGTGCTTGTCATTGGGCCATAACTCCAAGATTTTGACGTTCGGAAGCAAGTAGCTATGGGCTGTAGGCCAACCGGTGTCGTTGAAGTATAGCTTTCGCTATTGTTCCCAGTCTTTCTGGGGTATTTCTTCATCCCTTCCGCTTCCGGTACGGTTTTCTAAAATTTCTATGGCTAATTAGTAGAATCATACTAGTGTACTATTGCAAATGCTGTAATTTGATTGGCTACGCTACTCGCTATCTAATTAACAATTAGTCGCCGAAGACGAGGTGATTACAAGCCTATAGTCACTGAGCCGAAGGCGAAGTGACTATAGGCTTGTAATCACCGAGCCTGAGGCGACTAATTGTTTTAGTAGAAATTTCAAAGAGAAAAACAAACACAGAAAGTTATGAGGTCAGTTGAAAAGGCTATAGGACAAAATTCAGCGCTTTTCTCAGCGGCCGGTTATTAAAAACATGCCGGCCAAAGACGAGTGTCAAAAACATATCGAAGCGAAACAAAACCAAACAATTTCGTGAGAAAAATACTTTGGAAGGGCTCAAATACAAAGTAGAATGGTTTTAAAAATATATCACAGCTAGGTTTTTGCTGAATATAACGATATAAATGAGGATAAAACGTATAATTTTCAAAATAAACACTTGTGGTTGAGCCGTACGGAAAAAGTTTTATACATGTTCATTTCAACAGCGAGAAAACGCTGCCTTTCATGGAAGAAAAATAGTGTATTTGTTATCGCTTACCTTTAAAAATGTCAAAAATATATCCTCCTTGAATTTAGCGGCAGTTTTTTTCATTTAAAACTTTGAATCAGACTCAAAAAACCGATTTTTGTTCCAAATTCGGCAGCTTGCGAAGAAGCCATTTTGAAAAAAAAGTGATAGTCACTGGGCAGTGACTATCACTTTTTAGAGGCTCAATTTGGACCAATCAGAATGCAGGAAAAGCAATAGACACCTCACAATTTCTACTAATTGTCGATAGATAGAGAGTAGCGAAACAGCCATCTCCTCGGCGCGATTCAATAAATTATGAAAAACGTTTTGAAATACTGTTTTCTTGCTGGTTTCTACTAAAACAATTAGATTATTCCCTCTCGATTTCTATGAGATGATCGTTCATTCGGGCTTCGCCCTCATCAACTATCACCTCATAGAAATCTTGAGCTCATAATCTAATTGTTAATGGGAATACAATAATTTTTGTAATGGTGTTACCCTCATTAAATAAAGTTTATTGATATTGATTGATATATATTGATATTGATTTTACCAATACTCAAAGAATATTCGAATACTATACGAAGCATTTCGGTGTTGAATAATGTCGGTTTGCTAAATTGAAACTGCATTCAGTGCGTCGAAGGAGGGAAATTTCTTCATAAGATAGCAAGATAGATAGGAACTTTATTATTGAGATTGACTCCTAGCTTGTTACAAAAAGATATCCTCACAACTAGGCGCATTATAACGTCTGTAAGTGAAACAAAGCTTCGCAAAGTGTTTCGCATGATTTCGTGGCAAAATAACCCATGCAGTCTACCGTCTACGCAGGTAAATCAGTGAGTTTATAAATGTAGCCAACTAAGCTGTGTCTGAATTCGATCACGCGAATGGATATTACTCTGTATCACATAATGGATATTACTCTGTTACTCATAAAAAGTTCGCCTGTTTGACTTAGTTTAACTTAAAAACTAAATGCGGCAGTGGCCTGGGGCGAGCATGTTTTCGCGCGAAAATCCAAGCAAAACAGAATTTCAAGTTTCGCAATTTTTTCTCATTTCTTTACTAATGAGAAGAAAATTATTCAAGTTTAAAAGTAAAATATTGGTTTTCCTATGGATACAATATATTTTTGGTGTAGAAACCGTTGTGAGAGAGATTTTATGTGGAATATTAATGTCCTTGATAGCTCTTTGGCTTTCCCGATTTCCATGACGGCGAAATTAAAATATATTTTTACAACGATGATAATAATAGCACCTTAGAATGTGGGTATGTCGAAGTTTTTGCTTAATATCTCATGCTTATATGCCTAAGAGTTTGTTCCAAATCGAAGTCTATTCTTAGGACATATCAAGGCTGAAAACGATTGTTTTTAATGCGAAATATTTTCCAGTGGACCACATCAGTCTGAGAACACAATGTTCAGCAGTATATAGGTGTGTGTTTTAAATAAAATATTAGCCAAACTGATCGATTAAACTTTTTACTTATGGTATTCACCGCAAAGGACTGGGGTTTTGTTGTCAAAAACATGTATTTATTTTGAAAAGGAACACGCATAATCATTGACCTTTGTTAGCGATCGATAGAAGAAACATTTATCTTTCACAGCGTATCCCAGATTGCAAAAAGGATAGCGTGAAGGAATCAACTTCAAAATGTTATGTTTAAGCAAAAATTAAGAGAAGTACTTATCACCTCTCACTCCCAATAAAAATTTTTAGAGGGGGACAAAGTTTTAACCAATATATTGAAAAAGCTACGCGGTGGCATTTTCATGCAATATTGACAGAAATAACTGCGTTTAAACTTGAGTAAGCATTTTTGGAAGTGTCGAGAATGGCCTATTACATAATTTGATAACCATAAGCATTTTACGTAAGTATTCTTTTCGATGAAGTTAAGTTGAAGTTAGAAATCTAAATGTTAGATAAAAAAGCATACCCCTTCAAGAAACCTTTCCAACTTCAACTTCATTGAAACGAATGCTTACGTAAAATGATAATGGTTATCAAATTATTTCATAGGCCATTTTTACTCAAGTTTAAACACAGCTATCTCGGACAATATTGCGTGAAAATGCACTCGGCGTATATAAAATTTAAGTTAGACATTGCTGAATGCAAAGAACCTTGTATAAATATAACAGTTTTAAGTTAATTAATATTTAGGTTAAGTACGGCGGTTGACTGTTGTGTAAAACTACCTGAAAAATACAATGAGAACTTCGACGTTTCGAGCGAAGGCCCTTCGTCTGGAAGTTAGTAGAATGGGTCCGGGGGAAAACATGTGCTTTTATAGTGAATACAAAAGCGATCACGTGATAAAAAATAAACCAATCAGATGGATTTAATCAAAACAAACTATAAACATAATATAGAAATCACATCACAAAATATATTAGCATATAAGGAGCAGCGAACAAAGATAACAAAGCAAGAAAGACAGAAAACAAGGAACGAAATATTAGATAAGATGTATCTGCTGATGGCAGGCATAAACAGATAGGAGTTAAATGTAGGAGAGGCGCTCATTAATGCCGAGAGGATGAATGGTACCAAGTTGGGAAATGAGACGCATTTATTGGCTTTTGCGGCTATCATTACTACCAGAAATGGGACACAGAGCTCGAATTTTCATATCTGAAACACTGTGATTGCCAGTGTTGAAATGTCTGGCGACAGGTTGTTTAGCATCATTGTTTACGACAGCACAACGATGCTCACCAAGCCTTATCCTTAAATATCTACCAGTTTCACCAATATAAAGCATCCCACATTTACCACATGAAATACAGTAGATGAGATGAGAGGAGGTGCACGTGAAATGGTGCTCAATGGTGTACTTAGATTTTGGTGCCGAAATTGTAGTGGAAGAATCTATCCTTACAGGTTTTACACAGCTTCACACAACAAGGAAACGTGCCATTAGGTGACGACGAGTTCTGTAGTAGAGAGCTGGGGACTAGGGTTTCACGGATATTTTTACTATGTCGAAACGAGACTAAGGGATTATTGGTGAAAATGGAAGATGTTTCAGGGTCATTTTTCAAGATATGAAAATTCTTCCTAATGACATCCCTTACTTTGAAATTGAAGGGATGGTAACCCAGAACTAGGGGCATTTTGTTGTTGGGAACATTAGACACATGGTCTCTAAGGGTTTCGGATCGGGGAATATTGGAGGCCTTCGAAAAGGCAGTATCTAAGAGAGGGGTTGGATAACCGCGTTGGGCAAAAAAGTTTCTCATTTCCTGACTTTTGGTATGGAAGTCCTCATCTTCACTGCAAATGCGGCGAAGGCGAAGGAACTGAGAGAAGGGAATGGACCTTTTAGTGTGGTTGGGGTGGGAAGAAGTAAAGAGAAGATAGCTATGGGAGTCAGTCGGCTTGTAGAACACAGAAGTAACAAGTTTATTGCCATTGATAGATACAAGTATATCTAAGAACGATACACTGGTCTGACTGATCTCCCACGTAAACTGGAGTGCTGGGTGAAAGTTATTGACAAAGTTAATAAACGCCCGTTTTAAACGTCGAATTTTGCAAGCATGCATTGGTCGATCATCAGAAGTGGTGGGGTGGGAATCCGGGGACATAGGCTCCCGGAACAAAATTGAAAATTGATGCCTACAAACGCCATTTTTTGCATTTTCGGGCGCCGAATTAAAAACTTGGACAGGAAAAGTGCCAGAAAAATTTCTCTTTCAAAATCAGTTTTGAAACTCATATACAGTGAGTAGCGAAAACAACATGGCGGCACAAAACTTACAAGAAGTTTGCGAAAAGAAAACAGCGAACCAGAAAACTCGATTTGAAATTTTGTGAACGAAAAAACTCGCTTTGAAAGCGAGAAAAACAGATAGAAGACTCTAAAAATCATTCATAGGGTAGGAAGTACATTTAATATATAGAAATTAGTTTAAATAAAGGTTTTCTACAGAATTAATAGAGCAGCAAAAAAATATGTTCATGAGAATATAAATTTTTCGAAAAGCCGCATGAAAAAACAAATAAATTTGCAGTCGGTAAGCACTTACTTTGCTACACAAAAATTATTTAAAAATATCTCAAACTTTTTATATAAGCAATACTGTACTAAAACCGATTATTTCACTTTAAGTTATGATAAAAAAACATAACAAAAACATTTAAAATTCTCAATCCGAGTCGCCACAAAGTTTGTTGGTGAACGAACTGTAAAAATATTACCACAGAGATGAGTATATTATTGCTGCAGTTAATGTCTACAAGACTAAGTATATTATAAACCAATTATACCTTTCGCTCTCGTCGTATATGGCTGATAGCCGACTCGGTGCTATGCACCTCGTCGGCTATCAGCTCATATACGACTCGAGCTCATGGTATAATTTTTAAATAATTTATATCGGATAGCTCTAACAGTTCCAAACTGTTCTCCATTATAGTGGTCAAGTGAGAGCATCCTTCATGGGTGCAGTGTTTCCAGGGATGAGACTGGAATACCAGGACTAAATGCTGACGTCAACAAAACCCTTCAAACTTTCTTAACTCGCGAGGGAATAACTGTATCGACTTGAATACTTGCTATAATGACATACAAAACATATTAAACAGCCAGCTTTATAGATTGCACGTTAAAGGTTTTAGATTTAGTCACGTGACGGTGCAAACCCTCTATAACGACAGGTTTGGAAGATATAAATGAAGCAAAACGTAATTTTCGTGTTAAACTTATAATAAACAAGACCCTGATGCTTGCAGGATTAACTCGTGCCCTTATGAGGGGTAGTAAAATTCAACACAACACAACGCCATGCAAGGAACAGGAAAATATTAAAGAGTTGTTCCAACAACCAGACCGCAACTTGTAAGAAAAATCTAGCTGCACTACAATTTGTAATAACAAACAAGTAATTATTACAAGCGACAACAGACATGAAGTGTAAAATGGTGTGTATGGTTCCTTTGCTCAAATAATAACTAATCAAGATTGTACTAGTGAGTTATAACCCACACTTATTATTATCCCAATCAAATTGCATGTCGTGTATTCCTTAATTTATACATGGATACAGTGATTTGAAAACACGATTTTGAGGCATTTTGATGTTGTTTTGACTTTGTCTCTGTATAATTTTGCTTATGTTTTCTTGTTCCTTCACTTGATTTCGGCGGACTTCCAAGCTCTTCGTCGAGTTTGTTATATTCAATGTCTTCGTCGTTCTCTGATTCTTCAATCGTCAACGAAAAAAACTGATTTTAATAGTTTATATAAATCGATACGAAAAATTCTGGCATGTAATACAGTCTTTTCTCGTCTAAATTCCCCCCGATTAAACTCCCCACGATCAACCCCCCCCCTCTATTTGAAAGCACTGCGATACAGGAGAATATGCGCGGCACTTAATTAAGGCTAAAACTAGAACTACATGCATGTAGAAGCCCCTCGCCCATTTGAACCAAAATATTTACGGCCCTGGCGTCGGCCGGTGAATTCTGTCTTATGATTGGCTTGTGAATTTTGAAAATTTATGCAACTTTGAGATTAATTTATCCAAATTTGAATTTTATTTAATATGCATATTGGCGGACAAAGGATGACAAAGGTCACACCGACTGAAATTACAACTAGAAACCCAGTTTGTAGACTCTGTGGTGGTTTTCAAGACACGCGTCATATGGTACGCATATTTACCAAAGCAGGTACATCAAAAAATATTTGTGTGAAGATAAAGAACACCAACAAAACAGCCTTCGAAGCGCACTCATCAAGTAAATCAGTCACAATTAAGTTCGGCAAAACAATTGTTTACAACAACAACAACCGAGGCTGACGTGACCGTCGAAACTGAAGCATCCTCAAACACACAAAGTCAAAGTGGAAGTAGGCAAGCTGTTAATATTTTGCCTAAACAATATTCAGAAGCTGGGTGTTCGTTTAATAATAGGCTGGAAGCGGCTCAATCTCTTTTAACCGAAAGGAAGTCTTGCGAGAAATTATGCATTCTTGCGAGAAATTATCAGTTCTATTTGGGAAAGATTATGAGAGCTTACAAGACTTCGATTTCAAGAAAATGTGGAACGAATTAAAAACAATATTATGCAAAATTTAAGTATAATTCTGCAAATTAGGTAATTTATGCAAAATTTAAGTATAATTAAAATTTAAAAACATCCATTATATCTGGGTGTTTTTATGTCACGTGACCGGGCGACGCCAGGGCCTTTCCCCCCTCCTCGAAAGGCCTTGGAATCGAGGTTGTGATCTACACATTTTCAAATTCACAAACTATACTGCATGCTATAAATCGGCAAAGCAAGCATGCAAAATAGACACTTACCTGATTAAAACGCTCCTTTTTCGGTCTTCCGACTGTTTTTCCTCTTGTTAATTTGTCCTCTAAATAATTTTCATTTATCTTGTTTTGGAGACTTAACATATAAACTTACTTACATAGAGACTTTTTTTGAATAAAGTTTGCAAAAAGGAAGTATTCTCTCGGTTTGAACTCGCGCATGCGCATAACTTAAAAAACGGCGAACGACTTTGCATTCCACAATGATTTCACATACCCGGGTGTCAATCTCCGAGCGGAATTAGTATCCTCGCACGGCGCTTCGCGCCGGCTCGGGGATGAATATATATTGTCATGTTCAATTGGTTAACTCTCTCTCTCCAGAAACTAGAACTAGCACTTAATTAAGGCTAAAACTAGAACTACATGCATGTAGAAGCCCCTCGCCCATTTGAACCAAAATATTTACGGCCCTGGCGTCGGCCGGTGAATTCTGTCTTATGATTGGCTTGTGAATTTTGAAAATTTATGCAACTTTGAGATTAATTTATCCAAATTTGAATTTTATTTAATATGCATATTGGCGGACAAAGGATGACAAAGGTCACACCGACTGAAATTACAACTAGAAACCCAGTTTGTAGACTCTGTGGTGGTTTTCAAGACACGCGTCATATGGTACGCATATTTACCAAAGCAGGTACATCAAAAAATATTTGTGTGAAGATAAAGAACACCAACAAAACAGCCTTCGAAGCGCACTCATCAAGTAAATCAGTCACAATTAAGTTCGGCAAAACAATTGTTTACAACAACAACAACCGAGGCTGACGTGACCGTCGAAACTGAAGCATCCTCAAACACACAAAGTCAAAGTGGAAGTAGGCAAGCTGTTAATATTTTGCCTAAACAATATTCAGAAGCTGGGTGTTCGTTTAATAATAGGCTGGAAGCGGCTCAATCTCTTTTAACCGAAAGGAAGTCTTGCGAGTAATTATGCATTCTTGCGAGAAATTATCAGTTCTATTTGGGAAAGATTATGAGAGCTTACAAGACTTCGATTTCAAGAAAATGTGGAACGAATTAAAAACAATATTATGCAAAATTTAAGTATAATTCTGCAAATTAGGTAATTTATGCAAAATTTAAGTATAATTAAAATTTAAAAACATCCATTATATCTGGGTGTTTTTATGTCACGTGACCGGCCGACGCCAGGGCCTTTCCCCCCTCCTCGAAAGGCCTTGGAATCGAGGTTGTGATCTACACATTTTCAAATTCACAAACTATACTGCATGCTATAAATCGGCAAAGCAAGCATGCAAAATAGACACTTACCTGATTAAAACGCTCCTTTTTCGGTCTTCCGACTGTTTTTCCTCTTGTTAATTTGTCCTCTAAATAATTTTCATTTATCTTGTTTTGGAGACTTAACATATAAACTTACTTACATAGAGACTTTTTTTGAATAAAGTTTGCAAAAAGGAAGTCTTCTCTCGGTTTGAACTCGCGCATGCGCATAACTTAAAAAACGGCGAACGACTTTGCATTCCACAATGATTTCACATACCCGGGTGTCAATCTCCGAGCGGAATTAGTATCCTCGCACGGCGCTTCGCGCCGGCTCGGGGATGAATATATATTGTCATGTTCAATTGGTTAACTCTCTCTCTCCAGATGGTAGGAGATGCGCAGTTCCAATAAATAAGATACATTTTAACAAGCATCTCTCTCAAATAAGCGTCGCGACCAAAAACTTGAAAATATTAAACGGATAAATACGGTATACGTTTCGTAAGAAAGGCTTGTAGTATAGAAAAGTCTGTATAATCAAAATGTGTGCAATGTCCAAGGTGCGTAAACTTTGGCGAGGTGTGTATGGATGAAAGGTATGTATGTATGTATAACACGGAAATCTCATCATTACATAAATAATGCTCTTCCTGAGAGCCGTGCACATATACAAATATATAGATCTATGTAACTATAGTAAGAATAGAAAGAAAAGGAAAACAAAGAAGAAACTAGATTTTACAATAACTTGAATGATTAACTATATTACATATATACAATAAAAGCATCAGAGACTAAGAGAATCTCGTATATCATTAGAAACCTTCGTTTTGAATGCAATGACATCCTCAGTTGATTTGGTGTCATCACTTAGATAATTCCAGGTAACCGCTCCACTGTATGCTAGACTTTTTCATAAAGTTTGTATAATTAGCAAAGGTGTGTATTTGCCAACAAGGTGTGTTAATACACATCTTTAGTATATGGAAGGTGTTTAAAGCAAAGGTTTGTGATTGAATAATCCAAGGCGTACGTGTAATCGTACACATCTAAGGTGTGTAATTTTGTAAACAAGGTGTGTATAAATACACATTTCAATGTTTCACATTCCTTGATAGTGAATAGATAAAAATACATTTCAATGTTTCACTTTGCTTGATAATGAATAATTTCGTAAACATTGCTTAAGGTGGCTCCCTAGAGTTTTATGTCCGGGGGTTACGTTGTTCCTATATGTGGCGGGAACTTTACATATCGCGTGTAACTCGCGTATAGCGTTTCTTTTCCGAAAAACTCTTTTCAAACAAACACGAAGCATAAAAAAGAAGCATAAAAATAATTCAGAAATCCACAACGATATCTGGAAGTGAGATCGGAGAAAACAATAGTGTAAATTTGCCTTTGGAAGCGGCATTGTTGGCCGCTTTTGACCACCGTACGCGAGGGTCGTATCGCGAACAGTGGGACATAAAGTTTCTGCACGTATTTGCAGTATTTCCAGCTCTATTGACCAGTACTTCTGACAATAAATATAATCCCCGAGCCGGGCGATAGCCCGGGCGAGGGTACTAATTCCGCTCGGTTATTTATCACACCCGGAAAAAAGGAAATCCATGGGAGATCTAAAGTTCATCAATAATCGCGGGCGCGTGGTTCAAGGTTGGTGGGTGGTCATCTCACTGATCTCAAAAGTATGGCAGATTGTCAGGAGTGGAGTGAGTGAGATTATAAAAAAACTTGTGAGATTATAAATAAAGTCTGAATTAAATGTCGCTTTTGGAACTTTATTGGAAGAGCTGTGTCTGTGGGACGGATCTTATCGCTTTAACTTTAGCAAAAAAGATAAGAAGAGTCCAAGCGACACATGAACGAAAAAAAGTAAAATATATAGAGGCAAGTTTGTTATATTATTAAAACAATAAAAGTGTTGATGTATTTTGTTCTAAAAACTCCTGCTTTATATATACAGTTTTTCATTTGTTTACGGTTAAAGTAACGTATATTTTATATGATGAAAAAGGTCTAAATTAAAAGGAGAACGAAATCATTTTTACGCTTATATCTTAAACTGATTTCAATTCAAAAAGGAATTTTTATCGGTAAAATGCAGTTTAGTTTTGTGAACATTTCGAAACGTTATATTTGAACGGAATGTTGAATTTTACATTAGTTTACCTCATATAACGAATAATAACATACCTACATCATAAATTCGGGAATTCCATAGCTAAAACAACTATTTTTTAATTATTTTTGGCCGATTTGTATCCTGTTTTGTACGCTAAAAAATTGTATTATTTTGTGTCAGTGTTGCTATGACTACAGTGCTTCCACTTCTTAAGAAATATTTCCGTTGCGTATCTTTCAAGAAACCGTGTATATTTATTTCCCGGTTTCCTTACAGTTTTGCTTTCAAGCTATTAGAGTATTGTTTTCCTTCAAACTCATTTGAAATGAACGAAAACACTTATGTCAAGAAGTTCACTTATATGACGCTGTCCTTTGAGTTCGTCATAAATGGGAGGGGGGGGGGGGTGTAGATAATTAAGTTCTGTTTTTTAGCGAAAATTATGCCTGAATCGAAGATACCAAACACGCGGCCACTGATTTACCGAATCCCATTTCCAGCAGAAAGACTGCTGGTGTAACGGCCTTTTTCCTGCGTTTTGCATCTCCGAATTTACAACAAAAAAGCATAGTATAATGTTGGAAACTGTCGTTGTTTAGCTGTGGCGAGGGGTTGCTGCATGCATGTATTTCTAGTTCAAATAATGAAGAAAACTCTTCCTCTATGCGTGAAACGGGCAGGATCGAAACTCGTACAACAAACTGCCATAAAAAACAGAAATTATTTCAATGGCCGCTTTGCGAAAACGTCGGACGCCGGTAAAGTGATTGAAGCGATGATGAATGGCTTAGCTGTTAGAGAAAAGCTGTAACATGTCATAAGCAGTAAATGCCAACATTTTCATCGATCTTACATGCAATATTCCACATTTAGTTGGCCATAAACAGACACAGTATATCAAATACTATATAAATTTTTTAAAACTTGGAATTTGAAAAACAATAAAATATGCTTTGAAAGACTCGCGTGTTTTCATTGTTCTTCACGAAATGCATGCGGGACACCACGCGAGAAACGAGATTTCCGACTATTGTATGACGTCAGAGCTCCAAAAAACCTCCAAATGTAGCTCAAATTTCTCTTGTTTCCGTCGGTGAATTTTCTAAAACTTTGTACATTTAATACTATCGGCTTAATAGATGTAATGGCAATTTTTCTTAAAATTCTATATAAGGAAAATTTCTGAATATTGATTTTTGACTTTTTTTGAATTACAAAAAAAAGGTATCATTAGAATTTTTTAAAAATGAGGAAATAGAACCATTAAACCAATATTATTTCCTATGCAAAGTTTTAAAAAATTTTACAGAAGGATATTCTTAAAATAACAGGAAGAAGACAAAAAGTAAGCTTGATTCTAAGCACGCTGTTGCCATGGTGTATTAGAATCTAAGGGTTTCTGATGACAAACTGTTTATCCCAAAACCACGCACTGAATATTAGTTATAGTGGAGCATTCTAATGGAATTCTTTACCAGGATCTCTTAGATCGGTAACCGCTTTCTCTGCTTTTAAGACGGATTTGGACGCTTTCTTGTCAAATAATAATCGATCCGACTCCCACACGGCAATTAGGTAGCACAGTAAATTATTTTATGTGTGTTTTTCTTTTATCCATATTTTATGTAAATATTATTACTGATGATTTTCCCGTGTTTAAATAAAGTTGATGATGATGATGATGATGATGGTAACAGACTTTCAACACAAATGTAGTACACCAAAATCTTCAGGAGAGCATTCTCGATGTTTGATTTGAACGCCCCCCACACCCCCACACCCCGCACGTCCACTCCCCCACACCCCCACATCCCCATACCCCCACATCACCCCATCCCCACACCCCCACACCACCCCATCCCCACACCCCAACACCCCAACATCCCCACACCCCAACACCCCCACACACCACCTCACCCCAACACACCTACACCGCCCGCTACGTCCTTCTATATGCAAAATGTTCGCTTAGATGCAAAAATAGAGTTGTCAAAAATAATTTGCATTTAAGCAGCGAAGACTGTAGTTTTCCCATTGTTTCAGCTGGAGAAAAGGGCACTCTGAAGAAAACTTGGGAGGGCACGTGCCCCCTGTGCCCCCCCCGGTTCATACGCCACTGTATATACGGTCCTATCTCAAGCAATAAATGTATTGTTGGTATCCCTGTACAAATATTTTATTTTACATATTGTTTTAAAATAATTTTCCGAATGGAAGCTTTTTGCGGTAGGTCATATTTACCAAAATCAGTATTTATGAACACTAATATATAATAACCACTAAAATTCGTAAGATGTCGCGTTCTTCAAAACATATAAGGAAATAATGTTTGCGTGCAAGAATGTAAGTGTCACTGTTTCCCAATTACGAAAATTGCGGTAATTTTGCAGAAGATGATTCCTTCATTCTATTTTCAGATTTGAGTAATAAAGAAGTTCCGCTTTTGAAATGTTTGGCATTTGGCACGAAAACAAATTAAATTACTCATCAGACATTGGCACCATCAAATAATAAATGACCGGTCTTTAGGTTTGCCTCCATAAAAATTATTTAAGGTCAGGAAAGCATCTCTTAAGAGAACAAGAACAGATTTTGACAAACTGTGTCTTCTAGCCGTTAAGTTAATTGTACACTACATTACCAAGGTCAGAATAAATTTCATTTATCGTCTTAACATTGCGGTCAAACAAAAAGAAAATAATAACACTGCAACTGGCTGTTCAGCGGGGAAATTTTGGAAATTTAAGGCATGATAAACGCCATTTCTGGCACTTAAATTAAGTCTTGCTATTTATGGCCATGGCACAAAAATGTGTAGGCAATGTATTAAATATAGCTTCCTAAAAATGTTTGCTATGTGCCTCGCAACTTATACGATATTTTCACAAGGAAAAAAATTATATTACTTCTGTAAAATATCCAAATTCCTCTCTATAGATATTTTAGTCTGTATAATTAATCCCTGTAAATATAGATTGATGTTAGAACTTTTCCTCCAAATATAGACGAACGACCCCGTTCTGGAATGGAAACTATTTACTGGAGGGCATAATAACAAAAACCGTTTTTTTCAACACAACTAGCACAATACAAAATATAACTCAATAAGTAAAATTCTTGAGTTCTCGATCTTCAACTCATAAAAGGAAGTCAGAATTTTAAAACTAGGATGAAATGTTTGCGTGCAAGAATGGGAGTTTTATAGAGATAATTAGTTCATTCTATTGTCAGACGAAAACAAATGAAATTGCTCACCAGCCATTAGCGCCATCAGACGATGATATCTACCCTTTGGTATTTGAATAATTGGTCAACGCACGATTATCTATCTTATGATTATATACGCCGAACTTCAGCTAAATTAAATTTTGTCTCCATAAAGATATCAAGAAAGCGTTTTTACGAGAAACAGAATATATTTCAAAGAAATGTGCCTTTTACGCAGGTTGTGTGCTGCATTACCGAGATGGAATTACTTTCCATGTGTGTGGCTTACATTGTCTGTCAAAGACAAAATAGTAACATTACTACCAGCTTGGCACCGGAGAAATTTGGAAAAGTTGGGGCATCACAAACGCCATCATGTTCTGGCAATTTAGCGATAGTACATAAAGTTTATATGAATCATAATAAGGTCACGTCCTTAGAATATTTGAATTTCTTTATGTAAAAACATCTTTACAACTCTCCAAAATTCCATTCTTTAGTTTTAGGATTAATAATTTAAAGTGGCGCGAGAATATGTAACTGCTAGAGTAGATTGTTTGAATTATACGTTTTATATATCGTTTAACATTGTGAGACAAGGACAAAATACAGTGGTAAAAAATTCCTACCAAAAGTCGCACAATCATTGTCTTTTAATATTTAAATATAGCAATTTGGTGTGGGCTAAGTAGAAAATTAGTTTAAAAAATGCTCGACTCGGGTATTTTAAAGCCTGTTCATTGCTGTTTTTGACAAACTTCGAGAGGCTGGAAACACCAGGTAAGACATACAATTTATATCATGCGTTGTTATATAAAGTTTTTACTTATAGTCGTAATATATACTTATTCTAAATTTATATAACTTATTATAAATTTTGGCGATGTACTATAACCGGGTCTTTTATGTAGAAAGCTGAGAAGTTATTTTTGACGATGCAATTAAGCAAGTCAAGCAGCTGCGTGGTTGGTCTCGTTAAATTTACCAGATGCCGCGATCGAAGTCTTGCCACATTTTGTAAGATTACCTTGAGCGGCAAACCTATTTGTCTTATATTGCTCTATAACCAGGCAAAGATGTGTTGAGTTCCTTCACCTTGGTGAACAAAAACCATCTGGCATTAGATGAAGTAAAATGTATTCCCTTTAATTTTTCGGTATATATTTTCCCACTCGATATATATTTTGCCATTTTGCAGGTTATTTGCACTACACAAGCAGTATAGAGGTCCGACCAACTGAATGAAAAAAGCCTGATTTAAGGTAAGATACTATAGCCGTCTCAATTTGACTTAGCGTAAATTATTTTATTTTTACTTCACCGTCACAAAGCAGCTGTTCAATTTTTATTTCACATATAACTAATGGCATATTATACGTTGAATTTAGATCTCATATATCTGTGTCGTAACACTCTAAGATTCGCTAAATAATCGTAGCAAAACACGGTTTAAAAGGACTCCTGGATATAACCAAATTTTAAACTTTTTAGACAAAGACCTTACAATAAATAAAGAGATGTATTGCACTTACGCTGATCACAGCGTGCTTATATAGAGTGTGCGGTTAATTTCACTGTTCTTTCACTATGAAATTTTTGAGTAACTCTACACATGCACTGTACCGACACTGAAGTGCTAACTAGTTTATTGTATATATGATGTTTTTATTGTATAATTAATACACTTTGGTAGTTGATTCTTCAATCGTCAACTGATTTTTATATTTTATATAAATCGATACGAAAAATGCTGACATGTAATAAAGTATTTCCTCGTCTCAACTCCCCGATTACCCCAACCCTTATTAAACGCACTGCGATACAGGAGAATATGCGGCACTTAATTAAGGCTAAAATGAGTATGTTGTCATGTTCTATCGGTTAACTCTCCCTCTCTCCAGATCGTAGGAAATGCGCAGTTCCATGCAGTAAATAAAATAATTTTTAACGAGCATCTCCCTCAAATAAGCGCCGCGACCAAAACAATTGAAAATATTAAACTGGTAAATACGGTATGCGTTTCAAAAGAAAGGCTTGTAGTATAGAAAGGTTTGTATAATCAGAATGTGTGCAATGTCCAAGGTGCGTAAACTTTGGCGAGGTGTGTATGGATGAAAGGGGTGTAATTAGCAAAGGTGTGTATTTGCCAAAAAGGTGTGTATAAAAATTAATACACATCTTTAGTATACAGAAGGTGTTTAAAGCAAAGGTGTGTGATTGAATAATCCAAGGTGTTCGTGTAATCGCACACATCTAAGGTGTGTAATTTTGTAAACAATGTGTGTATAAATACACATTTCAATGTTTCACATTCCTTGATAATGAATAAATAAAAATACATTTCAATGTTTCACTTTCTTTGATAATGAATCATTTCGTAAACATTGCTTAATTACAATATGAAGTCAAATTTGCTGTAGTTTCATGTCACTAAGTTGAAAATGGCTTGGTTCCTTTTGATAATTTTGCACTCAAACTCGTACCTAGAGCGTTGTATTCCTCGCACGGATTGTGCTAATCAACATTTCTGCGGCGAGTCCTGGGAACTAGTTCGTCTATATGCAGGGACGTAGCGAAGCATCTGGAGTTTCGGGGGGAGGGGGTGAAATAACTTTATCTGAAATTTGAACTTCAATGTTAAAACTTGCCTGAAGTGTAATGGTTGTAATGGACCTATTTCTGATTGATTATTATTGAAATACTGAGTTGTTTAAGAAGTAGGGGGGGGGTTCTTTTAGGGGGTTTTATATTTTCGAAGCTCCAGGAGTGCATTTCTGCAAACAAACTGTCTCCAAATTGAGTGTATTTTGCACAACATATTCATTTATGTGGAAGTCTTTAAAGAGGTCAGGTTCTTACAAATCATTTAATATTTTATTTTAGTTATCACTTTACAAAATATAACAATTTTTCACCCACATCGTACCTGAAAATGTCAAAATTTCACCTTGAATTATACCTGATTTTTTTAAACTTTTTAGAGTTGGGGGAGTGTTACACCCCCACACATCCCACTCGCTACGTGCTGTCTATATGCAGCAAAATGTTCGCTTATATGCAAAAATAGAACTGTCAAAAATTATTTCCATATAAGCAGCGAAGACTGTATTTACGATAGATGTGAAATTCATAAATCAGTCTGACGACTTATTATACTTAGATCGTCCTTAGGATATTTAACTTCTCTAAAACATCATAAGAACTATATGCAAAATTCCCTTTTTACTGTAAGAATAACTCCATTTATGACGAGTCCTGTTATTTATAGGGATGGCGTAAAAATGGTTAAGCAATGCATATTTTAAGTAGAACTTCCTAAAAATGTTTGCACGATAATTCTCTATTTATATAATTATAACGGTCCTTTCTCAAGCAATAAATGTATTGTTGGTATCCCTGTACATATAAATATATGAAATGATTTCCCGAATGGAAGCTTTTTGCGGTAGTGCATATTTACCAAAATCAGTATTTATGAACACTAATATACAATAACTAAAATTCGTGGGCTGTCGCGTTCTTCAATTATAATATAAGGAAATAATGTTTGCGTGCAAGAATGTAAGTGTCACTGTCTCCCAATTACGAAAATTGCTGTAATTTTGCAGACGATAATTCCATCATTCTATTTTCAGATTTGTAAAAAAGAAGTTCCTCTTTTGAAATGTTTGGCATTGTCATACGAAAACAAATTAAATTATATTGGCGCCATCAAATAATACATGACCGTTCTTTAGGTAAAATTTTGTCTCCATAAAGATCATTTAATATCACGAAAGCATTTTTTAAGAGAACAAGAACAGATTTTGACAAACTGTGTTTTCCAGCAATTAAGTTAATTGTATACACTACATTTCCAAGGTCAGAATAAGTTCCATTTATCGTCTTAACGTTGTCAACAAAAATAAAGTAATAACACTACAACTGGCTGTTCAGCGGGGAAATTTTGGAAATTTAAGCACACTCAGTCGCCATATGCAAGTCGTTAAATACAAAAGTCGCGGTTATAATGCAAAGATGATTAATATTGCAGGGAATCTAAAACCAAATTCTTTCGAAACTCGTCGCTTTACTCCGCTTAGAAGTAGTAAATCGCTTGTATGCAAAAAGTCGCTTATATGCAATGAACAATGTCAATGCTTTGTAAATCGTAGCTTTCGGCGAGAGTTTCAATATTCACATTCTTTGATAATGAACCATCTCGTAAACTTTGTTTGCAATATATATATATCAAATTTTCAATCCTTCTAAAAATAGTTGTTTCCTGTCACCATAGACTATCCAGAAGACAGGGACTGGAAACGCCATTGTTTTGCGCGTGCTGTCCGTGATACGGCTTGTAGAACAACAATGTCAATGGCGAGTGTTTTTGTAGTTCGAAATAATACGCATGCATTCAAAGGTGATTTTTGGCTTTGGTAATCCCAATAGAACTTTGAAAAGGCGATAGCTGCATTGACATTTATGTTTATGTTCATTATATATAGATAAGAAACCCTGAAATATACTTAAAGTGAATTTACAGTGTTTGAAGTAGGTGTGTACAGAAACAGCAACAATGGCTATAGCTTTTTGTATTTCAAAAATAACACGCATGCACTCAAAAGTGATTTGTTAAAGTCAATAGAAGTTTAAAAAAGCGATAGCTGCATTGCCATTTATATTTTTGTTCAATATATATAGGTGAGAAACCCTGAAATATATTTAAAATGAAGTTACAGGGTTTGAAGTAAGTGTGTACAGGAACAACAACGAAGGCGGCTATTTTGTAGTTCAAAATAATACGCATGCATTCAAAGGTGATTTTTTGCTTTATTAAATCCAAGAGAACTTTGGAAAAGCGATAGTTGCATCGTCATTTCCATTCTTGTTTAAAATATGTAAATGAGAAGTCTTGAAATGTATTTAAAGTGAAGTTACAGGGTTTGAAGTAGGTGCATAAACTAACAACAACAATGGTGACATTTTTGTAATCAAAAAGGGAACGCAGGCATTCAATGGTGTTTTTTAGCTTTGTTAAACCATCTAAAAGTTTGAAAAGTCGACAGTTGCATCGACATTTTTATTCTTGGTTAAAATATGTAAATGTGAAGTCCTGAAATATATATAAAGTCAAGTTACAGGGTTTGAAGTGAGGACAACATAAATTGCAATCCTTTCGTGGTCGCGCAAACAGAGGCGTCAAAAAACCTCGTTTGTACAATATTAGCATATCGTACAAAGTTGTAACTACCCTATTTGCATTAACATTGTATATGAGATGATAAATGTATGTTGGAAAAGACAAGTGATAGTCTTCTCGTCAAGTTCCAGGGTTTGAAAGGAAACCACTTATGTAGGTATGCGTTTTACGTGCGCCATTTTGATGTACTTGCTACGACAAAGCTGGTATTATGATTAATATTTATAGTAAAAATGGAAAAATAAAAACGTACTTACCTTGGCAATAACTCTGTGCTTAAGGGCACATATTAATGAGATGCACTTGGATTTAAATAGGCCAAATTAGCAAAGGATTCACTTTTTTTTGTTCTGATTAAAGCTGGTTGCCGTGGCAACTGATGATTGCTACGTGATAAAAGCGCATCACGGATGTCGCGTCAGCAACATTAGTTCTTTGCCAGCGTTTCCAGTCCTGTCTTCTGGATAGTCTGTGCTGTCACTCACTAAGTTGAAAATGACTTTGGCTAGTTTTGATAATTTTTGCATTCAAACTCGTATCTTGAGCCATACAGTAGCATTTTCTTCCACGTACATATTTTGCATCGTGCAAATTGACTTTTCTGAGTCCTGGGAACGAGTTGGTTTATAGATATGCAAAATCGGCTTATATATGCACCAAATTAGAGTCGGCAAAAGAGACTTGCGTATAAGAGGCGGAGATTGTAGTTATGACAGACGTGAAGTGCATAAATTAGTCTACCGACGAATTATACTAAAATTTCTTGAATGTGAACATTAAATTATTTATATCTTGCTATTTATGGCCATGGCACAAAAATGTGTAGGCGATGTAGTAAATATAGCTTCCTAAAAATGTTTGCCATGTGCTTGTTGTTCTGTGAGAAACAGTATATATTTATTACACTTTACAATACTTTCAAACCATAACTGAAATACTCTCTTTCCCCTTAAGCTCTCTTCCACGAATCCATCTACCAAGTTCACTTCCGGTTACAACGCATTTCCGCTAACACAACATCTTCCTTTTACTTTAGAATATGAACTATACTTATACAAACGATCATGCGCCTAAATTATGACCAAAATGTAATAGTTCTGGTTTAAATGTCAACATAAACGATAGTCCCGATATTTTAACAGTTAAGTTTCTTCACGCAAGAACTGGGGTCTTCTTCGTTCTCTCGCAGGATACCTTCGTGGAACATCTTGTGGCTGTTCGTTATTATCTTCATCGTCCGTTTCATCGCTAGCACTGTCGTCGCATTCCTGTTCATCATTACTTTCGTCTTTCGAGTAGAATCTCTTGAAATGCGATACGTTTCTGGTGGTAGTAAGATCACGTCTCGCTGCGGTTATCTTTGTGCCATTAACTTTCGTTACAATCAAAGGTATTGGATCAAAAACAGTACTAAATTTGTCTTTGCGTTCTTGTTTCACCAAAACTTTCATTCCTACTTCGATGTTTGCTTTCCGAGCTCGTCGTCTTTTATCTGTATACTGCTGCGCTTTCGACTGTTTCTTTGACGTATTTATCTTAGCCTGTTCGTGTAAAATCTTGTAATCGATATCTCCCTCTTTTACAAAAGTTGGAATGTTCGTACGAACTTCGCGATTGAACAACAGTTGACTTGGTGCTACCCCGGTGGTACAGTGTGGTGTAGTTCTGTAAGCTAACAGGAAACCATGTAACTCCTCTTTCCAATCCTTTCCTTCCATTTTCGCTGCTTTTACAGCCTTGCCGAGGGGCTTCATGAACGATTCGGCTTCCCCGTTGGCCTGTGGCCAATAAGGAGTTACAAAACGGTGATTTATTCCGCGATCTCGCATGAATTTCTTCATTGCATCACTAGCAAACGGTGGACCATTGTCCGAGTAGATTTCAGAGGGAATGCCATGGACTGCAAAAATTCTGTCTAGGCGATTCGTGACGGCGCTGGCAATAGTGGATTTCATTATTTCCACTTCTGGAAACTTCGAGTATGAATCAATAACAACAAAGAGTGTTTCCCCGTGGGAAATGGACCGCAAAAATCCATGTGAAGTCTATCCCATGGTTTGGATGGCAATTGGTGTTGTTGAAGAGGCGGTGGTGGATCACCATGTCCAAGAGACTGGCATGCGTGACAATGTTTAACAAACTCTTCCGCATCTTTATCAATTCGCGGCCACCACACTTTCGTCCTCAGAGCTTGTTTTGTTTTAACGATCCCCTGATGACCTTTGTGAGCATGTGTAATGGTTTCATTCCTAAGCTTTGTTGGTATGATCAACTAAGTTGTCCGGAGCAAAAGACTGTTTGGTGTGACAGCGAGTTCTTCTCTCACTGAGTAAAGGGGATGATGCTTTGCCCAGACACCCGATTGGATACTTTCAATCGCCGATTGCATTTCTGGATCAACCGCAGTTGCTGTAATAATAGACTCGATGCTCATTGCCTTGGGGATGGTGTTCTTCTCTATAAAATTAATATACTGTTCAGCAATGTCACAATGTTCATTGTATACTACAGGTAGTGGTTGTCTAGAAAGTAGATCTGCAGGGTTGCCTTCGCCTTTTCGATATATTATGTTAAATTTGTATTGTTGTAAGCGAAGAGCCCACCGTTGAATTCGAGCAGGTGGATTGGATTTCGGTGAATAAATTACTTCAAGGGCTTTGTGATCGGTGCAGATTGTGAATTCTGCACCAATTAGGTACATGTGAAACCGTTCGCAACCCCAGCCGACTGCTAAAGCCTCTCGTTCGGTTTGTGAATACCGTTGTTCAGTTGGAGTGAGTGACCTACTGGCATATGCTACATTATGCAAATTACCTGCCCTGTCAATGTTCGACAATATTTCTCCAAGACCTGTGGGGCTTGCATCCACTGTGAGACATGTTTTCTGATTTGGGTCATAAAAATGCATGATACAGTCTTTCTGTATAGCTTCTTTAATAGCTTCAAATGCTGCGGTGTGTCTAGGTGTCCATTCATAGGGTGTATTGGCTACCGTAAGTTTTCGCAAAGGGGATGTAAGGGTTGAAAAATTCTCGATGAATCTGGAACAATAGTTTGCTAGTCCTAAGAAACTACGGAGTTCTTTCGTGTCCCTAGGTTCCTTAGCATGTTTAATTGCATCAACTTTCCTTGGATCAGCTTTTATGCCTGAATCCGTCAGGAGAAAGCCATAGAACCAAAGTTCTCTCTGATCAAATAGACATTTATCATTATTTACGGTTAAGCCGGACTCGTCTAAGCGTGCAAATAACTGTTCTAACCGTAAATCATGTTCCTGTTGTGTTGACCCCCAAACAATTATATCATCCGCGATGTTACGAACGCCTTCTATCCCTCGAATTGCATTCTCGATAGCATGCTGAAATACCTCGCTTGCTGAGTTGATACCGAAAGGTAATCGTTTATAGCGAAATAACCCTCGATGGGTAATAAATGTAGTAATGGACCTGGAACTCTTCTCAAGGGGAATTTGGTGATACCCAGCTTTCAAATCAATCTTACTGTACTTAATTGCACCATTCATACTTTCCATCAGTTCGTCAACTGTAGGAATTGGGTGTTTCTCTCTTTTTATAGCTGTATTTGCTTTGCGGTAGTCCCCACATACTCTTACTTCTTTGGGGTTTCTGGGTTTTGGTGCAAGAACAAGCCCACTCACCCAGTCAGTGCTCTCATCAGATACAGGCTCAATTATATCTTTTTGTAAGTAATCGTCAAGCCAGATGTCTAACTGTTTGCGTAAATGAAATGGTACCCTCCTGTTCGTTTGGGCAACAGGGGGTACATCGGTATTTATGTGAATCTTTTGTTCATGTCCATTTAATTTACCAATTCCTGTAAATACCTTAGGATGCTTACCTTTCAACAGGTTTTCTTTTCTTTTACTTGCATCCCAATCACAGCTACTTGTATCAGTTCCAGAGTCCGACGTGACTTTCGATGCTTTTGACACAGAATTAACATTCATGGTAATCAAACGCAAATTAGTAGATGTCTCACAACCGAGAATTGAGGTAGTTCCTTGAGTTCCTTTCGTGACGTAAAAAGTTGCAGCAGCAACACGACGCTTCGAGTCAACTAAAACTTCAAACTTTCCTTTCAATTGAACCGGTTCTGAAGAGCCAAATGCATAGATTTTGGTTTTAGTCTGTCGTAAAGTAATTTGGTCCTTTGAATTTGTACAAAGAAACTCATAGTCCTTTTGTGTCAAAATGTTCACTGAAGCTCCTGTGTCAATCAAAAACTCTACTTTCAGCCCATTAATTTTAAGTTTTGTCATGGGTGGTTGCTTCACTTTCTTGGTGGCTTGCGAAACAGCAAATATATCCTCATTGCTATCACTGTCGCTTACTTCCGGTTCACTTTGTACTGTTGGCTCAGCAGAGAGTGGTTGCTGTTGTAGATTTTGATTCAAAGCATTCAGCTTATTTGCCTGATGTTTATACTGGTCCTGAGAAGTTCGAGGTTTTCGGAAAGGTGGTTTTTGTTCAGACTTGCAAACTCGAGCGAAATGTCCAGTTTTCGAGCAAGTATGACAGGTTTTGCCTGTAGCAGGGCAGGGCCTGCCTTGGTGGGGTACGTCCCTCCACAATTATAACAAGATTGTGATTGTTTACCTTTATCCCTTGGTGGCAAATCTCGTCTGGTATTTTGATACACAGTCTCCTGACGGTGTTGCTTTTCCATTTCTTCAGCATGGTGATCAGAAATTTCCAGTGCTCTCGCGTATTTAATCAAATCATCTAGCTTGGGGTCATCCCGAAATGCTTTCCTTCTGAGTCGACTAGACCTGCAGTTTTCGACAATTTGCGTTTTGATCTCGTCCTCTACATTATCGAATTCGCATGTCGAGGCACGATGTCTCAGTCGTGTACAGAATTGATCGATTGTTTCGTCAGATCGTTGGCTGGCTTTGCGAAAAATATGTCGCTCGTATAGAATGTTTTTCTTTGGCGCGAAATACTCTGTCAACTTCTCTTCGGCTGTATCGAAGTCGTTTTCTTCACCCGTGTCAGGGAGCGTGGCAAATATTGTTTCTACCTTTGGACCGGCCAGGTATAACAACAGAGCTCGTTTCCTTGCTTTATCTTTGATGTCAAAGGCAACTATACATCGTTTAAATCGTTGCAGCCATTCTTTCCACTGCGAAGCCAGCGAACTTGGCTCTGAATGAGGATCAAATTGTTTAATTCCCGAGAAATCTAATCCAGCCATAGTAATAGAATAGTGAGGTTATCCTCGTCGCCAATGTTGTTCTGTGAGAAACAGTATATATTTATTACACTTTACAATACTTTCAAACCATAACTAAAATACTCTCTTTCCCCGTAAGCTCTCTTCCACGAATCCATCTACCAAGTTCACTTCCGGTTACAACGCATTTCCGCTAACACAACAGTGCTGACTCATACGGTCGATATTTTCAGCAGCAAAAAATATATATTACTTCTGTAAAACATCCAAATCTTCTCTATGGATAAATTTTAGTCTGTATAATTAACCCCTTTAAATATAGATTGATGTTAGGACTTTCCGCACGTAATATAGACGAACGACCACGTTCTGGAATGGGAACTATTTACTGGAGGGCATAATTACAAAAAACATTTTTTTCAACACTACTAGCACAATACAAAATATAAATCAATAAGTAAAATTCTTGAGTGCTCGATCTTCAACTCATAAAAGGAAGTCAGAATTTTAAAACTGGGAGGAAATGTTTGCGTGCAAGAATGGGAGTTTTATTCTATTGTCAGATGAAAACAAATTAAATTACTCACCAGACATGCATTAGCGCCATCAGATGGTGATATCTACCCTTTGGTATTTGAATAAATTGGTCAACCCGCGATTATCTATCTTATGATTATATACACGGAACTTTAGCTAAATTAAATTTTGTCTCCATAAATATATCAAGATAGCGTTTTTATTAGAAACAGAATATCTTTTAACGAAACGTGTCTTTTACGCAGGTTGTGCACTACATTACAGAAATGGAATTATTTTCCATGTATAGCTACATTATCTCTCAAAGACAAAATAGTAAAATTACCACCGGCTTGGCACCGGAGAAATTTGGAAAAGTTGGGACATGACAAACTTAACGCCATCATGTTCTGGCAATTTAGTGCAGTACATAAAGTTTACATGAATCATACTAAGGTCACGTCCTTAGAATATTTAAAATCCTTTATGTAAAACATCTTTACAACTCTCCAAAATTCCATTCTTTAGTTTTAGGATAAATAGTTTAACCTGAGAGTCCTGTTGTTCATATGCATGGGCATGCATGGCGTGAGAATATGTATAACTGCTAGAGTAGATTGCTTGGATTATACGTTTCATTTATCGTCTAACATTGTGAGACAAGGACAAAATACAGTAGTAAAAATTACGACCAAAAATAGCACGCATTGATGCATTATAATCGTTGTCTTGTAATATTTAAATATAGCAATTTGGGTGTGGCATAAGTATAAAATTAGTTTAAAAAATGCTCGGCTCGGGTATTTTAAGGCCTGTTCATTGCTGTTTTTGACAAACGTCGAGAGGCTGGAAACACTAGGTAAGACATACAATTTATATCATGAGTTTTAACGTTATATAAAGTTTTTACTTATAGTCGTAATAATTATATAGCTTATTCTAAACTTATATAACTTATTTCAAATTTTGGCGACGTATTTTAACCGGGTCTTTATATAGAAAGCTAGAGGCTATTTTTCACGATGCATAAGCAAGTCAAGCAGCTGCGTAGATGGGCTCGCTAAATTTATTTGATGCCGCGATCGAAGTCTTGCAACATTTTGTAAGATGACCTTGAGCGGCAAATATTTTTCTTATAATGCGCTACCAGGAAAAGATGTATTGAGTTCCTACACCTTGGTGAACAAAAACCATCTGGCATTAGGTGAAGTAATATGTTTCCCTTTAATTTTTATATATATCTGTGTCGTAACACTCTAAGATTCGCAAAATAATCATAGCAAAACACAGGTTAAAAAGACTCCTTGATACAACCAAATTTTAAATTTGTATTAAAAACACGCACGCAGTTACGCTGCATGATCAGAGCGTGCTTATATATAGTGGGCGGTTAATTTGACTGTTTTTTAACTATGAAATTTTTTGAGGAACTCTACACACTGTACCGACACTGAAGTGGTAACTAGTTTATGGTATATAATGATATTTGCTTATTGTATAATTCGTACACTTTGGTAGATTACTATCAATTTATGTGGCATTGTAAGATGCTCGAGATGGAATCCCTTTGGCAGGGTACGCATAAAATTTTGAGTAGTTACTTGTTACGTGTCTATTGTAAGTGCAGCCGTATTGGGGGAGCGACTTCTGCTAAGCAGCACACTTTTGCCTCGTTCTTAAAATAACAAAAATTAAAAATAAAAATCGAGTAATAAACAGAAATATCACAATATATAGGCCTTTATATATTAAAACTAGTATACTTATCAGTAATAAATGCTGACTTGTTTCTAATTGTCCTACTTTTCTTATTTTCTCTATTTTTATTTTTATTTGAATTTTCCCCCGTTCGAACAAGTTTAGGCCAATTTTCTTATTTACACCCTCAATTTTGTATTCAGCGATTTCTACCGTTACACCAATCCTTATTCGGCTATCCTAATTCTGGCGCAATTTCCGACAACCTAAACGTTAATACAAACTCAATCCTAACTGTAATTCTCTTTCTAACCCTAATCTCGACCCTATAATCCTAACCACAAATCTTAATAGTAAACTCAACCCTTATCCTAACCCTTACCCTAACCCCTTATAGTTGTGACGTCATTACGGGATAATAGACAGGTTTTTAAGAATCCAGCTTACCAATAATGAAGGCCTCTTTAAAACGTAGCATTTGGCATGTGCAGAACTCAATTGTTTGAAATATGCTCATGCAAAATGAGGTGGTTTCAGACGTCACATTTTGGATGTGTCGAATTCAATTTGGCTTCGGCGTGGCTCAGGAGACGTTATGTAATGTTAGTGAAAGGTAACATCCACGTCTCCATGTCACATGTTAGGTAGCTGCTGTCTCCAATTTGTTATACATGCAGTCGAACCTTTATTAAGCGGACACCTTCTGGAATTAGCCGAGTTGTCCGCAAAAAAAGAAGTCTACAGAAAAAACAGTAGGAGGAAAATTTGTGTGTGCATTTTGAGTATGAAAACTGTTTGCAATTTGTAATGTAATGTAATGTAATGTAATGTAATGTAATGTAAAGGCAAAGCTCAAGCGTGTCGGTGAGACCAAATGAAATGTCAGATGATGTGGAAGTTATTGGTCACATCCCTTAGTTAATGGTGGCGCTGTCACCGCTGTGGGTAACAAAATCTTTGAAGCGCGCAAGTAACTCAGAAAATGTTATAAAAGAAGGAAGGCTTTGATCTAGAAATTTTGTTCAAATGTAGTATAAATTGCTTTGAATTGATATTTACTGTTGATTGCTTGTCTCTTCCAACCCCGCGCTAGGGGTTGACCTTGCAACCAGGTCTAACTATCAGACTTTTTACCGAGTGTAACGTCAGGGTTAGGTGCAGGGTAAGGGCACAGAATAGGAAATGACCAGAAAGGCCACTCAGCAGTGCAACGTGACACCCTATTTTTATGCAGTTATCTGGCCAGAATAATGGCAGACAAGCCAGTTCAGCGTGTTTATTGGTCAGAAAATGCAATTGACTGGCTAGAATAATGGTAATGAACATGCGTAATGCGACATGCACAGCGTCAAAAACTTCATAGGTTCGACCTCAAGTGGCTCTTCTAATCATTTCCTATTCTATGGTAAGGGCTAGCAGGATTGTACTTATGAGGTTGTTAATATGGAAATTGCTTCGACATGCTTCACTGCATTTCTTTGTTTTAGCCTCGCCTTGCTCTTCGTCTTTTCATTCTTCTGCTGCGTTGGCGTTGCTAGTAAAAACTTTGTTGATTTACATTATTCAGATCAACCTTGTGATTTAAGAGCATTGATATATCATAACTTATTTCCAACTAATACTGAGAGTGAAATGAACAGTTCGCTGTGTGCGAGATTGTGTATATTTCGAAGTTCTAAACCATGATGATGATGATACAAGCATATTCTCATTTCTCAAATTGCAATATAATATACCTAAAATTGCCTACTATTAAAGTTCTGAATTACTACACACAGATAGCGTACTATTATCACTACTAGAAATACATGCATGCAGAATCCCGTCGCCCATTTCAAACAATTTACTCCCCCAAATTTAATTATAACATGAAGTACTGAGTTGACGTTAGATGACCAGCTGAAACATGTGTGATGCACTTTAGGCATGGGGCTAGCGCGGCCAGCAATGCTTTTTCGAACTAAACAATAATTTTTTTAATTTCGAAGACAGCCAGGAAACTCCTTAAAACTTCGTAACTATTTACTCGATGGCTGTCAAACGTCTTCTGTGAATTATCCTGGATGTTTGTTATTGAAATTATGTCACAAAATAAATATGTAACCTGCATTAATTAAACGACGACTTTTTTCGAAGTTCGAAAATACCTACATGTCCAACTCGAATGCTCCAGTTCTTGCAGGAAAGTAAAGATTTTGCATTTTCTCTGCTAGAAATGGACCGTTTGGTATTATATTTCAGACTATGGTAAATGATACTCTATGCTTTACTTTTGCCAAAATTCATAACGTAGATTTTTGAGCTTTTTTTGCAATGACCTGTTGAATTTGATGTAAATACCTTTTTGTAGACGACATACCTTCCGGCCTCGTAGGGTTGTAAAAAACACCAACATAGTGAACATGACGTTGTTGTCTTGGTTTAATGTAGTTAATTTGAAGAAATTATGCCATTTACTTTTCAAAGCTCGGAGAGAAATATATAAGAAAAAAACATAGATTTATTTCAGAGGAAATTTTGTTGCCTTCCATATCGCGGCGTGCAATATATCGCCGTGCACACTTAAACAAAATTTTCAAAAATTTGCAGAGGCCAAGAGGTTCGTAACTATCAGGACGTTATACTAGATGGTTTAGCCTATGTATGTGCAAAACATGGTAGCGTAATTTTTTGAATTTTTTCAATATTCTCGATCAAATTACAGGTTGAATGATATCGTTTCGAAACCAAAAGACGGTCGCCGGTATACAATTATTCCCTCGCGAGTTAAAAAGGTTTGAATAATTCGTATTGCTGACGGCAGCATTTTTTTCAAATGCCGTTTAAAGCTACGTTTTTTCTAAACCTAACGCGAAAAACTCAATTTAGCTTTTGAAAGAAGTATATAGTAAACAGAATAATTATATACATGTCTAATAAAACACATCGTTCGAACATGGCGATCAAAACACAAATGCTCAAGAAATGTTGTGTTTTATAACAAAATTCAGTGTTTCCAGGGATAAGACTGGAATTCCAGGAGTAAATGCTGACGTCAGCAAAAACCTTCAAACTTCTTCACTCGCGAGGGAACAAACAAGTAATTATTACAAGTGACAACAGATATGAAGTGTAAAATGGTGTGTATGGTTCCTTTGCTCAAATAATAATTACTAATCAAGATTGTACTAGTGAGTTATAATCCACACTTATTATTATCCAAATCAAATTTCATATCGTGTACTCGCTCCTTAATTTTTACATGTACAGTGACTTGAAAACACGGCAGAAGTGGTCATCGGTTAAAAAGAAACTGTCTCCCGCACCACCAACATCTAATAACTGAAAACCTTGTTTTGCCACTGCTTTCATCTAAAAAAGCAATTTGAAACGCTATTGGGCTTGTTTAAACAATATTCGCAGTTATCTGCCTATATATTAAGACATGTACCCAAGTTTATGTTGGCGAGAAATTCCTACTAATATTAAAACCGCTGGTTAACTGTATAACTAGAGTGCACTCAGAGATTGAATATCTGCCAGCATATCGAGTCAAATTTTGCCCCTTGGCTTTGCGTTGTGTACGTTTCTCTGGCAGGGAAAAACTTTATAAAGCTCCCAAGAGAGCTTCATTATTGCCATATACATTGTTGACCCGACAATGGAGAACATATTTTGTCTAATTGGAATTTGCCTGGTAGCAAGGCAAGGCCGAGGGTCTATTCTAATTCTCGCATAAATTATACATGCACTATACTGCAATTACGCATTCAGTTCTGTTGTAAATTTCCCCACCAATTTTCATCCAAACTAAATAATCTTTAGATCACAATGGATTATCAAATACTTGCTTCTTTCATATTTCAATGTTTCGACCATTATATCGGTCTGTTCGTCTTTCGCTGGTAGATCAGCTCTCTCACGAATGGGAAAATTTACCGACGTTGTTGGTTTCTGTTGCATTTCGCTGCTATGATAGCTCTTTGAGACCGTCAAACATGCATTCCGCACATTCAATGCTATAACTCAAATTGCTTTCCTTCGTTTCTGTTTACACGAAAAGGTATAATCCTGTATCATTGTTCTAATTCCTACAGTACAGTTGGTTATAATTTCGGTTCTTTCATTGAAAATATTCTCTCACGCGTTAAAATGCAACGTGTCTGTTCAATAAAGGTTTCGTTGTTTTCTTCAATTTCCATACGCATTCCCCTTTTTTGAAATGCTCCATTTATTTGCATACCTTGTTTTCTCGCCATTTTAATTCTCATATGTAACTGGATATAGCGCTGAGATTGCTTTACCACATGGTATTAACTGCAAGTGAATTCTGCATGGTATTAAGCTGAGAGGACTATACTCCCAGCAATCGATCGGTTTTCAATTGAACATGCGCCAATATGCTATGCTCCAAGCCTACAACGCGATTTTTTACGTTATTTCATGCAATTTCGCGTGAAAGGTAAACGTATACAAACTTCTTAACTCTTCAGTGTCGAGAAACTCTAACTAAAGACCTAACGAATGTTCAGTTAAGCTCCGTCGACAAATATTGATTTTTTTTATGGAGTGTCAAATTTGAAACCACAGACAGCTTACGTTACCTATATATAAACTGATAGATAGTAGATAACCTCCGTCTTGTTCTATTTAAATCTGCCCCATCATTTTGTTGTCTGTATTATTAATATAATATTTAAAGATGGGAACAGTTGAATTTTGATTTTTGTTATATCAATATATTTTAGGCTCGTTGATGGGATTTACCTCAAATTTTATACTTGATTTGACTTGTGCTATTAATGGTTGGAAATTATTGTTATTTACTGGCGTCTCTTACAAATTATTGATCAATCAGATATATTCGCCCGAGTTCTCTATTACAAACATCTATAAACCATAAATACATGCATCTTTCTCTAGAAAATCCTACGTTTTTCTGGATGAATAACTATACAATCGTAACTAATTTATTGACAGAAGTATTCCAGAAAAGACCTACGTTGCTGCAAGCATGCTCGCACTCTCCTCCTCCCCCCCAAGGGGCAACGGGAGGATGGCTAATAAATTTTTATGTCCGATGACAAAGTCTATGTCAGCATTTTTATGCATGCAGTTTGTGCGGATGAATAAATTATTCCATGATACATACAGCATATCAATGCCGGCTGTCTTTTCAACCAGACTTTGATTATATAGTAAAAGAACATGTTTTAATGCATCAATCTATTAAGATCTTGACAGTATTCACAGTATTCATATTAATTATATTATAATGATATGCATTATTTTACCATCAACATCATGTTATTATTCAAGTTTGTAAGAATGTTTGATTGGTATATATTGTGCCTGTCATCCAGTGTCAATAACCTTTGAGCTGTCACCGATATAATATTGTCTGTTCAAATTTCTTCCCAACACGTCCGCTTTGGAACAGACCGCCAATTATATACGGTCTTCAAATTTCTAAATATTTCTGTTTTGGAAACACAATTCTTTATAGCGTAGGCACTCCTTTTTATCCTAAGACTTGGGAGTGACTAGTGAAATCAGGAAGAGTAAATATTTATTTACCTAAACTGTTATAATAGTTATAGTTACTGACTCTGGCAGGACATGAGAAAGAGATACAGATTTTTTGCCGGAAACTTTCATTGAAAAGCAAACCGATTCACTTAGTTAATATTACACTTAGGAAACGTCATCAGTTTGTTTGAGAACGTCAGTGTAAGTGTAGTGGGTGTTATGTAAGTCTCTATATCAGCCAAGAAAGATTAATTTAAAGGAAAGATCAAGATCGGTACCGTATCTTATTCGCACACACTTCCTAGTGCACCTTTTCTAGCTAGAAAACGACGTTTTCCATTATCAAGCCTGATATGACATAATTTTCAAATTTTTACAACAAATATTTGCCGAACAGCGAAAGTCGCATCTCAATCCTTGGCCATGCCTTCCTTATATGAAAACGTAGAGATAATGGAGGGCTGTTCTTCTTTCTACCAACACATGGTGGAATCTGACTTGGATTGGGAGGGGGGTCTTCTCATCCCACGTTTTTCGACTTCACTTTTTCGTGACACATTTTCCATGTTGGTCGGTCAAAAATATGTTCAAATCATGTTTAGTAAGAACAAAAAACCGTGAAGACCAGTTTGGGCAATTTGAGAAATTGCTAATCTGATATACAACATGTTTTCCAATTCAAAATTTCAAACTTTTGTAGGGAAGTATGCCCCCATCCCCCCTAGTTTCCTCGTACCTTCAGCACTCGATGCCTGTACATCCCCGCTAGCGGCAAGAGGACCCTCATAAACATTTTTGGTTTTGACCAGTCCCGTTTTGTCCTGACCACGCACTTCGTCGTGAAAAACGAACCACTACTTCCTAATATTTAGACCCATGCTACGCCCCACAAATCGGATCATGTTCAAAAAAGTCGGAAAACAAGTCGGTTTGCCAGTTACATGACTCAATCATTCTCCACGGAAATAGTTTAATGATATAAGCGCATTAGATTATTATTTAGGAATTAATTTATATTATAGATGATTCTCAGATTTGAGACCAAGCGAAACAATGTAATCTCATTATCCTATATAGGGTATGACATACAAGATTAAAGGCAATAATATGGAAGGAATTTAAGAGTATTAATAGTATTTGCGGCATTGAAAAACGTAAATATATAAACAATCGCACTACATTTGAAACTTAATATGCAAACACTTTAAAATAGATGTAAAGTGCATAAAAAAGCTTCAAATTGTTTTCTCAAAAACAGCACAATATGGATTAAAAATAATTGAAAAGGGCGTGCAATATTTCACAAATCCTTTCCTGTTTCAGATACTGAGAAAAATCCTGGTGATTATTCAAGATGAGATATTTTGTCTTATTGTGCTTCATTTTCTTGACTGCAATTGCGATTCCAGGTAAGTCTTAAAAGGAATTTATTTAGTATACTTTAGCGTATTTCTTTATTCGTTAGCATAGTAATGATATGGTAGTGAAGAAAGCAATGAAATTGACGAGAATAGTCTCGGAAATATGCAGAATGTAATCGCCATATTATTGTAATGACTTAACGCTTGTATTGTAGTAGGTACGGTGTTCCACTTTTACAGCAAAATCATCTTTAGAGATATAAAAAGATTTTATTGAAAAACAATCTAATATTTCTGAAGATGACTTTTTCATAGAATTGAAAGAGATGAGGTCTTCTAAGACAAACATTATTAGTATCGTGCCGAGAAAATTGCTTGAAGTCAATACATTGTAAATTTGAAGGAGTGAATTGAACTCTAAAACGATGACACAACAACTCTTTTAACCGAACAGAAATAACTCTGTATATGATTTACAGTGCACAGTATGGAAGGAATAAGTCATTCAAGTGATATCGCAATGCATGGGTAGAACTTTTCCATAAATATACTGTATATATTTAACAGTACTGTCTGTACCAAAAATAATTATTCATGATTTGAAACAATAAAGATAATTGCTGATTTGAACACAGTCAAAAAGTGGGTTTCTTATGTTCTTCGGACATCCGATGACTTTTCGATTGTAAGGACGTGGGAGTATTTGGCAGACGTTGTTTGTAATGCACATTTTTCTTGCAGTGGAGTCAAGCTGCGGATGTCGTGTCGCGTACAAAGCTGTGGGATGTAGGAAAGACAAGAGTAATGATCGAGCTCTACCAAAGATGTTGGTCAATGAGAGAGATAGATACAGTTCATTTTACAATGGTATAGATGTTGACTGGAAGAATTGGGATGAATATTTACCTGCATTCACATGTCGCTGTGCTGAGGCTGCCATGAAGAAAGGATATAAATATTTTGGACTACAGTTCTGGGGTAAGTATTGAGAATTAAGGCTGAATGAGTTTTGATATCGTATCACACGATTTGACGTCATACATACGATATAAAAAATAGTATCACACGCAAGACGCCGTGCGCAACACGAATATAAATAATATGGCGTCCTTTTAGGATGTTCGCATACTTTAAATAACCAGCAATAAAGAAAAGGAATTAAATAAAACCCAAAACAGCGACGAACAGCTCTAAAATATTAATTTTAGGTCCTCGCACGATATGAAAAATTAACAAGACCTCTGTTTCTGCACCCGGCTCAGCTTTCAGCCTCGACAGTCGACAGATAACACAAACTTCCGCCAAAATAGTTCTTCATATTTTGCTCAACGTCATTTAATAATTGTTAAATGGAGTATATATTATTGAATAAAAATATAGATGTCAGCCAAACAATACTGAGGAATCAACGTTATACCACATGGCTGGACTTTCTGCACCAGTAAGGAGCTGCATGTTGAGCTATCGTGTCTACTTTTCAAATCGAATAAAGAACCTCAGTGCATGTTTTAGACCAACTCTCCAAAGTTAATCACTTAATCTAATATCGTCGATGACTGCAGGTTGCATGGCATGGCAAATTTTTATGTCATTTAAGGAGGCTCCCTAGGGTTTTTGCATTGTAGTACACTATAGTATTTGAGACACTCCTGTTTCTTTGCCTTGCATGATACGAAGACGAAAGTAAAAGTGGCCTCCTGAACTTTGATGTACTATATTTGTGTTCAAAGTTCGTTACCATGGCAACAACATACTTAGATTATAGCTTCCTTTTTGTCTTTTTCCTGTCATTTTAAAAGTTTCTTTCCGTACGTAAAAAACTGTAAATCTTTATTTACGAAATAATGCGCGCTGGTGTAATGGCCATATTTCTCCAATTTTAGATAATTCTATCGATACGTTCTTTTGTAATTTAAAATCGTGAAATATGAATATTAAGAATGTATTCTTTGATAGAATTTTAAGAAAATTTGAAGTTCCTATTAGAATGATATTATTAAATATACAAAATTTTGGAAAAATTCACCGAAGGAAACGGGAGGAATTAAAGCTAAATTTTGAATTATATTTTGGGCACTGACGTCATCTCGTTTCTCGCGTGGGATCCCGCATGTAGTTCGTGAAGAACAATGAAAACAAACGAGTCTTTCAAAGCATGTTTTATTGTGTTTTAAGTTTCAAGTTTAAAAAATATATGTAGCATTTAATCCACTATATCAGTTAATAGCCAACAAAATGTGGATTATTACATGTACGATTGAAGAAAATGTTGGAATTTATTGTTTACGACTTGTTGCCGCTTTCGCCTGGCAGCTAAACCATTCATCATCGATCCTCTCATTTTACCGGCGCCCGATGTTTTTGGCAAAACGTCCTGTTGAAATTCTGTTTTTAAGGCAGTTTGTTGTATGAGTTTCCGTCCTGCTCGTGTCACGTATAGAGGATCTGAAGAATTATTTTCAATATTTAAATTATATTTATTGCCGGAAGTACTGCCCAATAGTGTTGGAAGTACTGCAAATACCTGCAGAAACTTTAATATATCACTGTTCGCGATACGACCCTCGCGTACGGCGGTCAAAAACGTCAACAATGCCGCTTGAAAAAGTAAATTACACTATTGATCTCTCCGTTGTCACGTCCAAATATAGTTGTGGATTTTGGAATTATTTTTATGCTTCTTTTTTATGCTTCGCATTTGTTTGGAAGACGTTTTTCGGAAAACAAGCACCATCATTGTTTATATTTTGATGTCCCGCGAGTTACACGCTATTATCTAAAGTTCCCGCCATATAATGGAAGAATGTACCCCCAGACATAAAACCCTAGGGAGCGCTTGTGGCCAGTGGGGCAATAATCACTTGTTACAGAGCCTTCGCCTATACGTTAAAAAGCTAACTGCTTCCAAATTACCGTTCAAACACAATAATTATACATGTATCAAACATAAATCTTCGCATATATCAACTATGACTTTTTAATATACAATATGTAACTAATTAAAAACATTTGCAGCAACTAAACACCCTATTACAATAACCTGAGACTCAATCCACCGTCAAAAAATAAATATTTGTCTTATACGTGTATCCCATATTGCACTGCGTACACCTAATGTTTAAATGTATTTAAAATTGTGTGACGTTAACACTTCTAGGGTCAATTGAGATTATATATTTTCTTCAGGCGAGTGCTGGAGCGGCCCATCACCAGCGGCAGACACTGAATATGATAAACATGGCAAAGGAAACGCATGTTATGGACCTGGGTATAAGCAATGTACTAGAAAGTTTACCAACTGTGTTGGAGATAATAATCACAACTTCATCTATGAAATACGTAAGTCCTTTTAGATCTATCTATCGATATATATGATAGAACGCATATATATGCAACTCTATTTGATATTGCCACATTTCAGCTTAACTGGGCCCCTTTGAAAGTACTGGACGAAGAAAGTAAAGAAAGTATTGATATTAGCCTTCTCTTTCTCGCATTTTCGTCAGCACTTCTCAGGGCTCCAGACGTGTATCAATATCCAGTTATACCCAATGGCAATGCTTTGTACTCTCATGGTGCAACATCTGTAAATAGATATAATTTTTTAAACATTTTCCTGAAAAAGCTCCAGAAATATTCAAAGATTTGTTCGGTAGCTAAGATGGTGTAATATTACTTTGTAACATCACCGACAACTCATAAGTTAAGTCATATGTTAACTCATGACATAAACAAGAGAGCATATAAATAAGTCAATTGAGATTGGTCATTCATAAGCCCCATTTATAGCCTTGGGGGGTCTTGATCAGGTTTTTCTACTCCTTATTGGCTGACAAATTTAATCATCCAAACAGCGTGAGCAAGACCAGGCCAAAACCAGGTCAAAACTTCAAGTGTAGCCAATTAGAAGTGTTTTCTACCTTTTAGAGTATTGCCCAGTTAAATTTGAGCGTCTGGGTTGCTATCAAGATAGAAGTCGTCCATTGAGTGATTACATTCTGACAGATCGAGATGGAAGCCATAGTGTATATAGTGGTAAGACAATTGATTGGTACCACTTTGATACTTACTTACCCGACTTCGCATGTCGCTGTGCAATGAAGACTGTTGAAAATGGATGGAATACTTTTGGTGTCCAGTATTATGGTAAGATATTCGTATTAAAACCTGCATGCTGGCAAAGAAACATTAGAGTCAATGACTTTTCTCAAATAAAAGACTCAGAGCCGCTTCAATCGCATGTGAGGAAAGTGCTTTCATAGTTACCGATATCCTAAACATCGCAAATTTTCTGGTATTCTAGTTCCCTTATGTAGAGTAACAATAGACGCTGCTAAACTCCTGGGAGAAAATATTAATCAGAACTGATATGTGCAGTGCTCCGTGATTAGACATGGATCATATAAATGCAGCCAGTAATAGTAAGCTTTCTGCTCAATTCAGCAATCAGTAGAATGAAAGATGCTTAGCTCCTCCTACTTTACCTTTAATAGATAGGTTTCTTCTTAGTTGTTTTTAAAATAATTTTAAAATGAATGTTAATTGGTTACCAAGTTAGTTATAAGTGCCGGAAAGTAACTTAGTTACTTTGTTAAGATAGTTGGATATAGATAGTTGGTTAATTAGTAAGTTAGTAAGTTAGTTTGTTCATTGTCCTGTTACAGTAGAACCCCGTCTTACGGCCACCTCGATAATACGGTCACCTCGGTATTGCACGACTTATTTTGTTTCGCCGGCTGTAGGCGCGGTAGAGCTTTAAAATGCCAATTTTCTGTTTTAGTCATTTTCGGTGTCACAAAATAAACATTCCACAGTTGCCCAAGTCCGAACGTAAACGTATGCTTCTTTACGTACATCTATGGATAAGTTCGACTGTTTATGGGGGTGTTGTGTGGATAATATTGGTGAAGTTCGCGAGTGCGCTTCAGTGACCTTTATAGTTCAGTGTACAGTCAGTTTCAAAATGACGGTTCCGTGATGAGCGGGCATATAATATTTCACACAATTTCGTTAAATGGTTACCGAATTGTGCCGCGTTTTTTATGGATTTTGCATTTTGTTGTACTCTGGACTTCCTCTCGCTATGAATTAACGTGTTTTCTTTTGGTGCAACAACGATGAAAGTTCGAAATTTAGATCGCCGAGTTGCGTTGAATAAGTTGATCAGTTGAAATGTTCCAACACTTGAATCTGAACAGTGAACAATATGCAATGTACATGAGGTAAGATAAATATTTTTTGTTAAGTTCTCTAAATTAAAGGATCGGCCATATTGCTTTTAAATATTTTTATGTTCTATTATTTTGGTTTTTTCGGATCTTGCATCACGGCATGTTTTGACAGTTTTGTCTTAAAATATAAGTATTGCGCTTGTCTCAGTTCAGGAGTGTTTAATATATAGTACATAAATAAATTTAGTAAAATTACATACGTGATTATTGAAAATTCTCAATGCTGATTGGTTGCGCTACCTCGGATTAATACGCGATAATAACCTAAAGCGTTTTAAGCCGATTTTATCGTAAATATTATAATAATGTTTTAATGTTTTAATAAAAATATCAGCTGACTTGTAACCAAAGGTTAAATTACATCAGTGAATAAATAAATACATTAAATAAATTATCTATAGAAATTATGCTATATACTATTATATTTAGAAATAGTTTGTGGTAAAAAGGATTTTCTAAATCGCTCTGTTCTACAATAAAAGTTTTGATATTTACATTGTCCCCTTGTATCATAAACTAAGGATGATTTGTTTGGCAGAAATTCGTCCAATTTATCAAGGTTCTCTTTTCTAAGAAAGAACCGATCACATAAAATTTCACGGCGTGTCTTTAATAGCGGAATATTCAATAGTTCCCGAGCTTCACTGTAACTTAATGATGGTAAAATTATTCTCATAGCTCTTCTTTGCGCCTTTTCAATGTCATCGCTCAAATAGTCGGGAATATTGTAATGCCAGACTTGACAGGCATATTCTAAAACAGGTCGTATGATGGTGATAAATACAGTGCATAACAGTTTTGCATCAGCCTTACCACATTTAAGCAGCCGAAGCATATATAATCTTTTTGCTGCCTTCCCAACAATTTTGCCGACATGCTCGTTCCATCCCATATTATCTTGAAACGTAACCCCGAGAATTCGAGCAGATTTTACACGATCTATTTCAATGTTGCCAATTAATAGCGGAGGAAAGTTTCGTTTAACCCTCGCGAAATCGAACACAAGTTCTTTACATTTAGTTACATTTAACTTCATGTTGTTTCGAATGGTCCAATTATGAATGTAATCAACAAGGCATTGGAGTTTACTATCACTGTCTATCATTATACTCTCTGTAACTGTACAGTCATCTACATATTTCCATCTATCGGGCCATTCATTAAGAAGGTCGTTGATCAAAACCAAAAAGAGAACAGGTCCTAAGACAGTTCCCTGAGGTACTCCCCCATTAAGATGTTTCCAACACGATAAATAGTTACCCAATTTTACCCGTTGCATCCTTTCTGTTAGAAAACGTCGGACCCAATTTAAGATGGTTGAAGGAATATCTAATTCCCGTAATTTATGTAGCAAAATGTTATGGTCGATAAGATCAAATGCTTTGGAAAAGTCAATGAGAAACACTCTAACAGCGCACTTTAGGACATCCGTTTCTTTTAGAAGGTGGTGAACCAAACTAATTAAATTAAGAGTTGTCGAGGAATTCTTCATAGACCCAAATTGTCTCACATCAATTTTATTTCTAATTGAACTGACTAACCAGTCGGACACGAAAGATTCACAGATTTTCGATAAAGTAGGGGTCAATGAAATAGGGCGCAAGTCTGTTGTTATGTCCTTAGGTACTGATATTTTTGGTATTGGAATAGTTTCTGCTTTCTTCCATAATGCCGGGACGCATTGTTGTTGTATCGACGCATTATAAATTGAGGCAACAGGGGAAGCCAAAATACAAGCATACTGCTTGAGGACCCAATTCGGAATTCCGTCTGGTCCAGGTGATTTCGAAACACGAATTTCAGACAATTTCTTATACACAGTTTCTTCGTCGATGATAAATCGGGGATCGATGTTAGCTTCAGAGACTTCTGGAAAACTTTCCACGAGTGTAGATGGTAACGGTGAGATTTCATTGGTGATAGACGTAAAAAAGTCATTGATCTATAAATGTGATAGATAAATATTTTGAAATGTAGTAGTCTCCAAGAGCTTTTTGCTGCGTAACTTGGAAAACTATACTTGTCGTAAATTTACTTAATTAATAGGGATCTTAACTATGGCTACAGAGCTAGTTAGATTTAAGCAAATATTAAAAAGTAAGTGAAAATGTGAACTTTGTGAATTATACTTTCATTAAAATGTTTCAGAAGGTCTCCTAATGCCAAACTAAACGGGTGACAGAGCTGTCAGTTTACCCATATTTCAATGTTTATGTTGAATTGACCCGTCTTCTTTGAAGTATAGCTTGAAAGTTAGGGTATGCTCATCACTTGAAATTAGGTTTAAATCAAAGTTTTATCTATAGTATTTTTATTAGAATTAAAATTATTCATGGGAAAAATGCGCCAAAGGGTTGAAATTGCCCTTGTAAATGTACACTATTTTTGACATGTTTGGGTTAGTATTTTGAAAAGGTGTTCTGGAAGGAAAATATGTCTTCAACAATACTGGTTGATCCTTAAATTATAACTAGTGTTCTGTAAATCACAGAAAATTGAAAAAAATCTGGTCCATCAACAATATTTCGGATTGTATGAGGTCCCGAATAGAGCTTATTTCAATGATGAATCTGTTTATCTGGAAAAACTTTGAAAATTTTTAAAATAAATCAAGAATTTGACTATGCTCGTCACTCAAAACCATATTTTACTAATTGCTTTTTTACCTGGTTTTGTAGCAAAGCCAGTTATTTGACCATGAAAAATGCGCGCGATATAAATTTTTAGCTCGGAATATGGGTATCAGCCATCACCAACTGCAGCCCCCTTAAGAAAATGTTATAGCAATTTGGTATTGATTCATATCTTACTGTTTTGTGTTTACAAAATTATTGGTAGAGTAACTGGCATATCATTTTCTATTTTGGCTTGGATTTTAAATACATCTTGGGCATTATTGGCCTACATTTGCCTTACAATTCCCATGTTTTTGGCCATTTCTGCAAAGATTTATATTATTTCTTGCAGATAAATTCTTCCATGTTGTTGATATAACACTGTCAAGTCTTGTAAAAGGCTCTTTATTAATCATCTTGGGTCTTTTGGAAATATAATATTCACATAATGTGCTCTTTTATGTAAGCTCTCAATGATGAGGAAATGGTTACACATTGACATTTTGTATGGCGATTGTGCTTACTTTATTCAAAACAGTGTTCTGAGGTCATTATGTCAGTGCTTACTATCAATCATTCATAGTGCACTTGGTAATGTTGGCCAAATTTTATACAAATTGTTTTGAGAAACTAACAGTATTTATGTGAATTAGACCTGGTGTGTTTACAAACTTTAGAATAATAATTTAAGTAAATTTGACTTTTACTGTATTTATACCATGTGTTTAACACAAGTAATCCCGTATTTATATATCAGCCTTATAAAATGATTAAAAAAGTATTGAAAAGTCGACAAACATGTTGTATAATATTTGTTATTGATATGCATATTTAGATTGAATTAAATTACATCTAATTCCTTTGCTCAAATGAGTACTAAAATACTGGAATCTTTCAGATCAGTGAAACATATTATTATTCCTTATATAGCTAAGTATTTAATCTGTTTCTGTTTAATTTAAACAAATGATGGGGAAGTAACTTGGGGAATATTGATGGATTTCTCAAAAAGAGCGAGCTTGCCTGTTTTCAAAGCATAAAAAGAGAATAAACGGAGCAAAATGACTTCTTTAACATTTTAAAACCTTTGGGAAGCATTGCTAAATGTTTTCGATTAATTTTTGCAAAGTTTCTTTTGATTGCAATGCTGTTTTATCAACTTGAAAAGCAGAGAAATCTACGAAACACTCCTTCCATACGTCGCCATATTGAATTTCTTCAACTCGCCCCAGGGATTGTGCCGAGTTTCGCTCATAAACTAGCGCATGCGCTTGCAAAATGCCCACCTGTTTAGCGCGCGAGCCTACAACTAAAATCCTGCCGAGTAAACGCCCAGGTCTAGGCAGGGTCGTAGCGAAGGGATGTCGATTGGGGGGCGTTGAAGGCCGAATTGCCGAGTAATAATAATATAATTTGCCGAGTTTCTCAATATTCCAACACACGTTTTAATTTGACCTTAGGGATTTGCCATAAATTAGGACAATGGACAATAAATTGATGAAAATAATATGACGCTCCCCATATTACGAGTTGGAAAGGTTGTGACCCTGACCTGGGGCTCGTCTGACCCTCCCCCTGCCGATATAATATCCCATAGTTGTTTTACAGCTGTAGTATGAAAATATTTCGAAGAAGAGACTGACAATAAGCAGCAGCATAGGCAGGGTTTTAACTGCGGAACAGCATAACTAGGATACTAACTTACTTAGTAAACGAAGCAAAAATGCTAGGGGGTTCCGGGGGCATGCTACCCCGGGAAATTTCTAAGGTTTTTAAAACAGCATTTCTCGCATTCTGAGACGAGTTCTGAAGAAAAATCATAACCATCAGCAACAAAATAATGTAGTAGTTTAATTTTGTTAGATCCAGCAAAACAGAGCATGGAAACGTCAGAGTATCTTGACATTCGCGACATTGTATAGCCACTCAATGCCGCTCTTGTCTTCATTCATGGTTGTTGTTTTGTATTCTTGCGATACATTTCTTTGACTTTATGATCACATTGGCATAATTTTTGTAACCCTCCCAGCTTTTCTGTTTATCTTTTTTAATGACTTTTGAAGGGCTCAAATTCTTATGACCCTCCCGTTTTTCACCTCCCCTCTCCACCTGTTAATTTATGGCAAGTCTCTTAGGTCATATGGCGCGGTAATTTGCATTAATAACGTTGTATATAAGATATTAGGATACAGTATCCAGTACATCCAGGAAATTAATTAGCTTAGTAAGTAGCTTAGTTATCTCACGAGAAGAAGGATTTTCAAATCTTAAAAGACAAATGTACATAGATATCGTTCAAAATTTGAGAATGTTTACTGGTAAGTCTTTTAGACCATACGCTTTTTCTTTAACAGACTCCCTTAGCAATCTTCTCAATGTTAAGAGTGTCTGTGAGGTCTTTCTCACAGATAAAAAGCATAAAGCCCGTTTTCCATTAAGCAAATTTGTTCGCGCGAAGCGAAGCGAAAAACGAGTTTCGGAAATGAGATTGGTTAATGAAAGAACAAATTTGCCTATAGTGGTAAACCGACCTTTCAGCCTCGTTTCGCCTATTGATGCTAGAGAGAATGCTGTGGAGACGCCTGTGTACGACAATACGAGGCACATATTTCTGACAAAATGCTCTTTACACTAGATATTGCCATAGCCATCGGGAAACCGCAAACAAAATATTCTGATGAAATATTATATATCGCGTAATATATCAAACATCCGATCCGATGTTCTGATCGCACAATTTTCCTCCCACCTACGCTGTCCCACTGACTGCCTAATCCGGGTCTAGCCTGATAAATACATTTTTTGAATTTTATGTCAAGAAAAGCTCGTCTAAAAACCTACGTCTCACATTATTAAAGGATTACCGAATGGTTTTCCGTGCAGGATTGCGTGATCCTAACACGCGGGATGTTGCGAGACTTTCTGAAAGCGTAAAAAAATACGAGCCGATAGGCGAGCATTTTTTAGCTTTCAAATTGTCGAGCAATTAGTCCTCCGACAGGAATCGAACATGCGGCCCTGAGATTCTGGGTAGCGCTCTGACCACTGAGCTACAGAGTCCAGTTGCCAAGCGTTAACCACAAGTTCATGTATATAATTATATAGATGCGGGTAATGCGGGTTGTGAGAAGGTAAACTACATTATATTTTTTTTCTGCATCTCACTCGATTGAAATTAAGGTAGAAGGTTTAGTTCACTCGAAATATCCACCACCTAAACCTTCTACCAATAAGATCATAGTATTAATCTCTCTATATATCTATCTATAGTTATCATCATCTTCCATATTATAAGTCTTTACTACAAATAGCATACTCATTTGCTCATCTTTTGTATTTTTACCTTGTAAATAGTGCTCCTGGTAAGAATAATAATTTTTTATTTAGTCGGTTGTCTCTTCGTCGTTGTAGTTCTCGGTAATGTTTCTCAGAATCAACTTCCTTGTTAAAACACACACTTCGGATAATTCAGGCTTTAGATCTATTTTATTTTTTTGTCTACTTTCTTTTTCCTCATTATCATCATCATTATCATGAAGCAAGGGGGGACCACTCCTTTGATATCTCATTAATTATACAACTCGGTCCTACTTCTTTGAAACCTCTCATCCCTCATTAGTATGACGTCACAAGGCATGACGAATTTTGCTGAGTTCAGCATATTTTGTGGGCTTTCTTGTCTTAAACATTACTATTCTAATGCACTCTTGTAACTAGTATCGTCTTAAACAAAGCAGCTTTCTTAGACAACTAATATAGCGACGCTTAACCTAGTAAATTGTTATTGCCTAATACGAAGTAATAACAAGCAGAAAAACAGCTTTCCAAAACGAGAAGATGTTAACGTTTATGGATATATATAGTGTATGCAAGCGTTGTTTAGGTCTTATAGAGCAATACAAATATATGTTTGCCAAGCGAATGTATAAACATAGTTCTTATAGGGATTCAAATCTTACAAAGTTTCAAAGTTATAGCAGAGTGTGAAAATCAGTGATTTTTAAATTTTAAGCGAGATTTCAACAATATTTACAAGCATAGTTTTCATACAAACATCATATCTAAACACAATTCTGTATAGGCTGTAATCATTAGTAAGTCATTAACGGTAATTTGAGTAAGATTATCTAGTTTAAGAATTGAAATAAATTGAGAATATATAATATATCTTAATGTATAGGACGGGGTAATATTGAACAAATTATATAGTTGGTGGATAAAACGGGCGAATAATAGATGCAGAAGAACACGAACGATATTTTAAAAGCACATTTATTGTTTAAATTTATTTTTACAATGTTCATAAGGTTTGCTTCTCCATCATTCACTTGGGAGTATTTATTGTCCGAGTTATCCTCGTAGCTGCTTTAATTTTTTCACCTTTTAACCATAACATTACATTTTTCACCTTTTAACCATACCGAGCAAGCATATCTCGGATATACTTGTTAACTAACCCAATTTCTATGACTAAAACTATGATTATACTGGCTCCAAATCGGGCTAGCTTAGCTCTAAGCTGAGCTTCATATCGAGAGAACTTAGCTCCAAATCGAGCGAGACTAGCTCCATGTCGAGCTAGCTTAGCTCCGAGTCGAGCTTAAAATGTAAGGATAGCTTCGAGCGGAGCCTAATATTTAACTCAGTACAGTTATTGTCGTTACGATATAAATGTACAATGTTATATCTATTTTTCTGGTGAATTACATCAGATTTTTCAAAAGAGATTGTCTTGATCTCCGAAGAGTTTGTTTTGATATCCGAAGAGATTGTTTTGATCTCCGAAAATATTGATTTGGTTTTCGAAGAAGTCGTTTTGATCTCCGAAGATATTGATTTGATTTCCGAAGAGATTGACTTGATCTCCGAAGAGATTGATCTGATCTCTGAAAGAGATTGACTTGATCTCCGAAAAGAATGTTTTGATCTCCGAAAAGACTGATTCGCCCTCCAAGGAGGCTGATTTACCCTCCAAAAAGGTTGATTTTATCTCCGAAGAGGTTTATTTGCCATCCGTAAAGGTTTATTTGCTCTCCGAAGAGGTTTGTTCTTTGCCAAAACGCCAAATATGGCTCCATACAACTCAGAATATCTGCTGTAATTCACACAATTAAAACTGTCAGAATTCGTGTTTAACTACTTACCAAGTTTCCGTGTCAGATGACAACAAAGCAGGAAGCAAACATGGTGAACACAATAACACGAGGTCAAATCAAATGGGTCAAACCAAGTTGGAGTGTTGTAGGCTAATTGCTGATTGGCTTATATAAGCTCGTCGCTGAATGGCTACTGACACTCTTAACATTACATTCACAAGGTGATAGCATTATATCTGCATTCGCAGATACATAAAGCTTTTAAAAGAGTGCGATGATTATTTTATAATTCTGCTTTAACAGATGCGGTATTGGAAAAGAGGCGTTTATAAGAGGGAGCGTGTTTTAGATCACTTGACGGTAGTTAGCCAAGTGGTTAATTCAATTCTTTTCTAAAACCTTTCACGTAATTTTCCAGGTGAATGTTGGTCAGGAAAAGATGGTGATGTAAATTACTACAAAGATGGGAAAGCTTCATCTTGTGTGAACAAATGTTATGAGCCATGTCATAGTTATGACGCATTCTGTACTGGAAAGAGATCCACAAACTACGTCTATCGTGTTACAAAAGGTATACATCTAACGAAATGTCTGTTCATCCTCCTGACGTATGTTATTTTACACAATACAACAACAATTACATTTTTCGCCAATAATCTTATTTTTGTTAGCAAATTCAGTAAATCACACACGTCACGGGGAGAATCGGACCCGACAAATCGGCCATAAGAGACTGTAATATGCGGCTGTTCAGATCGCTTTAAGCCTGGTTTCCATTTAGTCGTAACTGTCGTGAACACATCATGGTGAGCGATGTAATAGAATGCCTATATACCTCTGCAATCATTAAAGACTGATTTACATACATCACACAAACGACAAGATATATGCAGACTATTTCACATCGTCGAGCATAACTTTGTCACGACAGACTGATCAAATGGAAATCAGGCTTTACCGTCATTGGTCGAAATTCAGTCCAACGCAAGACTAATCAGGTGTTAACTGGGCCGGGTGGGGGCCGGGTGGGGGCCGGGTGAGGGCGGTGGGGGCTGGATAGGGGCTAATTGGGGGTTGGGGTGTGTGTTTATATAAAGATGAAGTCCCTACTGTTTCATTTAGATTTTCACTGGCGCATCCAAAATTGTCAGAACAGATCATCTCTTTCCATTTACATATATGTACTGCCTCATAATTGGCATAATTCTAATTAGGAGGGCTACGTTTATAACGGGGAAAGGGAAATCTGGAAATCGATTCCCCGTTCCAATTCAAAGAATTGCCCATAGTTATCTTTAAAACAGAGAATAATTGTCGTATTAATTAATTTTTTTCATTAACCATTGCAAGACATAAAGGATTTGATAATTTCAACTTATTAATCGAAAAACTTTTTTGTGCTACAAATGATAAAAGCGCGGTTGAAAAGTGATACCCGTGTAGTTTTGCGAGAAAAAGATTCATAACTTGAAAAATGTGTGTATTGGCCATTATGACAGTCTTTGCGGTAAATATCAGTGCCATCAACGTTAACTCAAATACCATCATCAAAAAGTACCATCAAAGTACCATCATCAATTAGCTAAAACCGGTGTAACAGGAACTATGGCTCCCTTAAAAATATGGCCCCCCAGGGCCAAATTTCGTAAGAAATATGGCCGATCAGGGTCAAAGTTCCTAGGAAATATGGCCCCCCATTCGGAAATTTGGCCCCCCTTTACAAATATACATCGACGTCCAAACATCTCCAACTTATGACACTTTTGAGTGAGGCATAACAGAACAAAATCGAAACAGTAGTAAAAACGGAGTAAAACGCAATATTTTGATAGTTACAAGTATTGGCTCGAAACATGGTAGAAAAAGGAGTAAAACTTCATGGGAAAGTGGGCAATACCATACATTTTGTCAAGTCTGCTCATGAAGACTAACGAAAATATCTCGGTGTATAAAAATATAGCGAAAATTAGCGTAGTTCGGCCATGTGAATGCCAAATGGCAACATCTTGGATTCAGTAATTCTGTTTGTATGCAAAGAGTCACTACATGGGTTATTAACTGCTTGGAGCAAAACATGGTCATTAAACATGCGATCACACATTCAGACGACACCGCATGTTAGTTACTGATACAGATCCAAGATTTTACATAAATTGAAAGATTAATTTATTATGACTTCGGCTTCACGACCCTGACCTTTTTAAAGTTTATTAATGAAATATAGCAAGTAATCGAATACTGATACACTTGCTTCTACGTAAATTTTGGGTAACCATGAGCTACTTGCCCAAGCCTTTTGAATGTTAACGTTAATCGCCTAAGAACACAGTTTGAAATGCTGATTATAGAACTTAACTATTCATATATTAATTCTACCACTGCATTGCTGCAAGTGCAAAACATAGATCCCGTAGAAACGCCGTCTTTTTGAACATAAATTTGCCCGAAAACCAAAAAGCTGTTTTGTTACAACAATCCAGAATTCGTTTTTAAGGTGCGTTTTTCCAAGCTAGTGTCAATTAATTTGTGTTCGTAAATGCGATCAAGAATAATTTTAACTGTGCGTGAGAGCGGAACATTAGTAAAATGAGATTCAAAGTCAAAAGAAACAAACTGATAGCCTTCTTGAAATAAAGGTTTGGAATGTTATTAATGTGTGTAACTGCTTCGAAAGAATCTGAAAGAGAGTAATCGTTCAAAGTTAGTGTATTTCACAGACAACACAATAATTTACTACGTTGTAATGTGGTGTGTTGGTTGTGTCAACAATAGGTCTAAAGTAAGGTAGAGTATCGTATTTCTTGTGCGGCAAGCCATGTGCTTTGCCTAAGTTTGCGGTCATTCAAACTCATAATCTGTCATGTGGATGCGCAGTCAGTTATATTCTTTTCATTACAACAAGCCAGAACTAAAAAACTTATTATAATGTAACGAAGCGCTATAAGTTCTTTAAATCTACTTTGTAATATTTGAAAACTTCCCGTTCAAAAGTCCATATAACGGCATATATAAGGCCATAATAAATCACGCATTGAGCAAAGCCTAAAGTCTCTAATGAAGTCAACACCATGCTCATAAGCGGATTAGCTTCCAATAATATATTTTAAAATTCATGTTAATATTACTTTTCCTAGCAGACGTGTGTGAAATTCCTTACGAAGCAGTTGGCTGTTACAATGAAACAGCATCTGAACGAGCTCTTACTGAACTCATTCTTGATGATGTTAATCCTACAAGCTCGAAGTTCATGGGCATCGTGTCCACAGACTTTAATAACTGGGAGGAGTACATGAAGGGATTGTTGTGTCGTTGTGCCAGGAAAATCAAGGAGAAAGGATACAGAACTTTCGCCATCAATAACGGAGGTATGTATTATAGTAATTAATGAAAATAGTACAATACGTAAAAATCTTGGCAAACGTCTTGTAGCAAGCTTGTCAGCAAATTGTAACAATGGTATCCTAGGATAAAGGGTGTTGAATTTTTGTGAATGTTTTATCTTCAAAGGTCAGTGCTACAGCAGTCCCCATGCTGACACAATGTATAATATGCATGGTTCAAGTGAAGAATGTTATCACAACACTGCAACACAATGTTCATCAAACGCCTCCATCTGTGCTGGAGGGAAGAACACAAACTACGTTTACAAACTTAAATAATAAACCAACTCTGTCTAAAGAAATGGCTGTCGTACAGGTAATGGCATAACTAATATATTTGTAATCTTCTGGTTCCTTTTCGGTTCCATATTTCTGGTCCACCTCGTAAAAGCAGAATTGCAAAAACGTTTTCAACCTTCCCCGGGGTAGGATTCTGATATTTCTCAACGCTCCCTAAGATAACTAGAAGTTTTCAGATGATGCAGGCTTTTGCTTTGGTAGATTTTGTCAGTTGGCCATTGGAGATACTGCTAGTCTGACCTATTCTGTTGCTATTCTTACTAGCCTCACTAGTCTAGTACTTACTACTTTGCAATGTAATTCCATTCAGTGTTTCATTTCAACCTTGCTAAATGCCAGTAAAGCTTCCTCACGTCACAACTAGTAATGGACCTTTTTCATAATGACGTCAAGCGCGGAAAACGTGATGTTAGACGAAATTTGATTGGCTTGAAAAGGACTGCCATTATTGCTGAGCCAATCAAATTTCGTGTATCATCTTGGAAACCGTGTTTGACGTCATTATGAAAAAGGTCTATTGTTTGGCTTCCATCACTTTGGGTAGCAAATCTCACAACTGGTAAAATTCAAACTGATTTCTATTCAAGCCAACATGGCGGACATTAAGCGTGCGACAATTATGTTGGCGTTTTTCTCCCCCTGACCATAGGCAGAACAGCAAATACAGTTATCCTCACACTATGTATGGTTGTAAAATACATTTTTAAAAATTAAATAAAATTAAAGTGCTTTTGACTTTGCTATCCATCGATTTACTTGTTACTCATTACCTATGCAGATTCTCCAGTCGCATGGTTACGTCACTGTATCACTGTCCTATTTAAACGGCATCTTTCTGCTAATACAGACATAAAAATACATTCGCTTGAAGCAAGAAAAATAAGTTTGAAAAAACTAGATACAAATTACCAAATTACGGTGGCCAACTCGAAAGCTTCTCAGCTACTTTGACCACTGTACACGATATAATACTAAAATTAACTCTCTTTTTTCTTTCTATTATAATAATGTTGTGATATAATTAATGTGTAACTATATCCTTTGTAAAACGTGTGAAATAAATTTGAACCTTTGAACCTTTGGGTATGTTTTCTAACTTTATGGAAAGTTTTTAGAATTAAGAAGTATCAAGTTTTTATCGAATTTTCTTTGTAGGTCAGCGGGATGCCATTTGCTCGACAAACGTCGTCATCCGAAAAATCATCGGCTAAATTCTTATTGGCTGTTCAAAGATCGGAACATTTCCGCAGACAGGTCATTGACAGCGGAAACAGGGGGTGAGAGGGGAAATATAATTTTGGAAAGCTTTTTACTGAGCAAGCACCTTCCGTCACAATGCTAAGTTACCTTCACGACAAAAACATCCTTTTCTAGCCAGTTGAGTTTTCGTATAAAAGAAAAACAAGTGAAATATAAAAAGTTAGTTTTTACCCCGGCAGCATTATCTCTATGAGTTTAAAAACTTTGATTATATTTTCCTGCTCGCCGCCCTGTTTCCGCTGTCAATGAGCTGCCTTCGGAAATTTTCCGATCTTTGAAGCCAATAAGAATTTAGCCGATGATTTTTCCGATGATGACGTTTGTCGAGCAAATTGTATCCCGCCTATCTGCAAATTCGATAAAATCATACTTTGTATCGATAAAATTTAATTTAGTACTTTCAAACCGTTTTTACTTCTAAAAACTTTCTATAAAGTTAGAAAACAGAAGAAAACATACCCAGGGTTATTAGTATGTAGTTTTTGCGTTATTTTGCGTCATTTTTGTTGCTTCAAGCGAATGTATTTATATGTCTGGGGTATTATTGGCAGAAATTTTCCCGCCTTCGGTTTAAATATGACAGTGATACAATGACTTAACCGTTCGACTGGAGAATCTGCATAGATAAAGAGGCACGCGTAACTCGCTGTACAGCAAAATCAGCACTTTAAACATATCCCTATGTCTTGTCGCATGCGAACGAGTGGACTCACGCACAATGGTCTGTGACCATTATCGGATCGGTTTTACAAGTGCATATAGTTACGTTGATATGCAATTCGCTCGATCACATCGATCGGGAAGAGAAAAATCGCCAACGAAATTGCTAGTGTGAACCAGGGATTAATAACCGAGTTCTAGACATGCTATAAAGACAACAACCTATACATGAAATACTCCTCGATGTTTAGGATTCTAGCGATATATAGCGACTTATAACACTCAGTATTTCGCAAGATATAAGGGAAAACGTCACTTCATTATTTTTGTGTTCTAGGTACACCGTTGATGACTTTAAGCTATATATAATTAGTTTACAAGTGACTATATAACAGTTACAAAAATGGTGTTCTCATTGAACTTAAAATATATGTAATTTTATAAAATTAAAATAATTGCATGTAAAAAATGTATGTGATTAAGGAGGTTCCCTACAGTTTTAATTCTGTGTCGCGGGATTTTGTTCACGCTCGGGATCTTCAAGCACGGAGGAAAATCCAAAAAATTAAGAAAGAAGATAAAAATACGACAATCTCTAAATCGCGTTGTTACCATGGCAACGTAAATATTTAGAAACATTTTTTGTTCTTCGTAATCCGCAATATTGTAGCAATCTGATGGCCAAGTCTCGTGATCATACCTTGCAAAATGAGCAAATAATGGACCCTAGAGCACATTTGCGTGCTACAGAATTAAAACTGTAGGGAGCCTCCTTAAATATGTACGTTATATAATCAATGTAATCAGTGATATCAGTATAAAATGTAGTAGTGTGGTTTAATGGCAAATAAAGGAGTAATACAAATGTTCAGTATTAAACGCTTTTCTCCAGCGATTATGCATGGGTCTGGATGCCAGTTATACACACATTGCACTTGGAATAACGAAATACATATCAGCCACTGATCTGAGTGTAAACTGAATAGCCCAACCTATTGTTTAGCGGGGCAAAAAATTCAGTTAAAAATTGCTTGCACCAGAAATCCACTATGCATGATAAAGGGCCATTTGAACAAACAAAGTGTCTCAATATCTTTTTATACCCTTTTTTGGTTAAAGATAACAGAAAAGTACATTATTTCCACATATAAAGCATTTTGAAGTAGCAGTACCACGATAAGCCAAAAGTTTATCAGTTGGTTCTCTAGAAGTTCTATTTTTAGATTAGTATTCCTCCTGACTGAGGGCCTGTTTATATGATCCCGGCTAGGCGGGACCGGACAGTTGCAGAGATCCCGCTTGTAATATAAACTCTATTGAGTGTTTATATGATCCCGCTTCTATCCCGCCTAGACGGGATCCCGGCGTCTGTTGCCGGGATCTCGCCTAGCCGGGACGAAAAATTCCCATATAAACACTCTATCCCGGCCAGGCGGGATGAACGTTTCTTCTGAGCATGCGTAAATCCCTTTTCTGCAAGAAAATATGACGTCAAGCAATAATTAACTGGCTTCATCCCGGCAATGTTTTTGTCCATATAAACACGCCATCCCGCCTAGGCGAGTTTCCCGGCTAGGCGGGATGGAAACGTCCCGTCCCGCCTAGACGGGATCATATAAACAGGCCCTAAATCATTGAATAGGTAATTGAATTTTTGTTGGATATCTCTTGATTATTCGTACAGCGCATCTAGGATCCTATAGATGCAGTGTGAGGGTAATTATTATCCCCGTGTAATGTATACCTCCCTCACTGATCTGAAAAGTAGACTGGATAGCGCAAACTATTTATCATGAACTGGTGCAGAAAATAGAGCGAGTTAAACATTAGTTTAATTTAATCAATTTCCACTATATTACAAAAATTACCAAAAATAAAAATGCAGAAATATTAAATTGTTAACAAAAATGTAGTGAGGAAGGTCTAGAAGGGAAGAAGAGAACCATACATAGCTAGTTCACCAATAGAAAATAAGAAAAAAAGAAAGAAAAAAAATAGAGAAATAAAGTGATAATGTGGTCATGTTTGTTAAAGCTGTCTATTCTTGTGGTTTTCACGTCCTCTCTAGAACGTCAAAGGCTTCTTGCGAAAACCAGTTTTTTATCTTAGTTTTTTTCGATGAGTCCAGTTTCTTTTTAAGTTAGAGTCCAGGTTTTAACGTTTGGTTATTCTACAAGTCCGGACACCCTTCCGTGTTTCAAAATATGCCACCGGAAAATGATAATCAGTCAGTGGACGAAATTTTAATTGCAAACAAGATTGTCCACATGTTACAGTCGAGGTAACTCATGGTATTTTATTTAGGGATAAAACACCTGTACGGATGGCACGGATACGGATACGGATGAGGGGATAAAACACGGATATGGGGGTAAAACACGGATGAGGGGATAAAACACGGATGAGGGGATAAAACACGGATGGGGGGATAAAACACGGATATGGGGATAAAACACGGATGAGGGGATAAAACACGGATGAGGGGATAAAACACGGATGGGAGGATAAAACACGGATGGGGGGATAAAACACGGATGGGGGGATAAAACACGGATATGGGGATAAAACACGGATGAGGGGATAAAACACGGATGAGGGGATAAAACACGGATGAGGGGATAAAACACGGATGGGGGGATAAAAGACGGATGAGGGGATAAAACACGGATGGGGGGGGGGGGTAAAACACGGATGGGGCACAGAATAGGAAGTTTCCTATTCTGTGGATGAGATAATAATTGCCCAACATTTTTTAGTATTTAAATGTACTGACAAGTAAAACGTTGATACTCTCTTCTCAGTAAAACTGGAACCCGTAGACTAGCATAGAACTAAAGTTTCTAAAGGCTGATATACGTCACTGCGTATTCAATAAGAACTTCTGCGCGCATTTGTTGGAAGAAGATAAGGTAATACTTTTTATTTAATATACTTTTGAGAATACCAGAGAACCGATGGAGATTTGTTGCTTGTCAGAGGAGTTTCCATTTACGCGGATCTGATTATAATTAACTCGCAGTGCAAGACGCCGGCAGATTACAAGGCGAATTTATAGTTTGATAACCACAAAAAGTACGCGTTTGTCATTTAATTTATGTTACCGGGTTAAATGTTTTATTTGAAAAATAGTTTAATATCTATGACAAGATATTTTGTAATGAATTTTGATACAAATCTTAAAATAAGGTAATTTTGAATAAATGCCAAAACATGGGAAGCGACATGACAAGGCTTCTCATGTAGATTTCAAGACGAATTTATAGTTTGATAACCATAAAAAGTACGCGTTGTTATTTATTGTTTTTTTGTATACAGTCTACGACAAGATATTTTATATATTTGATACAACTCATAGCCAGAATAAGGTGATTTTGAATAAATGTCAAAACATGGGAAGTGTTGCAAAGGCTTCTCATGTGAAGTGTTAGTGCAAAAGGCTTCTCATGACAAATGTTGCAAAGGCTTCTCATGACAAGTGTTGCAAATTAAAGGCTTCTCATATTCTACCTGACAAGTTGTTTTTTTGCCCTTGGTTTAAATTGACGCGGTCGGCATTTATTGTCGGCTTACCAAAAATGCATTTAATAAATTTAAACAATGCATTGAATATATCCATAATTTTTAGTTAAGATTTTAACATAAGTTTTGCTAACATTTGCATAACATTTGTAGTACTGTTCAGTTATACGATCTATGGGTATAGACTTTATTAACCTTGTCAAAGTGTGTAGATAATATACATGAACTTTAATAATATTGTTATTTAGTTACTAATAAAGGGTGCTTCCAGAGTGCAGCCTCAGTTGTATAAAATAAAACGTTTTCATGACTCCATGTGATCTGCCGGCGTGTTATGGCGTAGATATTATTACGGATCAGTTATTATGTTGTATATATAAGCGTGGGAATACAACCTCATGAGAGTGTGGCAAGTTTAATTTTAAGGTTAACTAAAAAGTGTTATCCTTATACAAGCAAAATTCATGTTGCATTATAAAATAATCTACCGCATAAACAGTGGAAACAAAGCACTGCGAGTTAATTATAATCAGATCCGCGTAAATGGAAACTCCTCTGACAAGCAACAAATCTCCATCAGTTATCTGGTATTCTCAAAAGTATATTAAATAAAAAGTATTACCTTATCTTCTTCCAACAAATGCGCGCAGAAGTTCGCACTTATTGAATGCGCAGTCTACGTATATCAGCCTTTAGAAACTTTACTTCTAAGCTAGTCTACGGGTTCCAGTTTTAGAAGAGAGTATCAACGCTTTATTTGTCAGTACATTTAAATACTAAAAAATGTTGGGCAATTATTATCTCATCCACGTATTTTATCCCCCCATCCGTGTTTTATCCCCTCATCCGTGTTTTATCCCCATATCCGTGTTTTATCCCCTCATCCGTGTTTTATCCTTCCATCCGTGTTTTATCCCCTCATCCGTGTTTTATCCCCTCATCCGTGTTTTATCCCCCCATCCGTGTTTTATCCCCATCCGTGTTTTATCCCCTCATCCGTGTTTTATCCCCTCATCCGTGTTTTATCCCCATATCCGTGTTTTATCCCCTCATCCGTGTTTTATCCCCTCATCCGTGTTTTACCCCCCTATCCGAGTTTTATCCCCATATCCGTGTTTTATCCCCTCATCCGTATCCGTATCCGTGCCACCCGTATCCGTGTTTTATCCCAACCCTTTTATTTACGGACAGACAGACAGACAGACAGACAGACAGACAGACAGACAGACAGACAGACAGACAGACAGACAGACAGACAGACAGACAGACAGGCAGGCAGGCAGGCAGGCAGGCAGGCAGGCAGGCAGGCAGGCAGGCAGGCAGGCAGGCAGGCAGGCAGGCAGGCAGGCAGGGCAGGCAGGCAGGCAGGCAGGCAGGCAGGCAGGCAGGCAGGCAGGCAGGCAGGCAGGCAGGCAGGCAGGCAGGCAGGCAGGCAGGCAGGCAGGCAGGCAGGCAGGCAGGCAGGCAGGCAGGCAGGCAGGCAGGCAGGCAGGCAGGCAGGCAGGCAGGCAGGCAGGCAGGCAGGCAGGCAGGGCAGGCAGGCAGGCAGGCAGGCAGGCAGGCAGGCAGGCAGACAGACAGACAGACAGACAGACAGACAGACAGACAGACAGACAGACAGACAGACAGACAGACAGACAGACAGACAGACAGACAGACAGACAGACAGACAGACAGACAGACAGACAGACAGACAGACAGACAGACAGACAGACAGACAGACAGACAGACAGACAGACAGACAGACAGACAGACAGACAGACAGACAGACAGACAGACAGACAGAGACAGACAGACAGACAGACAGACAGACAGACAGACAGACAGACAGACAGACAGAGACAGACAGACAGACAGACAGACAGACAGACAGACAGACAGACAGACAGACAGACAGACAGACAGACAGACAGACAGACAGACAGACAGACAGACAGACAGACAGACAGACAGACAGACAGACAGACAGACAGACACAGACAGACAGACAGACAGACAGACAGACAGACAGACAGACAGACAGACAGACAGACAGACAGACAGACAGACAGACAGACAGACAGACAGACAGACAGACAGACAGACAGACAGACAGACAGACAGACAGACAGAGCGTTTGTGGCTTTAGTAAAACTAGAAAATCCATTATTCTCAACAAGGTTTGTAAATATCATCAGACACAGTCCGTGGTCGTGATGATTACCTCTTCGACAAGTAACTAAACGAATATCAATTCCGAGGCAGATTAAGGTGAGGATAGTAATTACACGGCATACAAATTTAAAACATTCAATTAATTATATCTAGGGATTATAGTCTTATATGAGCGCTGGGAAAGTTGAATAAGATAAATCATACTAGCCTTTCTATTCGTACGAAATCCGCTAGTTTACAAGATGTTTATAACAATTATGCATACGCAGGTATTTTATTGAAGTGAAATTCATCAACTTAAGTCCTAAAGGGAGTTAATTTTCAATAGTTTTAGACCCAATTCGTTGCCGATTTACAGTATTTGCAGCAGCTTAACTCTGAATGGGCTGCTAGAGTTACTACCGGTCGTAAAAATGAACACGGCCAATCTGAACTTGCTTTAAATGAACTAAATTGGAAAACTTTGAAAGAACGCATAACTCAATTTGTAACAAGTCTTATGTATCAAATAACTCGTGATCTAGCGCCCAAACAACTAATCGATATTTTTCAAAAGACGCCTTCCTCTCAGCATTATAATTTACGAGGCTCTACCACTGATCTAATAATAGACTGGATATAGCTTCTATACCTATGAAAAATGAAGCCAAAATAATCGGCGCAAATCTACTTCCGGTTACCACTTTGCAGCGAAAACAATATGGAGTTGTATGGGGAAATGAGTCGGCGAGGCTGGTTTTTCACAATTTTGAGACATTTCCAAGCGCTGGACTAAACCATTCGTCTTGTAATGAAAAGAACATGATATTTTCTTACTTTTGGAGAGATACTTTTGTAGATTTCGGAAAAAAAATCACCGCTAAAGACATTTGACAAGTTGCATACGCGAAGTCCATTTTCGGCCAAAACTCTCTGCCAAGTGGTCTTTCATGCTGGCATTTTCACTAAACAAATACTCTGGCTGGATAGAAACTCAAGTCGAATGGATTAAACGAAAGGTAAGCAATGTATAATAAGCGTTTGTCTTTCTCAATCAAGCGAAAAAGTATAGAATATCGGTGTTGCTCTCGGGTTATGTTGTGCTATGCCTATATGAACATTTATAGCAACAATAGCTTCATATCTATATTGGCTAATTGCATTTTGTATCTCAGATTGGAGATTTAAATAATATATAAATGGATTCGTTTCTAAAACAAGCTCTGTATCATTCATATTATAAACTGCTTCAAGTGTTTTTATGCAGAAAACTTGCAATCCAGTAGAGTCTGAGAGTAGTATGGAGCACTAGTATACACCATATTAAAATGGTGTATGCCACGTTTGACTAGTCAATTCTCACATTTGAAATTTTTATTATATAGAGACTAAAACATTGAAATTAGAAAATATTATTAAGACATGTCATTCTGATCCACTGGTGCTGACCGCTGTGATGGCAGAGAGGTCCCGTATTATAGAAAGTGGCTTGTTGAAGTGACTGTATCATTGAACAATAAATTATCTGTTCCTTTTCCAAAGTAGATGAACATTTTGTAATCATATGAACATGAATAGCTATGTGACTCACATTTTTAATAGTGCTGTATAAAAATTAGTTGTTTTAACATAGTATGGATAAACTGATAATTATCTTTTATTGTACCATGCCCATGGTCTTCCCTCACCAGATTAAGACCCCTAGTAAATTCTGGTGAACTGCTCTCCTCTCTTGTAATATTCCATAGTCTAACATTTTCAGGGTTTACTTGCAGAAGGGAGAGAAGGCCATGGGTGGGGTTGGCAAAATGTTGACCTTTTCCGTAAAGTACACATTACATGTATGCAAATTAAGTGTGGAAATATATCACTTTCCCACATACATAAGAGTACCATAGACTACAACTGGTTGTCTTGTGTGTTCTGTTGGTTGTTCTCATGCATTTCCTTGTTGGTAACAAATACTGGTCATTAAATATTTGTGCTTGGCAATTTGGCTTCTTTGAGGTCATTTCAAAACCACCAAGATGGTTGACATGCTACTTCATGTTTCATAAAAATGCACAGAGTTCTACTGATTAACCCATTAAAGGTGCATAATGCTTCCCTTGACAAGTAGAATTATCTGGTATTAGACAGAGTATCATAGGCGTAGGAAGCAACTTCAAGTTGGGGGGCACTTTGTCTTAAGGGCACCTCTTCTATTAGGAAAGGGCACTTTTCCCATTGTTTTAGCTAATGATAACCATCATATTCAAGTTGATATGTTGATGATAACCACATATTCAAGTTGATAAAGATTATATCAGAGTGTTATAGTAAAGTCTGCTTCTACCAACTTGGGAAAACAGCCATGGAAGTGGTTTCTAAAAACAAAGTGAGAAAGAAGTTGAATAAACTTGTCTTGTTTAATTAATGACCAGTGAATCGCAGTGATGAAACTATCCATTTTAATACATAGGAATGGAATGAAGTAATGTATTGGATTGCTGTAGAAAGCTCACTGTGTCTCCTCGATGTGAAAAAAGAAAAAACCGGTTCCTTTAGGAACCAACAACTATTTAAAAGTTTGCAAATCAAATTTTGATTGAGCTCATACAAGTACTTTGTCCCATGTCCTTTTTACAATTTTAGTACTGTATCATATCTGCATAAAAACACTTGAAGCAGTTTATATATAATATGAATGATACAGAGCTTGTTTTAGAAACGAATTTATATATTATTTAAATGTATTTTCGGTCAAGAACAAAAACCAAAACTCCAACCTGAGATACAAAATGCAATTAGCCAATATAGATATAAAGCTATTGTTGCTACAAATGTTCATATAGGCATAGCACAACATAACCCGAGAGCAACACCGATATCCTATACTTTTTCGCTTGATTGAGAAAGACAAACGCTTATTATACATTGCTTACCTTTCGTTTAATCCATTCGACTTGAGTTTCTATCCAGCCAGAGTATTTGTTTAGCGAAAATGCCAGCATGAAAGACCACTTGGCAGAGAGTTTTGGCCGAAAATGGACTTCGCGTATGCAACTTGTCAAACGTCTTTAGCGGTGATTTTTTACCGAAATCTACAAAAGTATCTCTCCAAAAGTAAGAAAATATCCTGTTCTTTTCATTACAAGACGAACGGTTTAGTCCAGCGCTTGGAAATGTCTCAAAATTGTGAATAACCAGCCTCGCCGACTCATTTCCCCATACAACTCCATATTGTTTTCGCTGCAAAGTGGTAACCGGAAGTAGATTTGCGCCGATTATTTTGGCTTCATTTTTCATAGGCATAGAAGCTATATCCAGTCTATTATTAGATCAGTGGGCTCTACCACAAAGCTTTATCTGCCCAAACCTAAGACTGAGTATCTTAAAAAAGGTCTTAGTTACAAAGGAGCAAAATTGTGGAACAGCCTCCCAGACGAACTAAGAAATAAACAATCTCTTAGTCAATAACGTTTTTCGCCTTGCGCCGTAATTACGATCGGTTGTTTCAAATGTAAATATCGCCAGACGTGTTTATTCTCTGGCAACAGGACACGCTTCATTCGATAGCTTATGACTTCCTCTTTAAAATTATATTTAGTTTGTCCCGGTTCATATTACATATCCGAATTAATTTGCATACATGTTCATAAATTATCTAAAAATTTTACAATTATTGTTGAAATAACCCTGAATTGCCAGAACAGGGTTCAGAATTTTCGAGCAAATGTTAGCAAATGTCGGACCGAAATTGTAGCTCATATAAAAATAGGTACGCTATGGCGTACATGCGTCTACTGGTAGAGACTGAATAGCAATAGAATTAATTTTTCTTCCAGGCATTCTGAAACTGGAAGTAGAGATACTTTTTTAAATATGTTTCACATCAGATTAGTAACAAAGTCATCCCAAGGGCATATTTAAGCATAGCAGACAGGGGCTGTAGCCACCTCCCCCAATCATGATCTGATAGAAACCAATATCCCAAAGTATCAGGTTATTGTGTTTTAAAAATAATATAACCATTATAAAGAAATATATTATAAAACTATAATTCAAATGAACACACATAAGCAACTTGTAGTTCAATATGTCCATATTAATGAATACAATATTACATGTAAATATAAAATATTTAACAAATTTTAATGCATCTGTCCGTTCCCAGTTTATTAATATGTTATTATTGTCAAATGTTTTCACTATTGTCCACTAGATGTGGTTTATAAGAAACAACACCAATTTGCAGCGTATAGCTGCAGCAGCTCCCAGCAGTGTGTGAGAAGTATTATTTTCTGCTGGCTGAAGAATGAAAGAAGCAGAAAATGTTTTCTCACACACTCCTGGGGGCCCGATTAATGATCGGGTGGTGCGGGTTCAAAGCACATTTGTTGTTGCATTCGCAATAGCTTGACTAGACACCCACCCACCCACCCAACCCTATTAATACTAAGTGGGGAAGACATCAGCTACCAGGCAGTAGCAATGAACAGAATATCGACTGTTGTAGATTAGTTAGGGGAGTTACCATATGTTAGGGTAATTTAGTGTAAAGCTGTAATAGCTAGTAATATTTTATTAAAAGTCAAGCTTGCGGCATATGGCTGCAGCAGCTCTCTGGCTCTGTACTGTTCAATAGTCACAGCCATATTAAAAGTTGTTGATGTCTTTGTCTAGACTGTAGTTGTTTGTTTAAGTGTTGTAGTCACTGAATTGTACCAGTAGCTTGAATAAAGAGTCTATGTGAGCTATATTACTTTGCTTTAAAGTTCTCGACAAGTTCTCTCAAATTTCTCTCAGAAAGTGTATGTCCAAACACACACACCTGACACAATATTGGTCAGTGCCTGGCTGTTGCAACTGACAGGTCACAACAACACAGCAATCTTTGTAATTGTGAACAGAGTGTGTTGAATGCACCTGAAAGATACAAACAAAAACATGTTGTCAATGCTCGATGCATTGCCATAGATGTATGCATTGCCATAGATGCATACATATGCACCAGTCAGTGGAAAGCCCCAACACCATACCCAGGGAGAATTATTGGTAGATTTTACCATATTTTATACCACACTAACCACAGTTTTGCCTTTGGGCTTTAGACAACATTAGATGTGCAATTCATTATATGCTGGAAACTTGTGGCTGGGGATCAACTAAGGATGGGTTTTCTTAAATTGAAGCCAGGGCAAATGTAATCCGTCACGTAATAGAAACTATCAAGGATAAGCATTTGAAAAGCTGTTAAATCATTGTTCCACATGTTTTTGTTCACAACATGGATACTTGGACTGTTAATGCAATGTATATGATTTGTGTTGCACTGCTGCATGGGATTGCAAGATAAGTTGACATCCATAACTTGCTAAAGTGGTATTTCTTTATGTACTATATCAAGTTTTATATACAGGTTGTAAACTCCAAATCATATATAAACCTCCCATTATTTTGTAATCCATAAAGCATTTTTGCCATCCTTGGAATATACATTATCCTTTCGCCTGATTTAGATTCATAATATTTGAAAGCAGGTATTGGTATTATTCATTATGTAAACAAAACAAGGTTGACAATGATCATATTAATAAATGCATAAAATTCAAGGCTTCGACTTTGCTCAAAACATAAATATGAAAATACGCAACTTTCACAGTTCCAAAAATCAGTGATACACTTGGTACATTGAACTAATGCCCGGAACTTTAATCTTTCAAAATAAATAGTTATCTTACCTTAACAATCTTCGAAAAGAAACTTTTGTAAAGTGTTGTATAAAGCTTGCAGTAAAACTTTTCTTCTATCATCAATGGCGTCGGAGATCATGAAATATGAATACCGCATTTCCATATATGGTCTCATTAAAAATCAAGTTCCACCCAACTTATGGTCGGTCTCAATCAAAATGCCGATGACATAGCGGCTACTGTTCCAGTAGACGCAAAAAGGAATATTATTGGAAAGTTTCATTGCATTTGAAGAAGTAGAAGTATTTTATTTTATTTTTTGAAAGTCGCATGCAAAATGCCGAGATCGTTGAAATTTGATTCCCGCACGCGCAAATTAATTACGAAATGCCATATAAGGTCAGTGTTGATTGCTATAAACCACTGATCTGAATATAGGCTGGATAACGCATCTCTTAATAATTTGATGGAAAAAAGTGAAGCCGGAAGTCAAGCGGCGATCAGTGCCGCCACCCGATTCTGAGGCCCTACTTTATTATAGATAGTATTACAGAATCCTATTTTTTTCGCTTTTTTTGCCTTTTAAACGTTTCTGGCCGGGCCAGTTTTACTATCACAAAGATAGAAGCACACGAGAAGAAATTTTAGCAAAAAATTTGGAGTATTATGGCTTTATAACGCCGTGAAACTGGATTTACAAGTTCGAAGGAGTGAACAGCCACATGTTAGCGATGTTTTGTTTATGATATTTCAATTCAAATTCCACTCAAAATATTAGAATTACTGCTACTGGACGAAGGCACTCTAGGAATTTGATGAAATGAACCAGCTCAGCTACAGTATGAACAAAAGCGTGAATGTGGTAAGCTTTTAAAACAGGAATTAGGAACAGTGCTACACTGGTTCAATATTCACGTACTGAAATGAACACATATTAAGTTAATAACCTATTTAATTCCTGTTTTAAAAACTTACCACATTCACGCTTTTGTTCATACTGCAGCTGAGCTGGTTCATTTCATCAAATTCCTTGAGTGCCTTCGTCCAGTAGCAGTAATTCTATATTTTGAGTGGATTTTGAATTGAAATATCATAAACAAAACATCGCGAACATGCGGCTGTTCACTCCTTCGAACTTGTAAATCCAGTTTCACGGCGTTATAAAACCATAATACTCCAAATTTTTTGCTCAAATTTCTTCTCGTGTGCTTCTATCTTTGTGATAGTAAAACTGGCCCGGCCAGAAACGTTTAAAAGGCAAAAAAAGCAAAAAAACTAGGATTCTGTAATACTATCTATAATAAAGTAGGGCCTCAGAATCGGGTGGCGGCACTGATCGGCCGCTTGACTTCCGGCTTCACTTTTGACAAGAGATGCGTTATCCAGCCTATATTCAGATCAGTGCTATAAACCATAGTTAATAGAGACAGGGTTTGGAAGCTGGGGGTGTGGCCAAATTATGTTATTGTTCTATGTCACGTGACAATACGAGTGCATTGAAATTCGAGAAGTATATAAAGAAACCTTACTCGATGGCTATAGCTCGCTTAAAAAGCATGTTTTTTTGAAAGATATGTCAGAAGGCAGGAGCTAATTGTTCAATTTATGGTTGCGGAACTAGTAGAAGCACGTAGGTGTTGGTATTTTTCCAATTCCAACAAAATACGACGATTTATCGACGAAAACTCGCGAAGCGTGGGTGCGCCTTGTGATAAGAGATCGAGGGATATACACAAGCAAATCGATCAACGGTATCGTATTTGTGAAAGACACTTCGAAAAGAACCTTATCGAAACATGTAAGTTTCTTTCTTATCAGTTACCGATAGATTCTGAATATGGAATTATTGATATTTCAGTATTAACGCTTGAAGTTATCGCTCGTTGTGGGAACTTGTATAATTCAATATGGTGTTTCAATTGTAGGGCATATGGAAATTTAATACTGATTTACATAATACGCTTCAGTAATTATGCATGGGTTCAAACCATATGCTCAAATTTACCGGAATACAGAAATTCAGGATAAATCCCACTAAATCATACTTTTCTTTAACATGTATTATAATATTAGTAAAAGTGCAATTTCAGAGAGTTATATCATTTAATATATGCCCTATTGCTTATGGATTGATATGAGCTAGTAGTCAGAATATAAGATCTACAAGATAATTTTTATTTTCCTATATACAATTCATTGAAATGGTGGTAGACTGGTAGTACTTGTGTAAAATATACTTGTATATTAACAAGGTTTTTGGTCATGTTTATAGTTCCCACCTGCAAAAAAAGACTTGTGCCTGGAGCTGTTCCTTCCCTAAATTTACCAGAGAAAAGCATACCCTCCACCTCCATAACTGCACCCAGAAGTGAACTTGTTCGACACAAGCCCAAACCAAAACAATACCATTCAAGCCTCGAATATTTTAAAAAGAAGGTTGAGAAATTTGTGGTTGTTAGGACTTGGAATTATTAACCTCAAATATGACTGAAAAAAGCCCCCTCCTGGCTTAATAGAAGATTTATGGTTATTTATTCTGTGCAAGACAGAATATCTGTAAAGATGGACTATACAGATCAAGCAAGCATTGGATAAACTATAAGACTAGAATATTATATCAAGAAACACAGTATTTGTATTTATATTTGTTTGGGTTTGTTATATTGAAATCATTTTAAATTGATTTCATAATTTTTTAATTGAACAAAAATCTATATCTACAAAAATCACTATCAGATACAATTTTGGTCGACTCCTTCAAGAAAGAGAACAAATAATATGCAGAAATTAGTATTTACATTGTGGGTAGGCTCAGATTCAAGCTGTTGGGGTTCTCTGTGCATGCTATGGTGCATGCGAGAGCCCCAACATGGAATCCGAGCTTACATTGAAGAATAGTGTAGATATTATTTACAGCTGAAGTTCTCAGTCAACCTTTAACTGTTTCCTTAAAGCCTTCTTTTTCTTTTTCAAGTAATTTATACTTGTTAAGGATATCTCGTGCAAAGGAGAATCCTCTGACAGTTGCGTATAGTTTGATAATGTTTTCAAAACATAAGTTTTGACACTCCTTTGACACTGCAACATCACATTGTTCAACCATATTGTACCTCCTCAACAACTTTATCCACAAGTAATGGGGTAGGTTTGCCAATTCTTGTGTGCTTTCTAAACACAATTCAGGAATTTCTGCAATATTTACCAGCCAGGAATTGGGTGCCCACAGTGCTCCTCGGGAAATTGAAGAAATGTAGTCATTTTCTTCAGCAGGTACTTTCATTGAAAACAATAATGCTTGTAACTCTTGGTTTCTTAATGAATCTGCATTTTTGGAATTCTTGCTCTTTCCATAATGCTTGGATTACAATTTAGCCAGCAACATAAGCAAGGGGTCCAAGCTTGTCGGGTGTGATGGATAATTCACTCTAAACAGAAGAAATGAAAATATTAAAATGATTTTCTGCTTTAACCCACATACACCTAACACTCTCATTGGTAAGTAAAATCATCTGGCATTAATAGACAGAATAAAAAATACCAATTTTAGTGCTATCAGGATTAACCCATTATCTGGTGTTAAATTAGGGTACATACTAAAGTAGGGTGCATCTGGGTGCATTGCAAGCTAATAGGTTAACCAGAGACACTGGCAGATAGTTTTGTTAACCCATTAACTGGCAGTACCCTACCACTGATGAGCAAAAGGGTCTGGCATTAGACAGAGTGACATACTAAAGTAGGATGCATCTGGAAGCATTGCAAGCTAATAGGTTAACAAGAGACACCTTTGTTAATTAACCCATTAACTGGCAGTACCCTACTACTGATAAGTGAAATTGTCTGGCATTTAAAATACAGAGATACTGCGAACATGCATTGCTTCGTACGCCCTCTTTAGATTTGCACACTTTTGAGCAAAATTCGCAAGGAAATTGCTTTAAACCTTCAACCTAACACACAAACAGAAGACAAAGATGATGTTAAAGGCATCTTACTTCACATTTTGTCAAGGAACAGAATATAAAAGACTTACTTTTCAACTGAACGCGATATTTCTTGTGTCAATTCTTCAGCGTCGATTTGCAGCAGTCAATAGTTTGCTGAAAATTGTCCTCCGTGGTTGTATTTTCGACTTCGGAGCCCAGAATTGAAGGAATTTCGCTTTCTGAATCGTATGCTGAACTTGTCGAAGCCATGACAAGAGCAACAATGCCTTATTTCAGTATTTATAATCACAATATCGTATTTCAGTAATACTACACTCTAGTAATTTCTGAATTTGATGCACTCGTATTGTCACGTGACGCGGTTTCTCAACATCTGAAATTAATTGGCTCGAAAGCCTTTGAAGTTTGCCGGCCTTCCAAACCCTGTCTCTATTAACTATGTATAAACCAATGAAAATCCGATTGCCGGTACTTTCAATACGCTAGGGTGCAAAGCCGCGGATATTTAGCTTCCGAAGTTGCCCGAGCGTGCGCCGACAAAACCGGGATTTCGCAATAAAGACGGGATTTTCACGAGAAAAGTCGAGAATTGTCATAAAATGGCTAGTTTATTTAGTATATTTATTTAAATACATCCTTTCGAACAGGATTTTCAAGAGCTATCCAATGGTCACACTTAGGAGTTTGTAGCGTGTAAACCAAAGGTAGGAAAGCGAAATGAATATATAATTAGTTTGTATTATTCGGTATTATTGTTAATTTGTAAACAATAGTACAATACAAAGTTCAGAGGTGTTTACAAGGGGCTAAATTGGCCGCGTAGCATTGTAAACAAACACAATTTACTTCGCTAAAGACATCGTAAAACGCTGAATCGAACGGTGGTATTTTCATCTACATAGCATGCACTGAACCGAAGATATGAAAACTGCAAAAGTAAGACGATATCGTCTTACTTTAGTCAGCACCAAACAATAAGGAGTTTAACTCAAGTGTGCGACACCTGGCCAGTTAGATAAAGTTAGATAAATTTGTGACATAATTTGTTGTAGATATAATGATAGTAATTGTAATTGTAATTGTAATTGTAATTTTAACTGTCAGTGTAGTATTTGAAATTTGTATTATAACTCATTGTAAATTTTGAAGTTTAATCTACGCCCCTCTTGGAAACCAGCTTTTGCTGTTGGGGTTAGCGTGGCCAAATAAAGTTTTTACTTACTTACTAGTCGCTACCAACAAATAAGACATTGTCGCTATCGCCTTATGTTGAAAATCCAGGGTATCGAAACATCAGTAAGTGACCCGATTTACACTATTATTTGTTTGATAATTGCCCTGCCAAATCCACAATTTGGATTTGATACGGAACCTGATTTGATCCTGCACCCTCTGGGCCAAGGGACCCCTCACCCCTGCATACTAGGTGATCTGTCTATAGTGACTAATGTATAAATAAATAACACAATGTATACTCAATTCCAATGTTATTTCTAGGTAAGTCGTGTCACCATAATTTCAATCCTGCCTTAAAATTTCCATTTTAAGGAGCTCTCTTCGCCATCAGTACGATATTCGAAACACGATATTCGTGTTCCAGTTTTTGTAAGTATAAATTTTATGTTGGTTCACAGAAATAACTTTTAAATCCTATCTACTGCTCAGTCTCAATGGTACAAGAGACAACCCTGTGTTTAAAATGTTAACGATTTGTTTCCTTCAGGTATCTGGGACAATTGTGGATAAAAGTGGACGTACGTTATCAGGTCAAACTGCTGAAGGTTTTATTACCAGTGTATCCCACGTTGAACCAATGTTGTGGGTAACACTATAGCTTAACAATATTCGTTCAGGCTTTGAATTATGCCTGGATCACTGGACGTCGCCAGCCTGCTTTTTGGCCGCTCAGTGGTCTCTACAGTACTTAAGCTTTGAAAGATCGCTTATTCGTACAATTTTGCCATAAATTGAGACGCAAGGGTTGTGCGTATATATATAACACATATCCACACATAATATACATGCAGTAATTTCTAGTTTCATGCAAACTAATTTGACTATATCTTCATGCTGTGTCAGTTTCAACTTCGATATCAGGGCCAGGTTAAGTTGAGACTTTTATTCATTTGCAGGGGTTAACAAATGCTTGAGAAATGCCGTACGAAGTCGTACGATCATAGCTAAATTGGGTTGGCTTCCTTTTTTCGATGTTGACGTACGATTTTCTAACCTAGTGTTACCCATGTTCTCTGTTGTATTTATTTTCTGTTTGTAAGAAATAAAAAATGTTTCGCGGGAAAAGATGAGCCTTACTCTAAACTAAAAAGACTTAATATTCGAAACGTCTACTCACGCGAGGTAACCGTTAAACAACGTACAATTTTTGGTAAACTAAAAAGCGCTGCAATAGCGAGATGGAAAATTGATGACGCTAACTCGGACCAGAGAATGTCTGAAGTATTTGTAGTTTAACACAAAGGAACTATAGTATAGTGTTCGTTATCGTACGTTTCCTATAGACACTTGACGCCAAGAATTTTTTGGCGTACATTCGTACGTCCGTAAGCCTATTTTTTAACCCCTGAATTGTTATTTGAATTGCAGATAAACGCCAGGAAGATTGAAGCTATACTTGTATTGTTTAATATGCTGTTTGCATTATACTAGCCTTGAAACTCTGAAAAAATTACTAGTAACATTCAGGCCAAACTGGTCTTGCTTTTCTTTTCCATAATTCGAGGTCATCGATATCTGTTTCTTTTAGTCTTGGTCTGAATTGTGCCTTGGGAGCTGTAGAGAGGAGACCGTTCATTGAAGTATTTTCAATGGAGACCCATCGTTATATCATTTGTTACCCAAATGCTGGTAATCTATAAATTTACCAATTACGTACCATCTCAACTTTTGTTCACGTGATTTAATAAACTTTATATGTTGCGGGTTCAGGCTGACTCGCCAACTGGAAACTTAATAATGTCTCATCTTGTCAACAAGATGTGTTCGCAACAGGCTTGTAGCAAACTTGCCAACAACTTGTAACAATGCTGTCATTGTATCAAGTTTCCTACAAAGTTGTCACTCAGAGTTTGTTAACAAGTTGTTGAATTGTAGGACTATAACAAGTTGTTGGACAACCTGTAACAAGTCTGTTGATTGAACAACCTTGTAGCAAGTTGTCAGCAAGCCGTCGACAACTTGTCAACAAGCTGGGAACATGCAGTAACTAACTAACTTTAGATTACCTTCTTAGCTTTTCTAGTTATGGACACAGTAATAACGTGTTATTTTGTTAAGCTAATGCTTATAGAAAGGCAAAAACACTAGTCTGACTATAGTGGTTTCAAATTGTTACGCAACTCTCATGACCCGTCAAACGAGAAAAACTCTCATCAACCATTATCAAAATTTGAACCAGCTCAAAGTTGTTGAGAGTGCACGAGAGTTGATGAGAGTTGGAGGTCAAACGCGAGCGAGAGTTGCAACTCTCATTAACTCTCATCAACTCTCATCCTCGTTTGACCGGGGCTTTACCCAAATTTTCCAGCGCCCTCTGAACAGCCCGGGCCCGGGTATTTTTCCCCCCTTACCCCTCCCTCCTCTCGCCGGCCTTGGATGAGCTGACTGAAATGACTGCGGCATAAGTAGTAGTGTATGTGGTTTTCGAGCCTTATTTTTAGGGGGCCGCAGGGGGCCACACTAATTAGTATGCAAGGGGGCCGCAAACAACACTAATTAGTATACAAGGGGGCCGCAAACACTATCATATATGGGGCCGCAAACACAACTCATCATTAACATAAACATTCATTAATTATGTATTGACGTCATGATGATATGCAAGGCAAGTTTGGGCAAGACAGTCATTAAGCTGAACTCAGCATTTTCGTCACAAAAAGAGTTAATCCTTACGCTTTTTATCATAATAGCTATAGCGTCCTTATATATTTTACTAAGCGTCGTGTTCCAAACACAGTCCGTTTCGACAACGATTACAGCAGCAGCTTACTGGTTTTAGTACTTTGGATTTTACTCGTGAGAAGAATATACAATGACTATCGACATACTGTTCATGGCCAAGAATCAACTTGTGCTTCGTGTCAATATGTGTGCTTCTAGTTTTGAGAATAAAATCTTAAATGAATTGACAGATGCAGAGTTTGAGAAAGGGGTTCCCGTTTATGATGACGACGAAGATAGATATGTATATACTAATGAAGAGTTTATTGAAAAGGTTTGGTACGCGTGTGTCAAGCATGGATATATCTCTGAAGATTACGATATCATGGGGAAGTTTCTTGACGAAATAAAAGTCACTCCATAAGCAAATTTTGACAATGGGGAAATGTATTCGAAGAGCCAAGACCTATATGTCAACATGCAATGGTATACTATGAACGAAAAGTCAAGAAAGATGGACCAAACCAAAACCGTCTATTTCACTGCTGCCCCAAAGAAGACGTTTGTGGTTTCTTCGAATGGGAGAAGCAAGACCCTCGTGTGATCAATGCTGGCATCGGACTTTTCAGTAATCCACTACAATACCGATACAAGATTGAAGAAATAGAAGAGATATTTAATAGTACTAAATCTAACACTAAAGAGGCATACGCGGAATATACATTTCTTAAATCTGTTAATGCTTTAACAAGTGAACTTGATGAAATAGACATCTTTTAGCTGTATTTATATATGTCACAATAAATATGTTGTAAAAAACACTGTGTTGTATGCTTTTTCGTTGCTATATGCGTCGCTAAGTCATTATAAAGCGATCCACGAATTTACATATTATTGAGATACCTCACTTACCTTTTAACCTTTGTGGTGAAACGGTGAAATGGAGAACATAGATATAATTTATGACGAGTTGAAACGAAATGAGAAAAGTGTCTTACTAAATACATGTTTGCGAACCGAATATATAAACGTATAACTCTAAGTCAAAGCTTTCATTTTATTACCAATAATACATTTAACAAGCAATTAAATCTAGTTTTGCATAGTACATTTTGTACTTTAAATCATTAAACCGGTGATTAACACAGCCAAACAGTCATCTCCCCAGACACGCCTGAGCGAACACAAACCAGATAACCTTAAGCAAACAGGCTTTACTTTTGTAAGATACTGTATGATGTCCTAAGATAGTGTATGATATCTTAAGATACCGTGTATGATATCCTAAAATGATATCTTAAGATACTGTATGATCCCTTTCTCTAACCTTAACCCCAACCCTAATTCTGATACTTAAACCATTTTCATTGACCTCACAAAGTATAATTATACTGAAATCGAGAAATTCGTATATATCTTTTGATAATTTGGTGGCTCTGAAAAGAACTTTTGTAAGATACTGTATGATGTCCTAAGATAGTGTATGATATCTTAAGATACCGTGTATGATATCCTAAAATGATATCTTAAGATACTGTATGATCCCTTTCTCTAACCTTAACCCCAACCCTAATTCTGATACCTTAAATATCTTAAACCATTTTCATTGACCTCACAAAGTATAATTATACTGAAATCGAGAAATTCGTATATATCTTTTGATAATTTGGTGGCTCTGAAAAGAGCCGGTTTGGTTGCGCTATGCCTTTACAGACTTAGCCATATACAACCACAATAACCACATTCAAAATAAACAGACAAGGCGGTATCTCCGACCCCATGTTGGACACTTTCAATACACGAAATGTGTACTCTTGAGTGACAACAAGAGGTGGTTTTGCTGTCTTGACTGTTTATTTTTTTCACGCAGAACATACAGTGGTGATCGAGCTGTAATGACTGCCTGCAAAGAGCACAGCGCGTAAGGAGCTCTCCAGTTCTCGAGAAGGCCTCTATTTTCCATCTAGCCAGACACCAGCTGTGGCAAAGATGTCCACAGCAAGGCGTCGTTACGATCATCGTCGTTCCACAACGGATCTCTTCGAGGCAGAAATGACATTCCTCGTCATTTTCTGCCTTACCAATGATACCAAAAGTATCGACCAATCTTCGCTCTTCTAATTCTTGCTCTGGCGATGGTAACTGACCAACCTCTTCCATGGTCGAAATCTCGCTTGGACTTTTTAGGGAAACCACGTCTCGCTTTTATGTGTTCAACTTCAATTGTGTCCTTTTCGGAACGATAATTAGACCATTTAACGCTCTATTATGTTTCTTTGTGAGCTTGTCGGAACGAAAATTATCATCATTTGCTGATTATCCTCAAACGCCGTCCTGATAGATCCATTATTTTCACCGACACAGATTATCCTCAAACGCCGCCCTGATAGATCCATTATTTTCACCGACACAAGGACGTCCGCGGTTTAGAGAGTGTATGTTTTCAAATACTGCCTCTACAATTCCTAAAATGTGAATTCCAAAAAACTCTGTAGAAATCTTTACCTTGACAATGAGTCAACGTTTCTGTGTGGTCTATGGTTTGATTTTTTCCCATTCTGTTAAACACGCTATAACCTTACTATACACTATATGTCTTCATCTTTGCTATAATTTACCCACCCACAAAAATCGATTAGTTAATGATGATGTAGAATAAGGTTTGTCATTAGTAGAAATCAAAACTACGCATTTGCCAAGAGAGGGGTTCGAACCCTCGCGTGCTGAATGCACATTGGAACTTAAGTCCGATGAATGTATCAGCGTTAACAGGGACTCTCGGGTCTATAAAAGTCCCGCCGGGACATAATTCAAAATGTCCCTGCGGGACTTTTTGTGTCCTGGGAGTCCCGATACGCAAGATTTCTGGGGTACTCTCCACCCAACGATAATACACGCATGTGGTTTTGAAAATTTCTATTTTTTACACACACTTAAATATCTAAAGGAGTAGTGGAAACACCGTCCTCCAAAACTTTGTGTTTTGGATAAAAATAACTAAAAGCTGGGCGTGTAAGGTATGCCCGACCAAGCATCGGGCCATCGGGCCTGATAGTGCATAATCGGGCCTGATAGTGCCTAATCGGGTAAAATCGGGCATGTTCGTTCGGGCCATGTCCCTGCGGGACTTTTTGTGTCCTGGGAGTCCCGATACGCAAGATTTCTGGGGTTATGAGAAGAAAGTAAAAAACAGAGAATTATATTTTGGAAAACAGATTTATTTCGATTTAGAACTTACAAGTAAAAGTAATATACTTCTAAGAGTATACAGTTTATAGGTAGTTTATTTAAGCGTGTACAAGACTTATTAAGAGTCATTGTCACTCTTTTCGTGTGCATCAGGATAATGTTGGTCTTTGAAAATTCTTTTCAAAAGAAATTTTCTTTTATCAATAGCAGCCTCTAATGCTTCTTCAGGGTCAAAGTTATCATCGTTCACAAATGCATCCCTCGTTTCCATAATCTTTTTGTGTATTGCATCTCTCTTAAGTTCTCTTATCCATAGTAGACGTTCCAGATAAATATTTTGCAAATCTTCACGAAGCTTTGGTAGGATAAGTAAGTACGCCTTACTATTAGCTTCTTCTTCAGCAAGACCATCTGCAGTGAAGTTCTGCGTTAGCTCTTCGAACTCTGCTAAATTTCGTTTTGATGCTTCCTCTTTTAAAGGTGCCCATGGATCGCTTTCATATTCACCATCTACTTCGCTGTCAGTATTATCTAAACTATCCAAATCACTCTCTGGCGTAGCATCAGTTTCCACTTCATTGTCTGTATTATCTGAATTATTAAAATCGCTTTCTGACGTATCATCATCAGACTCTGCGTACTTTGTTTTCTTCCCATCTCTACACTGTGATCTGAGTCAGATTCTGCTGCTGAGTTGTGATCTCGCAGAGTATATAGTATTCCTTTCGCGTCTTCTTATGTTAAACCAACGATTAAGCGATAGCTATTGCTCCTACCTTCATCGAAGCTAACCAGTGAATGTTTCATTTTAAGAACAACATAACATTTTATAATTATGCTTATACATAATTCATAATGGCCCGAACGAACAGGCCCGATTTTACCCGATTAGGCACTATCAGGCCCGATTATGCACTATCAGGCCCGATGGCCCGATGCTTGGTCGGGCATACCTTACACGCCCAGCTTTTAGTTATTTTTATCCAAAACACAAAGTTTTGGAGGACGGTGTTTCCACTACTCCTTTAGATATTTAAGTGTGTGTAAAAAATAGAAATTTTCAAAACCACATGCGTGTATTATCGTTGGGTGGAGAGTACCCCAGAAATCTTGCGTATCGGGACTCCCAGGACACAAAAAGTCCCGCAGGGACATTTTGAATTATGTCCCGGCGGGACTTTTATAGACTCGAGAGTCCCTGTTAACGCTGATACATTCATCGGACTTAAGTTCCAATGTGCATTCAGCACGCGAGGGTTCGAACCCCTCTCTTGGCAAATGCGTAGTTTTGATTTCTACTAATGACAAACCTTATTCTACATCATCATTAACTAATCGATTTTTGTGGGTGGGTAAATTATAGCAAAGATGAAGACATATAGTGTATAGTAAGGTTATAGCGTGTTTAACAGAATGGGAAAAAATCAAACCATAGACCACACAGAAACGTTGACTCATTGTCAAGGTAAAGATTTCTACAGAGTTTTTTGGAATTCACATTTTAGGAATTGTAGAGGCAGTATTTGAAAACATACACTCTCTAAACCGCGGACGTCCTTGTGTCGGTGAAAATAATGGATCTATCAGGGCGGCGTTTGAGGATAATCTGTGTCGGTGAAAATAATGGATCTATCAGGACGGCGTTTGAGGATAATCAGCAAATGATGATAATTTTCGTTCCGACAAGCTCACAAAGAAACATAATAGAGCGTTAAATGGTCTAATTATCGTTCCGAAAAGGACACAATTGAAGTTGAACACATAAAAGCGAGACGTGGTTTCCCTAAAAAGTCCAAGCGAGATTTCGACCATGGAAGAGGTTGGTCAGTTACCATCGCCAGAGCAAGAATTAGAAGAGCGAAGATTGGTCGATACTTTTGGTATCATTGGTAAGGCAGAAAATGACGAGGAATGTCATTTCTGCCTCGAAGAGATCCGTTGTGGAACGACGATGATCGTAACGACGCCTTGCTGTGGACATCTTTGCCACAGCTGGTGTCTGGCTAGATGGAAAATAGAGGCCTTCTCGAGAACTGGAGCTCCTTACGCGCTGTGCTCTTTGCAGGCAGTCATTACAGCTCGATCACCACTGTATGTTCTGCGTGAAAAAAATAAACAGTCAAGACAGCAAAACCACCTCTTGTCGTCACTCAAGAGTACACATTTCGTGTATTGAAAGTGTCCAACATGGGGTCGGAGATACCGCCTTGTCTGTTTATTTTGAATGTGGTTATTGTGGTTGTATATGGCTAAGTCTGTAAAGGCATAGCGCAACCAAACCGGCTCTTTTCAGAGCCACCAAATTATCAAAAGATATATACGAATTTCTCGATTTCAGTATAATTATACTTTGTGAGGTCAATGAAAATGGTTTAAGTATCAGAATTAGGGTTGGGGTTAAGGTTAGAGAAAGGGATCATACAGTATCTTAAGATATCATTTTAGGATATCATACACGGTATCTTAAGATATCATACACTATCTTAGGACATCATACAGTATCTTACAAAAGTTCTTTTCAGAGCCACCAAATTATCAAAAGATATATACGAATTTCTCGATTTCAGTATAATTATACTTTGTGAGGTCAATGAAAATGGTTTAAGTATCAGAATTAGGGTTGGGGTTAAGGTTAGAGAAAGGGATCATACAGTATCTTAAGATATCATTTTAGGATATCATACACGGTATCTTAAGATATCATACACTATCTTAGGACATCATACAGTATCTTACAAAAGTAAAGCCTGTTTGCTTAAGGTTATCTGGTTTGTGTTCGCTCAGGCGTGTCTGGGGAGATGACTGTTTGGCTGTGTTAATCACCGGTTTAATGATTTAAAGTACAAAATGTACTATGCAAAACTAGATTTAATTGCTTGTTAAATGTATTATTGGTAATAAAATGAAAGCTTTGACTTAGAGTTATACGTTTATATATTCGGTTCGCAAACATGTATTTAGTAAGACACTTTTCTCATTTCGTTTCAACTCGTCATAAATTATATCTATGTTCTCCATTTCACCGTTTCACCACAAAGGTTAAAAGGCAAGTGAGGTATCTCAATAATATGTAAATTCGTGGATCGCTTTATAATGACTTAGCGACGCATATAGCAACGAAAAAGCATACAACACAGTGTTTTTACAACATATTTATTGTGACATATATAAATACAGCTAAAAGATGTCTATTTCATCAAGTTCACTTGTTAAAGCATTAACAGATTTAAGAAATGTATATTCCGCGTATGCCTCTTTAGTGTTAGATTTAGTACTATTAAATATCTCTTCTATTTCTTCAATCTTTTATCGGTATTGTAGTGGATTACTGAAAAGTCCGATGCCAGCATTGATCACACGAGGGTCTTGCTTCTCCCATTCGAAGAAACCACAAACGTCTTCTTTGGGGCAGCAGTGAAATAGACGGTTTTGGTTTGGTCCATCTTTCTTGACTTTTCGTTCATAGTATACCATTGCATGTTGACATATAGGTCTTGGCTCTTCGAATACATTTCCCCATTGTCAAAATTTGCTTATGGAGTGACTTTTATTTCGTCAAGAAACTTCCCCATGATATCGTAATCTTCAGAGATATATCCATGCTTGACACACGCGTACCAAACCTTTTCAATAAACTCTTCATTAGTATATACATATCTATCTTCGTCGTCATCATAAACGGGAACCCCTTTCTCAAACTCTGCATCTGTCAATTCATTTAAGATTTTATTCTCAAAACTAGAAGCACACATATTGACACGAAGCACAAGTTGATTCTTGGCCATGAACAGTATGTCGATAGTCATTGTATATTCTTCTCACGAGTAAAATCCAAAGTACTAAAACCAGTAAGCTGCTGCTGTAATCGTTGTCGAAACGGACTGTGTTTGGAACACGACGCTTAGTAAAATATATAAGGACGCTATAGCTATTATGATAAAAAGCGTAAGGATTAACTCTTTTTGTGACGAAAATGCTGAGTTCAGCTTAATGACTGTCTTGCCCAAACTTGCCTTGCATATCATCATGACGTCAATACATAATTAATGAATGTTTATGTTAATGATGAGTTGTGTTTGCGGCCCCCTATATGATAGTGTTTGCGGCCCCCTTGTATACTAATTAGTGTTGTTTGCGGCCCCCTTGCATACTAATTAGTGTGGCCCCCTGCGGCCCCCTGCGGCCCCCTAAAAATAAGGCTCGAAAACCACATACACTACTACTGGCATACTTAAAGGTTGGGCAATTTCAGAATGCTGGACGATGATGATAATAATTATATTTATCCAGGATACCCAAATCACTGACGTGTTTTTAGTAGTAGGGGAAGGGGGGTTCTAAGACGGGCGGTGCAGGCGGTGCACGAAGCACCGCCCATGACGTCATCGATTCTTAAATATTTTAATTTATTCAAACTCACGTTAATTTATTTGAGCTCACTTCAGTGCCAATGGCTTTTCTTGACCTTTTTGAACCGCCGCCGATTGTTTATCAACAGTTTTTAGTTTTTTTTATATACAAGAATAGGAACGTAGGGCTCGGTATATATTCACTTAAGTTTGCCATTATACTTGTGGGACGTAGGTAATGATATCATACGCATGCGCATTAACACAATTTGTAAAAATGTAGACGGTTATGTTCATTTCATTTTGAGATCAATTTATTTCAGCTTACTACAGTGCTAAACACACGGATTAACGTTTCAAACTAACATCCAGCAACATTTTCCCGCCATATGATGTCAAGGGTTGACGTTGGGTCGATGTAGGGTCGATGTTGGGTCGATGTGGGGTTGATGTGAGGTCGATGTGAGGTCGATGTTGGGTCGATGTTGGGTCGATGTGAGGTCGATGTGGTGCACCGGTTCGAGTCCGGTTCGGTAATGATTATTATATTGTGGGGAAGCTTTAGAAGCTACTATTGATAAGAGGAAATTTCTTATAAAAAGACTTCTCTCGGAGTTCTCTGGGGATTCTGTAGGGGTTCTCTGGGGGTTCTCTGGGGGTTCTCTAGGGGTTCTCTGGAGGTTCTCTCGGGGTTCTCTCGGGATTCCCTCGGGGCTCCCTCGGATTATATATATATTTTTTTTTTCAATGGCCAATCGGGCCACTAGGACAAGAAAGGCCAAAGGCAGGCAAGAAAGGCCAAAAGGCAGTCAAAAAAAGGCCAAAACCAGGCCAAACGGGCATGCAGGAAAGGCCAAGCGGGATTATAATTTCTCCTTGTGCCGGAAGGTTTTGGCCTTTTTTTTTGCCTGCCTTTGGCCTTTCTTGCCTTTCTTTGGCCTTTCTTGTCCTACTGGCCCGCTTGGCCTCTCCTGCCCGTTTGGCCTGCCTTTGGCCTTTTTTTTGCCTGCTTTTGGCCTTTCTTGCCTTTCTTTGGCCTTTCTTGTCCTAGTGGCCCGATTGGCCTTTGAAAAAAAAAATTAAATAAAAACCGAGGGAACCCCTAGGTAACCTCCAGGGAAACCCGAGGGAACCCCCAGGGAACCCCGAGAGAACCTCCAGAGAACCCCTAGAGAACCCCCAGAGAACACCAACAGAATCCCCAGAGAACCCCGAGAGAAGTCTTTTTATTAGAAATTTCTTCTTATCAATAGCAGCTTCTAAAGCTTCCCCACAATATAATAATCATTATGACATCTTATAAAATGTTTACATCTACCGAACCAGACTCGAACCGGTGCCCCACATCGACCTCACATCGACCCAACATCGACCCAACATCGACCTCACATCGACCTCACATCAACCCTACATCGACCCAACATCGACCCTACATCGACCCTACATCAACCCTTGACATCATATGGCGGGAAAATGTTGCTGGATGTTAGTTTAAAACGTTAATCCGTGTGTTAGCGCTGTAGTAAGCTGAAATAAATTGATCTCAAAATGAAATGAACATAACCCTCTACATTTTTACAAATTGTGTTAATGCGCATGCGTTTGATGTCATACCTACGTCCCACAAGTATCATGTCAAACTTAAGTGTATATATACCGAGGGCTACATCATTCCTATTCTTGTTTTTAATAAACTAAAAACTGTTGATAAACAAACGGCGGTGGTTTAAAAAGGTCAAGGAAAGCCATTGGCACTGTAGTTAGCTCAAATAAATTAACGTGAGTGTGAATAAATTAAAATATTTAAGAATCGATGACATAGTTACTTAATAGAGACCTTACGATGTAGGACGGCAACGCGAACGACGACGGCCAAAACAAACTCGTTCAAATAAATCAATTAAATAAAACTTGTCGTGTATTATCAATCGTATGAATTCACTTCAGTTTGAGTAAGTTGAGATAAGGGCTTTTTGGTTTAGAAGATTTCTACTTCAGGACTGATCCAATTTGCTCAGTACCACTTCTCGCGGCTTGAAGTGCAGACGTTGAACACAAGACGTAAAAATCTGTAGTTTACCGTTGTAAACAGAGCGAGGATGACGTCTAAAACTCCCGTGGGATTTTAATTATTCATTTCTATTCTAAAATACTATAAATTTCATTGTATTTATAGCCGTCGTCGTCACGTTGCAGTCTTAAATCGTAAGGTCTCTAATTTAATTACGAACATTGTGCTCAGGTTAAATCAATATTGTTTTCTATTAAGATTTAGCCTTAAGACTTAGCCTTAAAAACATTTTCTAAATAAATAAATAAACGAGGTCAAACGTACAACTCTCATCTACTCTCATCAAAACTCCCTCGGTTGATCGGCAGGCACAGTAATATCCAGTCAACTCTCATGCAACTCTTGTTCTCGTTTGACCGGGGCATGAGAGTTGGTGAAACTCTCATGCAAACTCACGCTTCTTAGCTCTTATCAACTCTCATTCTTGTTTGATCAGAGCTTTACCCAGTATGCTGTATGGTATCTTTTCACTTTCGCTTTTAATATTGGCAGATCAACGCAATTTTTTTGTTTAAAAAATAATGCTTTTAAGCGTCGGGAGTGGAAGTAATCCTTTTCCAGCTGATAATTTCAGCAAATATAGAATAAATGTTATTCCGAACAAAGAGTGCATAATAATACCACACAAATTTTTATAACTGTATATTTCGAATCAAATCTGATTCATCTTCAGCAGTGTTTTTAAGATATGCCGTTATACACTGCAAAGTGTACTAACCTAGAATAAAATTCTTAATTTTTAGATTATTTTTCTTTTTTTGAGAATTTATTTCTTGTCAAGAAAAAATTGAAGTAAAAAGTTCTTGTGTTGCGAAAACATTTCTCAAAATAAGAGAATTAATCTGGGCAAGATAATCCGAGAGATTTTTTTTCTTATTTCAAGAATGATATTCTTGCATCGTAGAATAATATTCTGACTATTCTTGAAACAAGAAAATTATTATTGTTGAGAAGTGAACTAAAAATCTGCAAATTCGGTAGACAATGATATTTTCTCGTTGCTTTTTCTTAGTTTCTAGAACACTTGTAATGTTATTGACACGCCGGGCAGCTCGTCAAATAATTACGTCAATTCGATCGATCACAAACGCTGCATTTTTAATATGTTTTGCGTCGTATCAAATAATATGTATATTTAAAAATCCTCCTGTACACTTTCAATTGCCAAGAGAGCTTTTTCACCCGTAGCAATATTAAACAAATTAAAAGGAAAAATCTATCCGCGGGTTTCGACATATATGATTGAGTTGAAAGAACTTTGTTTCAGTTGAGTTGTGGCCTCGTATACACGAGATTCAAATACAATGGTGAAAAACACATGGAACTCTGTAGTTCCATAGAAATAAAGATTAATTAATTATTTTGGGGATATGATGAACATTAGTATAATTTGAGTAGTAAATAATGCATTTCAAGTGTTTTGATTGGTTGCCTGACTAGTAAATCTGAAGCATTATTTACTAGCTGAAGTAGTAAATAATGCTTTGGTTCAAAATGGCTTCCCAAAGTCGTTTTGTTGTAACTTCTCTTGACGAAATTGAACAAATAAAGGAAAATGCAATTCCAAAAAATACGAAATTGGCAACAAAATTTGAGGTTAAGCTATTTAATGGTAAGAAGCGTTTTGCAATTAATTTATTAACAACTTTCTTGACAATTTAAAACTTACGAGTGACAAGCAAAGAGCGATAAAATTGATAAAATGACATTTTTACTGTTTTTTTACATCAGCATGGTTCTCACAGCAAAACGAGTTCACAATTAAGTTTGAGAACATGGAAATTGATGAAATGAAGCAATGTTTATCAAAGTTCTACATTTCTGCTAGAAAAACAGATGGTTCATACTATAAAAAATCAAGCTTAATGTCAATGCGAGCAGCGTTGGATCGCTATCTTCGCTCACCACCGTACAACAAAAAGTTTTCAATTTGCGACCCAGTCATCTTTCAAGAAGCAAATAAAGCATTGCATTCCTACCTCAAACACCTTATCGGCACAGGAAAGATCGCAGGAACTGTCCACAAAAACCCTTTGACTCCTGAAGTTTATATAATAAAGTTTAGTATGTTGAAATATATCGTAAAGTACTTTGGACAACTGGCAAATATAGCAAGACAACACACACAACAGACGCATTTTGTGGCATATATTTTGGGCAAGGAAGTGCTCGAACAGTCTAGAGGCTCTAGCTAGCCTAAGTGTTTACCTAGAGGAAACGGAGGGACTCTAGATTGCAGAGGGTTGAGCCACCTCTGGCATGTTGTTAAGCGAGTTGAGACCGGATGGTCTAGAGACCACCATTAGTTATACTGAGACAGTAAGGGCACTCAAGACCTGACAGAGCATGCAAAAACTGTAGGTTATTCCAGAAGAACAGGTGGACCTCTAGATAACCGGGGAGAGGGCGGATTCCCGTACAGGTCAGTGAGCTCGTTGAAATTGAGTCCTAGTTGGACTTGGTACCACTAAGAATGGTACTCAACTATGTATGACTGATTCATCGAGTCTCCAGGTCAGGTCATTAGGTCGCATTTACGACCTGAATGACCTGTAAAATGCTCTTCAAGTGGCGAAGTGTTGTCCCAAAGGACAGCACTTCCCTGCCATTATTTATTTAATTCAATTCTTTGAACAATTTAGTTACAAATTTACAAGTTGCATATGGAGGATCTATATGTAACTTCCCTTTGATTACTCAAATTGTCTGGAGTTAGAAAGAGCAGTGGCAAAGCAAGCCATGGAAACTGCTCTTGCTTTTCAAATAAGCATGCATTAAAAATAGGGTAAAGACAATACAAGTGATCCTTTGCACGCTTGTGTTTACATTTTATGTTGTATCTCATTCATAAATATGCGTGGGCATAGAGTGAGAATATAGTGATAAGCAGCATACGTGCATGTGTTCATGCTGTTTCCTTTCAAAATGTCGGACTAAAAGAATTATTTGGGAGAGAAATTATAAACGACATTTAAACAATATAATTATGTTCAATTTATGCAAAACTATAAATTGCAGTTAATGAAGTAATATGTTCAAGAAGATTCCATTTACCCTAAGGCCTAAAGGCCTTGCCAGTCTGTCAGCTGCGCAATTAGTTCATGCACCAACAAATATAGCTCAGGGAAAGCTCAATTACCTTGATAGAACAAAGCGTTTATTCTCATGTCCTGTTAATAAATATAAAATATGCTAAGAACTTGAACTTTGGAAACTTAGCATGCGAACAACTGATGCAAACTTCGATCTAACCAATCAAAGAGTTATCCTAAAGATAGCTGTCACCATCATGCATACAATTGTTCTCTTTGTATGAAAGACATTTGGGTACAGTTTATGCGTCTGCTGCTCAGCTCATTCGCAAGATTTCATTCAGTGTGTAAACTGTGCTAGTGAAATTTTTCAAAGTTTGTTTCAAGGTATCAAACTTTGTATCACAAAAAACCCTACCCACCTCCCCAAGGCAGAGCCGAGTACTAATCTATCAATCGAATCTACATGCTCAAATATAAAAATTATGTCATGTAGAACATTTTAAGTCCGACGTACACGGTACGTTGTTTTGGGATTTTGCTGCCAGGAAGGAAAACAGATTATCTAGGCCTGCTAGACATTATGCACAGGTAATGCCACAAGCTATCTCTCTTGGATGAGCAAAACCTCTCTGACCGCAATAGGGACTTTGATTGCCATTGCTTCTAGAGTTTTTGTATTCTTATGCGGGGCGAAGGTTTGATACAGTATGTAGTTAACTGATTCAAGGTTAACCAATTAATATCCAATGCATTTGCCTTACCAAGTTAATACTTTAAAATAGTGTAATAATTCTTATTCTCCTAAGATTCTATTGCGGCCAGATGTTTTGCTAATCCAATTAGGGAGCAAGCTTATAGCATTACATAATGTCCAGGCAGTCTCCCACTCTCCCTATAATAACTCAAATTGTTATTTTTGAAAATTTAGGGGGGGTGCCAAAAATTTAGGGGGGGTGCCAAAAATTTAGGGGGGTGCCAAAAATTTAGGGGGGGAGGTGAGCGACAGGGTGCGTAGCGCCGCCGAGCAAGCTGCAGCAGGGGTCTGGGGGCACAGTTGCCAATGGGGGCACAGTTGCCAATGGTCTTATTTAGTTCAAAATCCTTGTTTTTAGTCTTACTTAGTTCAAAATCTTTATTTCAATCACACTACTGTCATTTATCCCAATGAGGATTAAAATTTTTTTTTGGGGGGGGGGTGCAAATTTCTTTAGTTGGGTTGGGAAAACTTTTTGGGGGGTGCAAAATATTTTTGGGGTGCACCCCCGGCACCCCCCCCCCAGAAAATCCACCTATGCTCTTAAATGCTGAACCTCAAGAATGATGGTCACGGCCAAATATTAGCATATGTATATTGTATACAATCTAGATTTTATGCCATAACAAAGTTAACCAGAGACTCTGCTAAACACTAGCAAACAATAATGTCCAGTTTTATTTTTTGAAGAATAATTTTCTTGCCAAAAATAGCTGTAAATGATCTGGAAATCTTGCTGTGCATTCAAAGCCATTATTGACCTTTTAAAAAGCGTACATTGGTATAACCCCCTCCTCCCCCCAGCGTATATGCTCGACTGTACGTTTGTGAAAATATTGATCCATTACATAGTACTTAATTAATATCTGTACTTACTGTACCGCATGATCAATGGGTTAACTGGCATTCTGCCATTCAAGAAATGTACTCAATTCCAGACACAAGATATATGAAAGGAGAACACCAAATAAATTAGATTCACTGATGATAAACTTATAACTGAAACTGATTTGTCAGGTGGATTCCTCAAACAGATATGTTTTTGTATATCCATTCACAACTAAATACATTTTCAAATGGAGTTTTAGTCTTTTCTGGCAACTGCAAATATATGCATACCAAGTTTCTACAGCACACAATTTTGCAGCTATTTCACCATGGTTGGCATGCACATGTTAGCAATATAACTACCAAACTACTGTGAGTGTGGTTTATAGAGGTTCATACTATTAATACACAGAAATCATAATTTGTTAAACTTTGTATATTGAATGGATAGACCCAAGTTTCTAATAAAACTGTTTTTTATTCATTCACCATTAATGCATGGATCAATTATTGCTGTTACCATCCCCCCGCCGGGCAACACCCCAAGGATTTGTACATTTTTTAAAGCTCACTGCAAATTTACGTACAGCCCCCAGGTATTTGAAAATTAACAATTCTCAACCCCCGGGCAAAGGTGAAAAACTAATGCAAGGACTATAACATAAAAAACAGATACTTTCAACAGAAAATCAAGGTGCTTCTTTGTTTTGCTTTCTCAGCAGCCCTTCTTCTATTGTCAACAATCTTTTGGATATGCTATATATCCAACATTTGATGGGGTTTTGCCTGTCACTGCAAATAATGTGTGCACAGGACTAGAGACTAGTTAATCTCATCCCCCGAGTCACCAGACCCCAGATCTCGCACATTCCTGGCCTAAACCCCAAGGACAAAATCATCAAACCAATTCCCGGCCCCTGGAATACGATTTGCCGGGGGGATGGTAACAGCAAGAATTGATCCATGCATAAATTACAAAGCAATTTTACCTTTTGTTGGTAGGGGAAAGTGTGTTTGCCGTCATTGTCCTGTCTGCATCTTGATCACTTTCACTTCCACTACTAGCAGTCAATGTCCTCTCTTCAAGAGGATATAAAGATCTGAAATGAAGACACTTGTAAGTTAAAATGATGAAGATGCATATACAGTAATCACACAGCAGACATCATTATCTACACCATTTTAGAAACATTTCATTACTGGTGTGTGAGTGAATGAATAATATATGAAATAGCTATCAGTGTGTAAGCTGGGGAATTGCTTTGATCACAGCTTTAATTTTTAATATTGTGTTGACATATTAAATACAACACACTCGCAAAATCTTGTTCGAGGGTGAACTGCATCATAAAAATGCATAGTTTGATCATGAAAATGTTACGAATCCTATGGGCTAATGTGGTGGGGAATATTTAGCCATTTGTTAGTAATTTTATATACATACCTTGAACTAGAAAATTTAGCTTCAAGCCTTCATCATATCAGCCTGGGTTTCCACGTCGCTGAAAAGATGCAATACCCGTATAAATAACAATTATGTAATAGCTTTTAAATGTCAAAACTCGAAACTTGTTATGTATAAGAAAAATTCTTACCACAAAGCCCGTGTGGATTCCGTAGCGTCGAAGTGATCAAGCGGCAACATCTGCGTCTGAATTCAAGGCATGTTTTGCCTTGATTTCCCTCTATCGGGTAAAATTCTCGAACAAATACACGCTAGAAGCATCCCTTTTAGCGTAATATTCTCTCCTGCTCGCTTTTTTCTCAATATTACTGCCCTAAGTCGAAGAATAAAGAATTCAACGAAGAAGATTTTGGCTCGCTCATCGTTTCGGAATTCGGACAAAATTCGGACAAGATGTAATAGTCTAGGACCTGTATAGGAGTTTGTATGCGTTTCATTTAGCACAGGCAATCTCAACTGTTTTAGGGTAAAATGACCATGGCGGTCAACATGGCATATGTGCGAAAACCTGAATCCGGGACGAAAGTCCTGAAAATGACCCCGCCCTGAAACGGCAGTGCCGACATAGCTCTAACTTCCGAAAAGCAGAAGCGACAGCCTTTCTGAAGTGCTTATAGTGTTTAGAAGGTTGCTTTTAGGAGTGGTTATTGGAAGGAAAAATTTGTCTAAGTATAATATTTTACAAGAAAATGACCATGCACCACCCCAGGTCAACTGCTAATTATCCATGAAATAACTAATATACCTGGCAGAGATTAAATTTTCTTATTTCCTAACAATTTTTATCATGGGATGAAAAACTATGCTTAATTTAATATAATTATTGTAGATTTCATAAGGATTGACATTGTTTTGTTTAAATATAATACATTTTATTTCACTTACCCCCCCACCAATACACGATTTCAGCCATATTTTGCCGTCTTGTTTGCTTTTTATCGCCGAGTCTCGCAAGTATCATCCAATTGTTGTACTTTTACATAATGATAGATGGCTAAAGAAGATTTCAACCAAGTTTCGTCAAGTTTTGAAGCAGTGCAGTGTATTTTATCTTCGATATTGTGTCCTTCGATATTTCGTCAAATAGCGGCCATTGCAATGCCTCGCCGTTTCTCTTCCCGATAAATGCCACTTTTTCGTCTTCATACTTATTTAGATCACAGTATCCAAGAGTACTTCATTGCAGAATAGTCCCAATCGAAAAACTAGAGTAGTATAGTCCCACTTGAAAGGAAAAAGCCTCCCATAACAAATTTAGGATCAGAATCAAAGACACAAGTTTAAAAATAATTTGAAAGTCACGCGCAATCTTCGCGAAAACTCCTCGTGGGCTACTTGACAGGGGGGGGCAATATTTTCACGAAACGCTGGTTCGCCACCACAGAACCCAGTAAATATATTATATTTATTGTATTTTTATGATTTATGAAAAAAAACAATAAATATTTGCGTATTTTCTATTGTTTTTATCATAAATCATAAAAATACAATAAATATAAATTATATAATATATTTACTGGGTTCTGTGGTGGCGAACCAGCGTTTCGTGAAAATATTCCCCCCCCCCTGTCAAGTAGCCCACGAGGGGTTTTCGCGAAGATTGCGCGTGACTTTCAAATTATTTTTAAACTTGTGTCTTTGATTCTGCTCCTAAATTTGTTATGGGAGGTTTTTCCTTTCAAGTGGGACTATACTACTCTAGTTTTTCGATTGGGACTATTCTACAATGAAGTACTCTTGGATACTGTAATCTAAATACATATGAAGACGAAGAAGTGGCATTTATCGGGAGGAGAAGCGGCGAGGCATTGCAATGGCCGCTATTTGACGAAATATCGAAGGACACAATATCGAAGATAAAATACACTGCACTGCTTCAAAACTTGACGAAACTTGGTTGAAATCTTCTTTACCCATCTATCATTATGTAAAAGTACAACAATTGGATGATACTTGTGAGACTCGGCGATAAAAAGCAAACAAGACGGCAAAATATGGCTGAAATCGTGTTTTGGTGGGGGGTAAGTGAAATAAAATGTATTATATTTAAACAAAACAATGTCAATCCTTATGAAATCTACAATAATTATATTAAATTAAGCATAGTTTTTCATCCCATGATAAAAATTGTTAGGAAATAAGAAAATTTAATCTCTGCCAGGTATATTAGTTATTTCATGGATAATTAGCAGTTGACCTGGGGTGGTGCATGGTCATTTTCTTGTAAAATATTATACTTAGACAAATTTTTCCTTCCAATAACTACCCCTAAAAGCAACCTTCTAAACACTATAAGCACTTCAGAAAGGCTGTCGCTTCTGCTTTTCGAAAGTTAGAGCTATGCCGGCACTGCCGTTTCAGGGCGGGGTCATTTTCAGGACTTTCGTCCCGGATTCAGGTTTTGGCACATATGCCATGTTGACCGCCATGGTCATTTTACCCTAAAACATTTGAGATTGCCTGTGCTAAATGAAACGCATACAAACTCCTATACAGGTCCTAGACTATAATATAAATTAACGCGAGCATGGAACGGGACTGGGGAGAGAAACAGCAGGGGTCCCCGAAAATAAACAAACTCCGCGCATGCGCAGAACGGACTGTAGACCATCTTTAAAGTGCCTATATGACATATTTTTGGTTTTCGCTTTCGTTTGCGAGATATATGCATTTAAATGTGATTTTCGTGAAAAAAGTCGCAAATCGACCAAGAGCCTGGGACGAGCATGTGTGACGTATTTTAAGCAACTTGTTTACGACGCGCTAAAAAATTAATATTATTCCATCAGAGATAACCCTTACATTGCCCACAAAATATACTAGAAGACTCTGAAGGTGTAAAAAATGTGACTGGAGTTTGCAATGAAGAATTTAAACGACTACATTGCCAATGCTTACGCAGGCAAAACTGGTCTAAGCTAAGCACGGCAGACAAGACACAATTGCCTTCGTCTATTTGTGCTAAACCTTCGCAGGCGAAGACATGTTTACAAATTATAACCAAAATATATCCAGAAATTCTAATCAGAAAAGGCGAACATAACAACATAGAATATTTGCAACGCCAACTACGACAAACATCCCAAAATATACAAGCCGACGTTTTAGTTGCAATGAATGCCATATGAACTGTCTGCTTGTTTGCATATCCTACTGTTAGATGAGATCGTTGGCAATAGTTTGCAGACCGTACCTGGGTTAGGAGAATAATTAGATTCTAGCTTCTCCTAAGTACAGTGAACGACAAGACGACGAAACGATTGTAGAACACTCGCCTCCACGTATGGTTCTAATAATAAATTGGTGAAATATAATGCCGCGGGCCATCATCTCCGGCCGCAAGTATCTTAATTATATTACTTTATAACTGTTTGGAATAGTAACAAGTCCTTGTTTGTGCCATTTTAAAGCGTCCTTGAACTATTTTTGACTGCGTATATGTCAGGGCCTCTTTTAAGAGATCGTTAGTTGGGGGGGGGGCCATCATCGAAAGGGGACGTAACAAGTAGGTGGTGTATTACAGGTGTGGGAAGGTGAGGGGGGGTCTGGGGGTACTCTCCCAGAAATTTTTTGTATTCTTGAGTCTCTGTGACTTGATTTCCTGCATTTTCAGAGACCATTTTTGATATATCCCATCTAAACGGAACCAGATTTTGTTGTGAGAATACCAGAACTTTCCTCTAAACTCAGTTTTCCCCCCTTTTTTGCTTATACTTTGGGCAAAAGGGACCTTCACTGGGGGGGCCAAAATAGCTTACTGGGGGGCCAACATGGGGGCTTGGGGGGCTTTGGCCCCTCCAGTACATTAGTTAAAAGAGGCCCTGGTATATGTAATATGATTTACATAGAAATGATGTGTCTTCTCTATAGTAGCTGCGAACACCGTGATGAGACTGATCTGTCGCGATCATGCTGTACAAGTTATCATGTACGTTTTGTACAGCCTTACGTTGCGCGAATTTGACGCAGTCACTGCGAAAAGTAGAAAGTGCATTCTTATTTCTTGAGATCAACGTATTTAACAGATTTTTTCAAACATATTGGTGTTGTTCGACAGTTCTAATATATACAATCCGCTTAAAATGAAAATGTTTACTTTCGAGACAGGTCTTTGGCTTTTTCGAAGCTTGTGTTGAGCAGTCTGAAGCGCTATCGGTTCTGGAATTGTAAATGTCAGGTAAATCCCCCACTAAAGAGCCATATTGGAAAACGTAACAATACCAAGGCTGTTTTCCATTCTTGAAAATTTAAATTTCTCAAACACAAGGAATAAAAGAAGACTAGACTAGAGATCGAATAATCTATATTATTATATTAAAGCAGACCATAGACGCACGCAGAGTTGTCACGCTTGTGTCGTGCGTTATGCTAGTAATCGCCACGAAATTTCAGCCACATAGTACAGGTCCACACTTATACCGTATCTCTGCTGGGCTGTGATCTGATCATCACTTTAAAATGACAAAGCAATTCCTTTCAGCTCAGTAAAGTTATGTTTTGCCTTCCTGATAAATTAATAATATCCCAGTCAACAGTAAAAGTAAACTGCTTCCGTCCCTTAAGCTACGTCACACAAGTGTCGCGCCAGGCCTTTTCCTGTACTTTTCCTGCCCGCGACTTCTTTTCAACAATAGCCTATTTTGCCATGTTTAAGTCATTTATCTCACAAACGAAAAGAGAAAAGCAAAAAGTGTGAAGGGTAACTAACTTTTTGTCCTCTATTCGAAAATAAAAACTTTTTTGTGATATAAGCACTTTAACAGCCACCAGTGGATTTATTCCATTTGTCCTACAACCCATGTTTGCTAATCCTATATACCAGATACCTGACCAATCTTGGCAGCTTCCAATATTGGAGCAAGGCTTGATGGGTCGGTGTGCCAATTTTTTCCAAGATTATGCAGACACTTTTCCATGATTTTTTTGCCTCCAATTATCACTTCCTGTTCATGATTACCGACATGATATCTCGTTTCCCGCCGAAGGTCGGCACAACTGTTTTTTCATCATTAAAAGTAAGTCTCCATTTTAGGCTGTAATTATTAACTTGTGTAAGCATGCAATCAAGACCTCGTTTTAATCTTGACATCAACGTGAGGTCGTCAGCGAACATTGGCGATCCAACATACAGATTCTCTGATCATATCATCATAAATCTATAATTTTATGCTAACTAGAAAGTTCAGAAGATATATGCACTTAAATACTGTGACAAACACCTGCTTAACTGGCGAGAAATTTACTTTTACACATTACATATGCAGATTTCTTACGAATTCTGCTTGGTAGATTTCCTGGGTCCTTGCTCCATCTTTCTCCTCATTTTAACTGCCATTCCCTCTGGCTTTTTCTGATTCCTTATCCAATTCTGTTTAACAGTGGAAAAATATATTCTAATTACATTTATTAATATCTGAAAATAGGAAATTATATCTACAAACAGGTTAAACTAAATAATTGCAGCGTTTATTTAGAAAATACTCTTAACCTATTTAAAATGGCCATTGATGAATCCGCCATTACAGAAGTCAATTATTTGAAAGGCATGACAGTAGATACAATAATATAATTTATTATATGGCAAGTGCTTGTTTTGGTGAATCTCGCAATCTGATTGGTCGCTGACGAGGCAGGATTTTCCCGTATTGCCCACGGGCAATACGCAATTTTATTGCCCTGCGAAGAAAAGCCGAGTTTTAGACAAGAAAATGAGCTCAAGAAATCTTTTTAAATACTCGAAAACGGAGAAAATAAGAACAACGAATGGAAAAATAGGAAATTGAACCATGGTTAGCATTCTATAATCAAGTTTGGTTTGCTTAAATCGAAAAAAGGTAAATTTTTACAAATTTTTTAGACTCTGTAACTGTAGTCGCTGAGAATTGTGTGTGTTTTGTCTTTTGAGCGTACGAAGGGCTAAAAAAATCGCTTGTAATAAGCCAGAAGGAATTTTAAACTTTTTAAAACATTTGAAAAAAAATATAACTTTAAAACAGCGACACAGTCTTAAGTATTTTTAGATAATTTCGTAGTCTGCTTTAATTTGTTTATTAATTTAAAGTCTAAAGAGTAAACAAAAAATGGCTTATCAAATGAGTTGAACTAGCTGGGTTTTTTTCGAGTTGTTTTCTGCTATTTTCAAAAAACTGTTATTAAATTATTAAATATCTCTATTTCTTTGTTAACATTTTATAAAAACGTGTTGTATGTAGTGGTGTTTTACTTAGCCAGATGCATTTGCCCGAATGATATTGACATTTTGAAAATGAACCGGATTTTGGACTTTGACCTTTGACCTTTGCTTTCGCATGACAAATCTGCGAATGTTTTCCACTGTTACAAATAACTACTCAATTAATCAATTGCCATATAATAAACAACTTACTATAAACCTCGACCGTTCGGGCTGTACGGGAGAATATTAAACCTCGGTCTTGCTGTATTGACCTCGCTATCGCTCGGCCAATACAGCAAGACCTCGGTTTAATATTCTCCCGTACAGCCCTCACTCTCGGTTAGTAAGTAGTTAATACAGTACTGTAATACAGAGATTGATTGAGATTGATGGAGGAATATTGGCCTTGGGGTGTAATATTTGGACAATTGCAGATTACTTATCCTTTAACACAATCAATAAGCACAAATTTACTATGAGATGTACAGTAAGTACAAGCACATATGTGTCATATGGCTGTTCCAGTAGTGATGAACAATATGTCAATATACATGATGGATGGGGCTTCGGTGGCGCAGTCGTCAGAGCAAGCGCCTTTCACCTCTGAGTTGTGGGTTCGATTCTCGCTGGGGACTCTACTCATGTGAAAAGAGTAAGTCAGCGCTCTACCGAAAGTCGTGGGTTTTCTCCGGGCACTCTGGTTTTCTCCCACAGGGAAAGCTGACTGGGTGGGTTAGTGTAGGCTAAGTACGTAATATAGGTAAGCGAAATACTTGATGTAGTCGGTCACTGAAAAACCCCGACGGGGAGTGGGCTGAATAATATATGTATGTAGCCTATCTTCATGGATTACATGATCAAACTACCAGAACAATATAGGCAAAACTTCTATACCTGTAGTTTAGATAGGCCCACATTGTTTGCTACAGAATCAGTTCGATAAATAGATAGATAGATAGATAGATAAAATTTATTTAAACACGGTGGTTCTATCAGAATTAACAACTAGAAGCCGTGTACATTGTAACAAAACTATATTTACATTATTTTTGTGTTTTCTGGTATAATAGATTTAAAAATATTTAAATAATATATTTACAGCAAAATGTAAAATTTATAGGTTTCAATGCAGAAGTTATGTTTTTTAATTTTTGTCTTAAATTTTGATTCTCCTCTTTAAGTTCAATTGGTAAGAAGTTCCAAAGTAAAGATCCAGATACCGCAAAACCTCTTTTATAACATTTAGTTCGAACATTAAGTATCTGAAAATTTCGATCAGATGATTTTAAATTATAAATAGTTGATCCAAACTGCTTCTCAACATTTCTGATAAATATGATGGTGAATATCCATTCATAATTTTGTGCATCATTACAGCTTTCTGAACTTTTCGATTGTGTACCAGAGATGACCACCCCAATTCAGGAAATACATCACACGTGTGAATAGTTTTGTATGGCGCCCCAGTAATGATACGAGCTGCACGATTTTGCAACTTGTGTAGTTGGTCTGCTAGCGTCGTATCAATACTGTCCCATACAGTACTACAGTAATCAAAGTGAGGTTTTATGATTGTGTTGTAAATGTTAATGAGAAGCTGCCGGTTCAGATATGGTTTGGCGTTTTTTCATAACACGTAAACTTGTTATAATTTCTTTTTAATGGTTTCAACATGACCTTTCCATGTTAGGTCCAACTTCGTGGACCTGTTTGAGAGCTATTCCATTAATTGCTACGTGTAAATTTTCAGTTTGGGTGGCTAATCTTTGTCTTGAGCCAACTATCATAAATTCAGTTCTAATGACATTCAGTGTGAGTTTGTTTGCACAAAGCCATTCTACAACACACTGAATGTCATGTTCTAACAATGATTTGATTTCTGGTATGCTACATCCCGAAGCAGTAAGGTTTGTATCATCTCACGGCATACATTCTCGTTGAACCATGGTAACACAATTCGGTAAATCATTAATGTAAATGAGAAAAAGGAGTGGTCCTAAGACACTTCCTTGTGCAACCCCATAAGAGAGTTGCTGTGCCTCTGATAAAATTCCATTCACAGTGCACATTTGCTTTCGACCACTGAGATAAGATTTGCTGGTTGACTTAAGCCTAGATACTGTAATTTATTCGGTAAAATTTCATTGTCACAGTATCAAATGCCTTTTTAAGGCTGCGTTTATATGTGTTCTATCAATGTTAAAACACCATTCATTTGTCATATCACGAAATCCAGATTGTTTAGGATTTATCAAATTGTGTTTCTGAACATAGTCCTCTAATTGAGTGTACACAAGTCTCTCAAGATAGATAGATAGATAGATAGATAGATAGATAGATAGATCAATTTTATTTAAAGACGGTAGTTCTATAAAAAATAAAAAATTACAAAGTATTCTTAGTTCTGGTCTAACTAGAAGCCTTGTCATAGATAACTAAACATATTTACAAGTATTTTTTTTGTTTTTTCCCGTTAAGTATGTATTATTTACATTATGTACAAAGAGTATAGTTAATTATTAATGTTGTCAATGCAAAAATTATGGTTCCGAATGCCTTTCTTAAATTTTGAGATGGTAAAGAATTCCACATCATTGGTCCGGAACGGAAAACTATCATGATATATTTAGCTCTAACTTTCGGTATTTGGACATTATTTGTTGATCTGGGATCATACACAGTTGAACATATCTCTTTTTCCGAGATTTTAGTTAGGTATTGTGGAGCATGGCCATTAACAATTTTATGCATCATAATTGCTTTCTGACATTTCCTATTATGGTCAAGAGTTGACCATTTTAAGTAAAAAAAACACTATCACAAGTGTGAATTGTAGAATATGGAGCACTTGTGATGATACGGGCCGCTCGGTTTTGCAGTTTCTGAGCTTGTCAGCAAGCGTTTTATCAATACTTTCCCACACAACAGAACAATAGGTGAAGTTTGGTTCAATAATAGAATAGTAAATATTTTTCAGTACGTGTTGGTTAAAGAAAGGCTTTGCTTTTCTCATAATACTTAAATTACTTTTAACTTTCTTTATGACATTTTCAATATGATTTTTGAATGTTAAATTATCATCAATTGTTAGACCTAAGCATTTAAAAGCATGAGCCTGTTTTAGGTCTATGTTATTAATAGTAAAACTTAAGTTTTCATTTTGACTGGCTATCCTTTGCCGGGAGCCAATCAACATGTACTGAGTTTTAATAACATTTAAAGTTTCTATAAGTTTTAATAACATTTAAAGTAAGATACTAGAACCAGATGCAGTTAAATTTGTATCACCTGCATACATTCTAGTTGAACTATATTTTAGATAGATAGATATATAGGTAGGTAGGTGGTAGGTGGGTAAATGCCCTGTAGAATCAAAAATTTGGATTTTAAACGAAAATTGGCACTCCTCCTCATGGGCGTGTAAGACCCCGCGTGTAAGACCTATTTGGGTCCCTTGAAATGGCCTTTTTCGTTATTTTAGTATAAGCGCTAGCAGTTCCTAATTAATCATGTGTGATTAAGCGGCATAAAGCTCGCGAGTCTCCCGCTTGCTAGGGCCACGCTCTCTTATTGTGTAGTATTTGTTCTTTTACAGAAAATATTTGGTTTCAAGAAAAGCACAACTCGAAAAGTACAGGCAGCGGGGCCCCAAAAAGCACCAACGATAAACACGGGGGGTCTAAAAACGGCTGGAACTCCCAAATGCAAGAACTTGACATTCTTAATAGAGCACTAGGCCAAAGAAGCGCTGGTAGGAGCGATCAAATGGGGGAAGGATCCGGGGGGGGGGCGCAAATGTGGCACAACCCAAGGTCAGACCATTTACAGAATTACAGGAGCATACCATTACTCACGCATAGCCACGACTTCATTCTTTTGAAAACAGGCAGAAACGTTAAAGACTGACTAAAATTCAAAAGAAATCAAAGAATGAAGACGAGGATATTTATATATACTGCAACGTGCGCTCCAGTAATTCTGCAAATGGTATACAAGGACGCAGGTTTTAATATTTGAACCCGACTCAAACAATTTGAATTTGAACAAATTTAACGCCTATATTTTATCATTTCAACAAAAACAACCTCTTTAAACTGCGTCAAAATCTCAAGAAATCATTACTGAGCTGTACAAAGACTGTATGTTTAATTACAGAAATTGGGAAAAACCATATTCAATTATTTGCTGCGACTACTTACCTATAACTCACCGAACTAAGCCCACTGTCTAAGCCCCGATATAATGTTTGGAAAGAAGCCATAAAATACAACTGCGGCCCTTGAATACCGCCCCTGGTGAATAGAGTTGAATTTGTGGCCCAATGTTAGGTTCAATCCGAGGCTGAATTGAGACCGAATCTGAGGCCCAATCCGAGGCTACATTCACAGTGGTAATTTTTTACCGTCGCAGGGCATTCAGTCCCTATTGTGTCACTCAAATTGCGTAGACGTATAACAGAGCGTTTGTATCCTTCAAGGTTTGTTAAGCCAACAAGGTATGTTAACATAATCAGACACAGTTTATGTTCGTGTTGATTACCTCGCCCACCATTCTTTAGCAACAAGGCGAATTTATTCCGAAGCAGACTCAGGTGAGAATAAATATTAGTTTGGAAAGTAAACAGTCAGTAGTAATATTGTCTAATATGCAGTGTAGTTAAATCTCGTGTTCTTTGAAAATATATCTGCCAATGACGCAAAGACAAAGTATACCGCCTACTGGTCTTTCTATTCGTATTTCCTACGAATTCCGCTATTTATATCATTATATGCCTGATAAACTTCGCCTCGTTCGGCGAAATTATTTGTCTAATCTCATATTTATATTAAACTAAACCTTAAAAGGGTCTGGCATTATAAAATTGCTTCAATTATTTGAATCTCCTGTACTTTCCTTTTTAACTGGTAAATACAAAAGTCTGCATACAATATGTTTGTGTCCATGTACTTCGAATAATTTTGTAAACGCAAATAATTATATATCCCGTGAAAAAATATGCCAAAACATCTCAAGCCCTTGCATCTTTTAATTTTCAGTTTAAACGCGTTCTCTCTTACAAACATGCTTTCCAAGCACGCTCTTAGGTGTACTATAAAGATAGCGCTTATTTCAATCAAAACTCAAGCAGTTCAGACCCTCATTTTAGGCCTTATTTTACCGTAATATAAGTAATAATGGTCCTAGATTGTGCTCATTTTGTGCCTTTTTCAATATGTAGGTCTACACTGACTACACATAATTTCACAGAGTTTATCAGAGTCATTTCACACAATGCCAAACTTCGTGGACTACAGACAGGTTTGTACACTTCAAGCTACAATTGTCACGCCTGTTGACATCATAGACTATAGAATTACAGCGGCGCTTCATGGTCAATCATATGGGCTTATATAACTACTGTGATGGTAGCTGCGGATTAGACCTCATATTCTTTTTCGGATTGAGCCTCATATTGGGCCTCAATTTTACTGTATTCAATCACTCAAAAGTATATTTAATGAAACCCCATTTCTAGCTATTTTTAAGGTAAATTTTAGCTATTTACCATGAGATATTCAGCAGTCTTAGCTTAAGCAAATATAGTCTCAGAAAAGTTTCAAAAGAGTGTATTTTTTACGCAAAAACTTGATATAAGTACTGCGGGCTCAACCTACAGATAAATGAGTTATCTGCTAGCAGATAACTCAGTTATCTGTAGCTTGCGTGATTGCCATATTTAACTGTAAGCAATTAGCCAATCAGAAGACACGTAGTGACTAGAATGTATATATAATAATGAGAAATATCCTATTCTATATAACTATTATTTCACGGACCCGACAAAAATTAACATATATATATATATATACGTTTAGGTTTAGGTCTACGAAACGCAAAGAGTGCTCGACAACATATAGTTAGAGCAAATTATAGATTTTGGCTTACCTCAAAACTGGTCTGCAACAGGCTGTTTCATCTGTAAAAGAATCATCAGGCAGTGACGAGTATTGAAAGAAATGACCGCTTATATGCTTCCTGCCGGAACGTGGGGGTGTATGCGGGAGACAATGTGTGCATGCATGGCTTTGTTTGCGTTGTTTACGCGAAATTTATTACGATGACGACACTGTGAAATTATTTCAGCTCTTTTGTTGAATAAACAATTCTTGTTTTTTTCTTTCAAAATACAAAATTTTTCTTCTGAACATAAATTGCATCGTTTTGATCCTCCTGTGAACGAAATAGAATGTTTTAAAATTTGCTAATTAATACTGAAATCCTTATTGTTTTCTTTCAATGTCCAAATATATTTCGAAAGTTCCGTGTCGTTTCCGTGCTTTTTATGCTGAAAAGATTTAGTGTGGTTCGCCAATCGCTCTTTGAATGTGGTTGCAGTCATGCCAATGTAAGTTTTGATTGTGTTTGTGTTGCTTACTGTGACTGTTGCTTTGTATACTATGTCCCTAGTCATGCATTGTTTTTAAAGCGGGCAAATGGTGTTTTCCTTACAACTGCAATTGGTAGTGTCCCTTTCCTGTGGCTTGTTATTCCTAGATATGCGTGCATTACGATATTTCAATAATAGAACACGCTAGGAAATCTCTCCTTTTCAAAACCGGAATTTCATGGATAAAATAAGATAGGAAGAGTTTGTTTGACGTTACCATGGGCAGTTTCGACGGCGCGGAATTTTGTGAGTTAGTAGGCCTTTTCATTTTAAACCACCTGAATAAGAAATTTGGCAAAGAAAGCATCGGCCTATATAGAGATGACGGTTTGGCTATTATAAGAGTAAATCAGCACGTTTAGTAGACAAAACAAGAAAAGATCTCCACATAATTTTCGAGCAGTTTGACCTAAAAATTACCGCCGAATCAAATTTACGCATAGTAAACTTTTTAGATGTAACTTTCGACCTTAACAATGGAAAACATAGGCCCTATAGGAAGCCCAATGACGATCCACTATACATAAATATGCACTCTAATCACCCACCGAGCATCACAAGGCAACCACCTGCATCAATTAACAAGCGCATCGCACTTCTTTCATCAGATGAGCAAAATTTTCAGGAGTCTGCACCCATATATCAGAACGCACTTAGGTATAGCAGCTTTAATCATGAACTTAGCTACACTCAGCACACACCGCAACAACAACGCAGGAATAGGCAAAATAAATAAAAATAAATAAAGACTTTATTTGTGTACTGCATCCATTATGTCTACTGCATCCATTATTCATATTGCCGCTCATGGTCATGAACAAACTGGTCACATTTTCCTAGCTCCTGAATCAGGCAAACCAACGGAAGGCGCTCACCCAGCATCGTCGACCGACCTTCTCACACAAAGTGACGTCCTAAAGTGCAAGTTGTCTGCTCGGCTGGTCGTACTCTCCTGCTGCCACACTGGCATGGGGAAGTTGTCCTCTGAGGGCGTCTTAGGTATTGCCAGGGCGTTCCTTGGGGCTGGTGCCAATTCGGTCCTTGTTACACTATGGAATATTAATGACAAGTTCACAGAGGAGTTTATGAAAATTTTCTACAAAAAAATTTTCGAAGAAAAATTAGTTTGCCTAGCATTGAAGGAAACTATGAATCAGTTCCAAAGAAGTGGACAATATACTTCATTCTTGTTCTGGGCGGCGTTTGAAATCCTCGGAGAAGATGTAAGGTTCACTAAAAGAGAACTCGAGCAAATTCAACGAAAGAATAAAGATATAATCACAAGCAATTAATTCTATGGATTTAAATAAAGTAATCATTCGAAACGTCTTAAACAGCTCAATTAATGAAATTAAATTAGTTATTTGACTTCTAATATACATTATAGCATACATTAATATACGGAATCTGAATAATTGCGATATTCAGCGATTCAACTGCGAAGATGATTCTTTAATCATGTATACACCTACAGTAATCCGCGCGATATGATCACTTACTTGATTTTCAGTCACTCAGAAAACTGCATCTAAAAGTGACCATTAAGTCGTGAACAGTGAATTGGACTAGTTTGAATCAGAGGGTTGTCTCCTGGCCGCAGGCGACAGAAACACTTGCGGGCGAAGATGGTAATCTCAGATGGGATAGCTAAGTACTCTTGCAAATGGAGATAAAATATAGTCCCTAAAATACGATATACGAGCACTTTTGAGAGAACGTTTACGCGTAGATGGCCAGTAGTATATTATGTTCATTTAAAAAACAATAAAATCGCCCTATGTGATTAATTTTAGTTTTGATATAGTTTTAAGTTTAAAAGCTATTTTGAAATGTAAGGTATAGGGTGTGTCTTGTTTTGGGGCGTTGAAATGTTATGTAGAAATACTTGTAACTAGGTCGGATAAATAGATGTAATATAGCATGATTGGCAACTTCAAAGGCTAATTAATAAAACAACAGGCAATAGCTCGTTTAATGCGTCAATTTAGGCACTAAGCATTTGTCAGTGATTTGAGATACACATAGATTGTTAGAGGGAGGGCGATGGAGCTACAAGTGTAAATTAAGCAATATATTCTTGAATTTGTAACCAATGTGTATTCTATAATAAAGATATCTTAAAATACGTGTGTGCGTAATGTTGCCCGACAAAGGATAGTTGGATAGTTCGTTGAAACACTTTGTTAATTTAGTCAAATTGGGAATGGCAAAAACCAAGAGAAAACGACAATGCTATTAGACAAACTGGCAAAGAAAACAAGAACGCGCTCAGCACACAGAAGTTCGGAGACGAAGAAAGAAACAAAGATATACGAGACAGACAAGAATTCGCTCCAACAGCTGAAAGATACAGTCAAATACACTCTCGGAGTACCCGATATTGTATTTACAACGTTGTTTGTCCGCGATATGTAAGGGAAACTGATTGTGGTAGAACATTTAGTGTCATTGTCAGTAAGTTGTGGAACAGCCTGTCTTTGAATTTGAGGAAGTCGTCTTCTCTCAAAAGCTTTAAATGCAAAATGTGGAAGTCTATCTTTAATGGACTAAACTCTTAACTAATTTATAATCTATATATTGACAGTAACAGTGTTATCATATATTCTATGAACAATTTTTAATTTTTATATATTAGTAGTATAATAGTGTTCTTAACTTCTTATAGCCTATTTTTAATATTGTATTATTTGAGGGCCACAAGTTTATTAGCTTGTTAGCTATTATGTGTATTTTACCCTCTTGAAATAAAGATTTTACTTACTTACTTACTTACTAAGATACGCCAAGCGAGACACTCGAACCGTTGAAAGTTCTAGACAACGAAATCATGGAGTTGTTGAGCAATAGTGGAGACGACGATGTACAACAACAACTGGAAAAGGAAATCCAGGAGAGAGACGACGCGCGATCCGAATTACAAAAGAAAATTCTCGATATAAACGGCTCATTGTTCGAAGCATTGCCGCTGCTATCAACAATGTTGGCAGAAGAACAGAAGACATTGTCAAATCTTAATATGAGTGCTACGCACAAGCCGATTGTTCGAGCGAAGCTCTCGGCGAAAATGTTTAGTGAGATATTCAAGAGGGGCAAGAATTTTGGGACTCGTGTGGCAGTTCTGTAAATCGGAATGAAAGCTCTTTCGGACGTTGACAATTCGAATATTTCAATGGGCTACTGGTCGGGCCCGCACAAACACCTATCGTATGTTCCGCGTTAACAGAAGCGAACAATAAAAAAGCGCTATAACTGCTAAGAACACGGTATGGAAAGACAACAACCGAACAAAGAACACATATTCAAGCTCGTATTTAAGCGTTGATGAACATAAAGCGAGTATATAAGGAGCGAAATATCCGTCGACTACGGGAATTGTGCCATACCTGCGAGACAAACAAAGGTTCGAAACCTCTGGGTGTGGATAACAAGCCATTGCTTGTCTAAATATAAATAGTTTGTTAGCTCACATTGATGATTTAAGAATCTTTATGGACAATAGTAAAATCGATATATTATCTATAAATGAAACTAAGTTAGATTCGTCCATCAGCAATAGTGAAATCCATCTTTCAGGCTATGATGTTGTTAGGCTAGACCGTAAGGTTAATGGTAGAAGTGGTGGTGGTGTATGTATGTATATACGAAGTAATCTAAATTTTCGAATTCGTAAAGATCTGGCAAATGAAGATCTTGAAATCCAAATAATCGAAATTTCTAATCCTCGTTCAAGGCCGTTTTTGGTGGGTACTTGGTATAGACCTCCAAGCTCGTCCCAACAATTATTTACTCTATTCGAGAAAATTATCGATAAGATAGATGCTGAGAATTCCGAACTGTATTTACTTGGAGATTTGAATTGTGACCTATTGTCAAACACACCAAATTCCAACACGTCTGAGCTTTTGAATATATTTGATATTTATAATCTTTCACAGACAATTGCTGAACCTACCAGAATAACAAATACCTCGCAAACATTAATTGATCTATGTATCACCAATAATCTTGATAAAGTAAAAGCTTCCGGTGTTCTTTCTCTTGGTATAAGTGATCATTCTCTGGTATACCTTATTCGGAAATTTACATATCATAAGGCACCGGTAAATGCTTTTGTTGAAAAGAGAAATTTCAAAAACTTTAATGAGCGTGCATATTTGAATGATTTAAATAATCTAAATTGGGAGGAGGTTTCTCTGCATAACGACCCTAATGATATGTGGACTGAATGGTTGGATATGTTTATGTCTGTGATTGATAAACATGCCCCACTTAAAAAGAAACGTATAGGGAAACGAAAGTCTCCCTGGATTACTTCACATGTAGTTCAGAAAATTCGCGAAAGAGATTATCTAAAAAAGCAATTCGATATTACACGTGACGATGAAATTTGGTTACAATATAAGAAAGCTCGAAACGAAACTAACAACACTATTAGGCAGGCTAAACAAAACTATTTTATCACTAATATTGAGGCTGCACGAAAAGATCCAAGGAAAACTTGGAGACTAGTGAACGATCTAAACTCTCGTAAAGTGAGTGATGTAACAAGTGTCAAGAAAGTCAATCTTGACGGTAATGAAATCACTAATGCGGCTGAAATTTCGGATGCCTTTAATTCACATTTTACCTCGATAGGAGAGAAACTTGCAAACAAAATACCTAGCTCTAATGTTAATCCTGTTTCTTATATTCAGTCCACAAATACTGTATTTTCTTTCGAGGAAATTGGTTTGTGCACTGTAAATTGTTTGCTAAAACGATTAATGCTAACAAAGCTACCGGCCCTGATAAAATTCCAGGTAGATTATTAAAAATAGCCGCTGATATTCTTTCACCCTCGTTAACTAAACTTTTTAATAGATCACTTTCTAAGGGGATTTACCCGACTGATTGGAAAATGGCTAAAGTCTTACCTATATTCAAAAATGGCAAAAAATGTGATCTAAGTAATTATCGTCCAATTTCAATTATATCGGCGGTTGCCAAGGTTTTTGGTAGAACCATTTATGATCAATTTTACTCCTATCTGACAAGTAACAACTTACTGTCGAACTATCAATCCGGGTTTCGAGCATCATACAGTACCGTTACAGCTTTATTAGAGTCGACTAATAACTGGTGCGTAAATATTGATAAGGGTTTGCTAAACGGAGTGATTTTCATTGACCTAAAGAAAGCTTTCGATACAATTGATCACGAAATTCTTATACGTAAACTCAAGTGTTATGGTGTGGATGACAATGCGCTATCGTGGTTTAATTCCTATTTAAACAATCGAAAACAGAAATGCTACGTAAATGGAAAACTCTCTGGTAGTCGTTCTATCTCCCACGGAGTTCCGCAGGGCTCTATTATAGGCCCACTTTTGTTTTTATCTATATCAATGACTTGCCTAACTGCTTGAACGAGGGTTTACCAGAATGTATGCTGATGATACGAACATCAGCATGCAAAGTAATAACCTTTCTGAGCTAGAAAATCTTATGAATGCCGAAATAGCCAATTTAAACACATGGCTAGAGGCAAATAAGCTAAGTTTAAATATTGCCAAGACTGAATTTATGATTATCGGATCTCGACAAAGACTTTCAACCTTTGATAATCAGAATGTGGAAGTATGTGTTAATAATAAACAGATTAATAGAGTGTTGAAGTCTAAATCATTGGGTTTAACAATTGATGAGAACTTGACTTGGAAATATCATGTTGATAATATCACGAAAAAGTCTCTTCAGGGGTATCGGCGCTCTCAAACGAATGAGAGATTTTATTACCAGGGAAACTGCAATTCGAGTTTACCAAAGTTTGGTGGAGCCCTATTTTTCCTATTGTGCCCCTGTTTGGGATGGCCTAGGTAAAAAGCAAAGCGATAAATTACAAAAATTACAGAATAGGGCCGCCCGTGTTATTACCCGTTCATCTTATGATATTTCATCAAGTTCTCTTCTTGAAGAACTCAATTGGGAATCATTGTCCACTAAGCGATTAAAGCAAAAGGCAATCCTTATGTTTAATACTGTTAACAAACGTACACCATTTTATTTACAAGAGATGTTTTCTCTTAGTGAGAGTGTTTATAATCTGAGAGATTCTTATGGTAAACTCTATGTCCCAATACCACGCACAGATTATTTGAAACGCTCCTTTAGTTACAGTGGAGCCTCCTTATGGAATGGCCTGCCAGAATCTCTTAGATCAGTAACCTCTCTCGCTACTTTTAAGACGGGTTTAGAAGCCTTCTTAAATAATAATCGATCTGACTCCCACACGGCAATCAGGTAGAACAGTATTTATATTTCTTTTTGCTCCTTTTTAAAATATTTTAATAGTTTTGTAAATAATTATACTGATGATTCTCCGTGTTTAAATAAAGCTGATGTATGTATGTATGTAACGTTCGTATGTCACGATTGTTGTTCCGGAATTACTCTACAAGCTTTCTCAATCCCTTTGCTAAATTGGACGATGCAAGATATTTCAAATCAGCCATTGTTGAATAAATTGAACTACGACGGAAGTCTCTCCACAAAAAGGAAAACACCACAATATCCAGACGGATCAGCAGCAAGCAAGGAAGGAAAATATAAATTTGTGAATTGTTTGCAAGAGCATTTATCACAGGATTGTGGGAATGTTTAAGATGTTGGTGAACGTAAAGAAATACATCGTAGTAGTGCGTGCAGAAACAGATATAGGGTCCACAACCGACGACGTCCTTCATTCCACACAATCGTGGCTAGGTTTAATTTAGCAAGTAGAGTAGCATTGCAAACAGTATAGTCTTTAGTATTGAAAGGGAAAAAGATGGTTAAAGTCGGTAACGTTGTGACAGTGAAGGTAGGTCAGAAGTCAGGAGTGCCAATAAAGTGGAAAGAATGAGTGGAATTGAGACCGATTGAACAAGTAAATGTTAAAGCGAAGCTGAGAGACGCGCTTGAATTGTGTCTAGAGAGAGTTAACATTGAGTTTATGATGTGAACAGCATTTTGCAGAGAAGAAATGTTACCCACATTTGCAAGGTATATATCGGTGGTTCTCCAATGTTTTTTATCCCAAAGATGTGTTAAAAATAGAGTTATTCTTTAGTGCAGAGTATTTCAAAAAGGTCGGACGTTTAGGGAAAAACGAATATTTGATAAAGAACTCCGACCTGTAGAGTTGACATTATGCTAATAAGTTAATATAGTTTAATAGAGTAAGGGGTGTGGATTGAGAAAACGAGCAAGGACAGTAAGGACATAGATACTAACTGCTCAACCATGGTCGAGCAATGGAAACGGCAGAAAAACAAGCGACAAACATCGAACAAACGAACGAAAAATCCCACGAAATTAATCGCACTCAACGAGAACAACAGTCTCAACAGCGTTATCAACAAAATATAAACCCTCGTGAGAGGAATCAGTCAGGAAAATGCTTCAATTGTGGAAACAACTATCCACACGTAAGGGACCGGTCATAAAGTATGTGTACTGGGGGGGGCGTGGAGGGTAAGTTGGGGGGTACAAACAAATTATCTAACCTTTGGGGGGTATGAGACGAAGTCTTTACCGTGCCGGACAAGTTTCCATAAACATACATGAACAAAAATATATAACAAAGACTTGTGCGGAGTTTCGAGACCATGTCTTGATTGTCTATCACGCAAATAACTCTATAAATTACAATAATTCAACTCGTGACATCCTAAAGCATGCATAAAACAGTGTAAAGTTTAAGGGAATTTCTCAGACTTTGTAAAATTTGAAGACAAATTTTGACTACAATACATGTATGATAAATTATTTTAACTCACTTAAATGGCAGTTTAAATATTGTTTTACACAAACAATTTGCACGCACCTATTTTATCTGTAATGATCAAATATAGACATTGTGGGTTGACCTCATTCTCCATCTATTTTCAGCTTTCATCTACTTCTGGTTATAATTATTAACGTTTAATTAACTATTTGTTCTAGACAAATTTATGGTGGTACACATTTCACATGTATGTTTATGCCTCGGCGTTTTTAGATATGAGCAGCTAACAGATCAACTACCGATTTTCAACAAGGCATACGAATTGCCGTTCAGACAAATTTACTAAATTAATCACATGCAATCAATCAAATAACTTTGTTTTAAAGCATTTATCTCACAATGCTGATTACATAAATAGCATTGTATACACCAACCAAAGAAAGAAAACTACAATAAAAATTATTAGATTGAAGGAACTTTTGTTTCCTTTATATATTAAGTGTAATTGTTTATATTAAAATTAAGTCATCATCCCTATTACTGATCTATGGTTCATCATTACGTAATCAATCAAACAATCAATAATCTATTGCTAGTGATAGCAAAATAATTCCATCTCTGTCTGGGACTACTTTTTAACTATTCATACAATGCAATGAAAGCAAAACGATCCCTAACTTCTAACTCTTATATATTATTTTTTGAATGTGTATATCAGAGTTAGTTCCGAGTATTTTTGTGATGCTACTTCACAAGTATGTATCCAAAGGCTGCAGTGTTCCTATCATAATCCTTACACCTAACCACTCTATTACCACATGTTGCGCTTCCTTGATCATCATCACGTCCACTTGCTGAAATACCAAAGCCAACACATGAGTTACAACTCTTGCAGTTGTCGTTATCATCTGCCACAAAACCAAATCGTACATTCAGGTACGTACTTGTGTATTCATTTTCTTTTCCATATTAAACCCTTGTTGACTGCATGCCGTTTGCACATACGAACCTTCGATCAGAGATTTCCATGTGTCCATTCCAGCGGTTGATTTTGTGTAAGCTCCACCTACGATCACATTGAACAGAGAGCTTGCATGGTGGTCAATCGCAATCCAATTTGTTTCGTCGTTGACTTTCATTCCAAGGCATATTTTGGTGAACGGTGTGTTCCAATAAGAAGCCAGTTTTGTTTGTTTTTCCGTCAAACCTTTAAAACCATCTTCAAGTGCGTGGGTTTTCTTGTTTATCCAGTAAGGAGAGCTGTAGTTGAATTCATTCTGAAAAATGAAATATCTTTACTATATTTTCTCCATATGGTAATTAATTCATTATTATCTATTGTTGTTAATATGCATTTGAAACTGGGATTGTCTTTACCTTGTTGCCATTTATTTTCATCATTAGTTTCCAGCCACCTAACCCGAATCCAGGTATTTCAGTCATGTGACAGTAAACTGAATATTCTTCGAGTGAATCATTATTTCGTAGTTTGTAAACACCATTGGAGAGTGAGCTGAATAGTAAGAAGTTATGTAAATGTTGGGAAAGTAAAGTCCTAACACTATAACTAAACATTGTTCGAGTTTATCTTTATAATTAAGTTTGTAAACACCATTGGTTAATGATCTGAATAGTAAGGCATTATATAATTATGTGAATGTTAGCAAGATGACATCGAAACATCATGCACTATTCAGTCATAAATTTTATATCATGTTAATTGCACCATGCACATTTCCAATATTCCTAAAAAGATTGCTTACTCTTCCCTTTATTCAGTTACCAGTTATCAATGCGGTAGAGGAATTAAACTGTTCTTCATGCTCTCCCGCATAAGGTGTCTTAGTTACAGTAAGATTGTTGAAACAACTACACCATTTCATGGCCTTCCATGATATTTCAAAATGAATGCTTTTTGTTATAGTAAGTATAGAAATATAATCACACAATAATAGTACTGATATATATAAATGTATAGATTTTCACATATACCTGTTTCTTTCCAGTAGTTCTTTACAAGATGATAGAGATTATTTCCCTAATAAAAGGGGTAAACAATTCTTCTCAATATAAACGTAGGTTGTCCTTCAGTGGTAAAGTCGATATATATTCTTAATTCAATCAGACCAAAGCTACTATTTTCTATTTACAAATTGATACTGTTTGTTTAAAAGTATTTGAGCCTTTGTTGTTATAGAGCAACATCAAAGACAGCGAATAATCCAAGATCATATTATGAATATAAGTTAACTATAAATTTGAAAAATATCACCTTCGTTCAATGTGAACTTACTTGTTGCTTCAGCTGTCGAGCTTTCTGTTGTTCTCGGTGTAGATTTTGCTATAAAGAAGATGGTATATGCAAGGTAACTACAAACATTAACTCTATATTTTTCAATGTACGTTTAAGTGCTACAAAGAAGATCGTGTGATGCTAGTAAATAATATAAAAACAATATCATTTTGAAAAAGCTGAACGATTTTACATCGCTATTGGTTTTTTATTGTGAACTTACATGTTCGTTGAGTTGTTGAAGTTGCTGATTTATTGACATAAAGGTGGTCGAATTCTGGGTTCGTTTCCTCATCACCTTCGGATATCTCTTGAAGTGTCTTATCGTTGAGCTCACATAGACCTTTACCGATTCCAAAAGTTTTGAAATTGATTGACACACATGATCCATATCCAACGCAATGCATACCACATTCTAACTCGGTGTCTACCTGTTTTGTTTTGATGACATGATTCGCCAAGTATTTTTGTTGATTTCTACGAAAGACGGCTTGCTTGGAGCATTCGCCTGGCTGTGGCATTTTTGAGATGAGAATTAACACCCAAATGCTTATTACAACAGCCATTTTCAGGTAAATAAAATACTTATTTGAATCTTAACTTCACGAAGTCCTAGTTTAAGATAACTGACGATAGAACAAACTTTCCATGCATTTAAATACCATCTGCATGCAAATAGTTTGTCAAGTTCAACACCAAACAAACTACTAATGGGATATAATTATCACTATATGCGTCTATTGTACTTAAAAATTTTGCTCTTCTTTTTGGGAACTCCAGTTCTCTTGCAGTAAAAGATTAAACGGTTATTCTTTTTCTGCCTGTTTTGTTTTGGTGATATGATTCGCCAAGTATTTTTGTGCATTTCTACGAAACACTGCATTGCTTGCATGATTATATAGCATTGGCTTGGTTGGCTATATTATCCAGACGCAATTATATAATTTGAAAACGCAGTTATATAACTTGTTGTAGTAATTTATCAAGGGCAAGGCATTAAAAATGCTTGGTATTCAACAACAAATTTCAAAATGTTTTACCGCGGCAATATGATTGGTTATTGGATGAATTTGAATAAGCCATGCATGGCCTTATGTCGCAAACGACTAATGTATAAATACAAAATTGGCAATATTAAGTATAGCGACATATTTTAGGGCTTTGTACTGTCGTTTGCAACCAAAGTGTGTACGCGTGATGACAAAACATGTTTTAATTAGATGCAAAGTTAACAGAATTCGTTGTAAACATAAATAGTTTCGTCCGCAAAAACATGTTACAAAATGTATTCTCGATAAATCTATTCTCGTAAAATGAATTCTGTCAACAAATTTAAAATAAATTATAAGGTATGAGTTCCCTTGTCTGAAGATAATCGACATCAAGTGATCGTACTTTCGCAGAATAATTCTTGTCGCGACGTTAGTGCAAGACTGAGGATTCAACCGTCAACAATTGCAAAACTTTTAAAGCAATATCGTGAAACAGACCAAACCACTCCATTCCGGAGGAACCATATTAAAACGAATATGTAAAGTTTGTAAACGTGAGATGGGCGTCTGGCCGTTACAGAAGTAAAATTGTTTACTTTAAATCGAATTAATGATAGATTTCTGATTGGCTAATACATTTAGGAAGCCAGTTAAGTGCAAGCACTACCAAATTGAAATTTTAGATTATCATGCAAAAATAATTGTTTGTCAGGGTTCAAATTGAAAAAATACTTTATGAAACCCAGTTCTAGCGTTACCGTTGACAGACGGTCGAAAATGGTTGTAGGAAAACAGACATTCCACGTAACATTAAAGCTAAGACGGTTGGCTGACAAACTTTTGCGTTCGAGGCGTAATTGTTTCAACCTTGTCATCACGCGTACACGCTTAGTTGCAAACGACTGTATAATTTATATTAACAATATTTGCTAGACATGATCAATTAGCGCATTGGAAACGGCTAACACAGAAAGACTAAAACATCCGTCAACATATGTATAGTATTTTTGTGCATTTCTCGGAAAGAGTGCATGCTTGGTTGAATATATAGCATTCGCTTGGTTGGGGTATTATCCAGACAAAAATTAACATCATTCAAATGCTAAAAAGCTTTTGAAAACGGAGTTATAATTTCCAGCAATTTATCAAGGGCTATAATGTATAACATTATTTAAAGCATCTAAAAAATGCTTTGTCCTCAACCAGCAATTTAATTCAATTATAATTTGCTTCGAAATTACGCGACCTCCCCTAAAATAATTTGGGTTGAAATGTCAGTTTTATGTCACGCGATATAAAAATAGCAAACGTAAACAAAAGACATTTTAAACCATATTTAATAGCTGAAGGAGCATATTGAAACGAAATTAATGCTACAATCTTGGACATAACCCTTGAGACCATAACTTGCAATGTTGCAAAGTTAATGTACACTGACAAAACAATTTTCGTGACCCCCTCTCCCCCAATGTTGTGAACAACCCCGAAACGTTGTTCACAACATTGGGGGAGAGGGGGACAACGTTCAATGTTGTGAACACTGATCTAATAGTAGACTGGATATAGCTTCTAAGGTGGCAAAAGTGAAGCCACATTATATATGCGAAAATCACTTCCGGGGACCACGGAGTGATACAAATTTGTATAGAAATATATGGCGGACAACGTGAATTTTCGCAAATTTAAGACACTTCGCGATCTTGTACTAACCTCATCGTTCTACCATGGATAAAAGATGTTATGCTAATGCTTTTAAAACTAAAATTATCTAGATTGCTCTAAAATATCGGCATTTGTGTTCGTTCAAAGTTGTCCTAGCGGGAATAATATTTTATCGCCAGGATCATATGAGAAGACAATTTCTAGTTTGCTTTCGAAATATGGAGGCAGAATAAGATCTACTCTACTCAAAAATACCTTGAAAGGAAAGTAAATAATTTTGTTTTATCATATATGTTTAATCTTGATCAACAAGAGGTTTTCAATTTCCCCAAATGACCAAGCCTAATACAAATATACTTTTCAGTCTGTATAGATTTGGTACATGTTTACTTGTTTACAGTACTTGTTTTCATTTATTACACTGGCCGTAAGGTCCAGTGTTGAGATTCCCTAATTTTCTGTGCACATTCTTCGTTTTTTTCGTCAACGTGAAATCGACCTACGTTCATGAAGTGAACCGCTGACCTGCAATGGATCGCGGGCTCAAGTCAAAGTGGCCGCCAGGTAAGGAGTGGAAACTTTGCAATAGGATTTTTTGTCTTGTTTGTTTATTACTATTGATATAGTGTTCTTTGAATTTTGAAACTTAGCGTACTCAAATGTTTCTGATATATTACCTGCGTATTAGTTGAACCCTATAGCCTGTCTACGGACGTTTTAAAATCCTTAAACGTTTGTGACTTGGGGGCCTTGAAGGCCTTCGGTTTGTTTACTATTGATGTAGTTTTCTTTGAATTTTTAAACCTAACATACTCGAATGTTTGTAGTATATTACCTCCGTATTAGTTGAACCCTATCTACGAAGCCTGTCTACAGACGTTTTAAAATCCTTGAAAGTTTGTGACTTGGAGACATAGAAATTTCGCAACGGTTATCATAGGGTCGTCAATAGTTTTCACACACCAGCACGCATTATAAGGCCAGTGTGAACGCCTGAGCAGGCGTCTTGTTATACTTAAAACTGGATGGCAACCCAAATATAGCCTTTTGTGGAGTAAATCTACTTAATTAGCAGTTGCACTTTGAATAGGAGCCATAAAATTGATTTCAAATGTGGAGTGTATTCGAGAGTGTATTCATCATTAAATATCTATAAATCAAGTAAATATAAGAACAAACATAAAGAATAATTGGAGGAAATATATGTAAAGGATGCTCAGAGACAAGATTTGCCATATAAAAGTTGTAGTAAAATTCTCCCTAGGATAAGTTAGTATAAAAGCAAAGTGAAGAATACAACTTATAAAAGGACATCAATGATGCATTGTCATGCCTGTAAGTCAATTGCCCACTCATTAGGAATTGAAATAGGTCAAGTTTGGGATAGAGAATATTCAAAACGAATACTCATAACTATTCATTTCTTAAGAAGGATTTAAAGTAAATTTAAAACAATTAGCTTGCCCTCAACACATCAATCCCCAAACAGTAATTTTTGCAATTAACATTGTCAGGTCATTACCAGGAGAATATAGTATTCTGGCAATAGACAGAGAATGCATATTCTATGCTAGCCTTGGCCAATTACTGGAGAAACAGTCCCTTGAAATTGTTATCCCCCATTTACACAAACCCGGGTTGGAAGACCACATCTTCAACCCGGGTTGGAAGACCCCATGGGGCTTCTTTTTATTGCATTCACATTATAACCCGGGTTGGCTGCGACACTGGAGTCTGGACATTTGTTTTCAACCCAGACCAGCTTGAACCAACCCTGGTTGACATTCAATTGAGGTTGTGGTATTTTTCTGTTCATAACTCTTTCATTACACACTATTTTGCTGATACACATGTGTGGAACCTATCTACCATCTACCTTGTCAGCCTGGTGTCCATGATCAGTTGTGCTGTTTTGACAATGTCAAGAAGGGAGCTGATATAACACAGTGTCCGTACATCTTTGCAATCAGTAAACTGATTTGCATACATACAGCACCCAAACTGACAAAACACAATGAAGAAAGATCTAGACTATTTTGTATCAGTGACCATGACTTGGTCATGACAGCTGAACCAAATGGAAACAAGGCTCAAGTGTATAAATGGGGCATTAAACAGTAGTGTTTCTTTTGGAAACTGCAGGCAAATGCTGGGAGTTGGTGGAAATAACTGGAAAATTGGTTATTTTTACAATGACAAATGTTTAGATAACAATATATTTTAAGCAAATTTTTATATTAAAAAAATAATGAACAACACACTCTGCATTTAAGATCAATTTCATGGTTGCAAGTTCAAAATTCGGCTGCATTATAGACATAGATTCACTCCGCAAAAGGCTATATTTGGTCAAAAAATTTGGACAGGCTTCCAGTTTTGTATAGGTAATAGCATGGTTTCGAGTGCAATTTGGAAAAAACATGCACGAGTGAGTTTTTCAAAGACTATCAAAATTGCACGAGTCCGAAGGACGAGTGCTATTTGAGGTCTTTGAAAAACTCACGAGTGCATGTTTTTTCAAATTGCACGAGAAATCATGCTATTACTTATTAATAATATACATGAAAAAATTTAACACAAAGAGAATCTTTCCAATCGGAATACTTTATGCAAAATAACATGAAAAAAAAATGTAACATGAAGAGGTTTTTTCTAGTCAAAAATGATTTTTGTGCTTATTATTAGCATGACAAAATTACAAATTAAAAAAAAATTAAAAATTTGCACTATATTTCCTTTTTTCTGCACTGTATTTCCTCAAAACTGCACTGCTCTCAGCCAATCAGAATTGAGAAATATTTTCATGTATATTATTAGTAGTATAATAAATCAAAACAAGTACTATTTAACGTGTACAAATATCTATACAGGCTTGGTCATTTGGGGGAATTGTAAACCTCTTGTTGATCAAGATTAAACATATATGATAAAACAAAATTACTTACTTTCCTTTCAAGATATTTTTGAGTAGAGTAGATCTTATTCTGCCTCCATATTTCGAAAGCAAACTAGAAATTGTCTTCTCATATGATCCTGGCGATAAAATATTATTCCCGCTAGGACAACTTTGAACGAACACAAATGCCGATATTTTAGAGCAATCTAGATAATTTTAGTTTTAAAAGCATTAACATAACATCTTTTATCCATGGTAGAACGATGAGGTTAGTACAAGATCGCGAAGTGTCTTAAATTTGCGAAAATTCACGTTCGTTCACGTTGTCCGCCATATATTTCTATACAAATTTGTATCACTCCGTGGTCCCCGGAAGTGATTTTCGCATATATAATGTAGCTTCACTTTTGCCACCTATAGAAGCTATATCCAGTCTACTATTAGATCAGTGGTTGTGAACAACCACGAAACAACTATTGACAGTTTATCAAGGCACAAACTCAACATTGAGTTGGGGCAGTGGGGGATTAAGAAGCGCAATATGATTTTATAGGGAAATTACTATAAGCTCGGGGTTTGAGAATTTTGCTTAAAGGGAAAGGTAGTCTCAACCAGTTATGTCCAAGATTGTATGAATGTATAGAAATTTTGCTTGCATGTGAAATGTTCGTGAGTTTTGGTTGGTAAAACCACATATTTGTGCGTAGTGATGGAGGAATAATTGTTTACTAAATGCTATATTACAAGTATTATAGTGAAACGAAATGTACAACCATATTACCAATTGTTGGAGGGGATACAAATAGTGATATTGATACTATGAGGAAAGAAAAATTTTCCATTAGGGGACAGTTAAAAGTAAACTTATTCCATACCATCATTGAAAACTTTGTAGAAATGAATATAAAAACATATCAAACACTTGGCAGACACAAATTGATCTTGACTGGTAACAGGGTTTGCTTTATGAAACTGCTATTCACATTAATATGCAAACATTCTCCGGTCTATCGGAGACGGTTAGCAATTGCTAGGGCATGAGTACGAAGTTCAGAGAAAAAACACGAAATCATTATCAGGCCAAACTCTATATACAGGGCTATTTTAGAAGGGTAGCCTAACTTTTTACGGGTTCAATTACAGCATAGAGACCACCCATTGGGAACAAAGTGCCGCCCTACAATGTTCAAATAAGCCTTGATACGAAATTGCGAGTATGGTCCTATGGCTTTAAGAGGATACTATGTAATGCTTTACGTACTGGTGTCATGTAAACCTACTGACAATTTCAATTTTCATCCCGCTCTGACTTCGTCCCGGCCTCATGTAAACACGCCCTTAGTCCAAATGTAATTGTCTGTAAAGTTATAAAAAATTAATACACACGTTCCTTGGGATCCAGTCCCCCGGAAGGCGCTACTTTTTTTCCAAAATAGTGATTTTGAGCCCCTATATCTCCGAAACTAAAAGTCTAAACCAAAAACTAATCTAGAACTTATTAACTATCTTTTTATGTTCTACCCGAATCATTCATTCTTGATCGATTCAAGATCCCAGTTGGAAATAGTATGAAAATGGCAATTAGTACGGAAATTATACTAATTCCATAGTAATTGCCATCTTCATACTACGGAAGTACTATGGATTAAATATAGCAATAGTATGGAAATATAATGTACTCTATTCTGTTCTGTTTTGTCAATGTCCATGCACGCTCCTTCAGCGAGCACGTAAATAGTTTAAAATATCTTTTATTTTGAAGATATTTCTTTGGAAAAAATGAATGAAAATAATTTAACTTTTAATCGATCGACTGGTCGGATCCATTTCTCCTCTTGACGGATGTAATTTACTGGATTTGTTGACAAGAGTAAAGCCATTGGCTCATACTTGGTGTAAAGTGTTGTTGTTGCTGTACTGTGTGAAATCACATACGTCAGCAGGAGAATCGGATCCGACAAATCGGATCGTGTGAACAGACTTTAGAGAAAGAGAAGCTCCGACGAGGTTTATATTTATGGAACGTCAAGAATAGTTTCAAAATATTTCTGCCATACATTTGGATCTTCTCTTATATAGTATTAAATTTTGATCGTCAAGATGGAACTTTTATTCAAAGTCACTCTCTTACTTTGCTATACTGTATTTATATATAATCGTAATATCTACCATTTAAAGCATGCTTACTAGAAATACATGCCTGCAGAATCCCCTGGCCCATTTACACTGTATATTTCTTTTATTTTAATTTGTAAAAAATATTGATATTTTGTACTGAACTATAAAATTATCAATTGCACAACTATATGAAGTGGGTATGCTATTATTATGTACGGTGGCCCATATGCACAAGGGACACCACTATCAACAGAGAGCATATCACAAACAATAGCAATTTGTAACAAACTGAACGAGATTTGCTGCAAACATATAAAAAAAGCGCTGCAAATAAAATATAAACACACTGCAAACAAAAGCCACAAAATGTAGAACACGCTGCAAACAAAATATAGAACGCGCTGCAAACAAAATATAGAACGCGCTGCAAACAAAATATAGAACGCGCTGCAAACAAAATATAGAACGCGCTGCAAACAAAATATAGAACGCGCTGCAAACAAAATATAGAACGCGCTGCAAACAAAATATAGAACGCGATGCAAACAAAATATAGAACGCGCTGCAAACAAAAGCTTTTAAAACCGTGCGCGCGCATACTAATTATATTCACATAATTTCGCGGGGTTTTCTCAAATCAAAGATGGCGTCTGACCAATCTAACTTTGTAAGAAACGAAATACGAGAGGCCGTTCGCGTCTTCGCGAAGAGGTTTCGCGTTTGCTTGGCAGTACATCAGCAATGTCTAACTCTACTGCGACTGGTAATGAATGGAGTCGTGAAAGCAATAATGAAAGGCCTCCAGTAACCCCTCAAGCTCAATCCAGTTCGTTCAGCGACTGCCCGTCGACTATTTCGACTCCAAGAACGCGCACTTTATCATTCGAAGATTTCTATAAAACGCGGGAAAGTCAACGTCAGTCAGGCTTCAAGGTTTCAAAGAAAAAGAAAAAAGGCTTATCGACCACTAGCAGCGCTCCAAAGAAGTCGACTAATGTCGAAATTAAAGTTGGCATTGCTGCCCAAACAGATGGGGTTGTAAAGGTTCGTCGCGGTAAGACACATGTTATAACAGTAAGTTCATCTGCCACAAAACAAGAGATTATCCAGAAAGCAGTAGAAAAACACAGGAGTTTTGATCAGACTTTTGATGAAATTGTTTTGAGAAATCCAATGGATTCGAGGAATTAGGCAGCCCTTCATATTATCCAATTACAAACAGGCAATTGGTAAGGACTATAAGCGACTTACATTTTATCTGATCCCATTGGACGATGTAATGGAAAATTCAGATGAAAGTGGTAACGAATTTTCAAAATTGAGCTCACTGCCCGATATTTGTAAATATGCCCATAATCGGGTTCCTGCAAATAGCTCAAGCTCCCCGTCGGTCATACATATAGATGATGAAGGTGCTTCAACATCACATGCATTATCAGGTGAGATTATGCTTATTAAAGCGCAAGACTCTCCCCTTGACGAGTAAAATCGTCTGGCGTTGGACAGAGTAAAGGAATAAAGTAGGGCGCATTTGGGTACATTGCTGCTTAGTGGGTTAATATAGAGATATAATAAAGGGCACACAGTTGGCGGAAAGAGGGAAACCTCTCGGGTTTTCACCTTAAAATTGTATATGATCACATTGCAGAGCATACTCATGCCAATCTCCTCTGGCCAATCTCAGTGACTGAAAATAATTAAAAAGAAAACTATCACAAAATAAATAGAGACTGAATATATTTAAATGAGGTTTACAAAAGAAAGACTTCCTTGAAAGAGATTGTACTTGAAAGGGGGGTGGCCAATACACGAGTTTACTTACTGTACCTCCTGTGTTAGCAAACATATACAATTTTAAGGTGAAAACCCGAGAGGTTTCCCTCTTTCCCCCAACTGTGTGCCCTTTATTATATCTCTATATTAACCCACTAAGCAGCAATGTACCCAAATGCGCCCTACTTTATTCCTTTACTCTGTCCAACGCCAGACGATTTTACTCGTCAAGGGGAGAGTCTTGCGCTTTAATGGGTTAATAAGCATAATCTCACCTGATAATGCATGTGATGTTGAAGCACCTTCATCATCTATATGTATGACCGACGGGGAGCTTGAGCTATTTGCAGGAACCCGATTATGGGCATATTTACAAATATCGGGCAGTGAGCTCAATTTTGAAAATTCGTTACCACTTTCATCTGAATTTTCCATTACATCGTCCAATGGGATCAGATAAAATGTAAGTCGCTTATAGTCCTTACCAATTGCCTGTTTGTAATTGGATAATATGAAGGGCTGCCTAGTTCCTGGAATCCATTGGATTTCTCAAAACAGTTTCATCAAAAGTCTGATCAAAACTCCTGTGTTTTTCTACTGCTTTCTGGATAATCTCTTGTTTTGTGGCAGATGAACTTACTGTTATAACATGTGTCTTACCGCGACGAACCTTTACAACCCCATCTGTTTGGGCAGCAATGCCAACTTTAATTTCGACATTAGTCGACTTCTTTGGAGCGCTGCTAGTGGTCGATAAGCCTTTTTTCTTTTTCTTTGAAACCTTGAAGCCTGACTGACGTTGACTTTCCCGCGTTTTATAGAAATCTTCGAATGATAAAGTGCGCGTTCTGAGTCGAAATAGTCGACGCAGTCGCTGAATTGGATTGAGCTTGAGGGCTTACTGGAGGCCTTGTCATTATTGCTTTCACGACTACCATTCATTAGTAGTAGTAAAATTCAAACTCTAGTCACACGCTAGCCTTTCAACTTTAAAGCTGGTTGAGGCAACTGAGGCGTGTAGAATAGCATGAGAACATAATATTATACAATTATATACATTACATACATATTATATAGTGCAATGAACCACATCCGATACGATTATACTGAACACAAGTATGACAAATAAGGCATGCATAAATTTAAGAATTGAATTACAGAAGAATATAATTTAATTTAGAAAAAATTGGCTCGGAGTCTCAAGTATGAGCACATCCGTTTTTGAATATTGTCTTCTTGTCAAAATATCATTTCCAAAGTTCATTATGACTCTAGCAGCTCTATTTTGGAGTTTTGAAGCCTGTTTGATCCGACACCCAAAGGTCCACCTGCTGCAATAATCAAAATGAGGATTAATTAAGGCATTGTAGATAGAAATCAAAGTGTCTCGATCAACGAAATTACGAATTTTCCTGATAGCTCCTATTCCCGAGGTAATTTTTTTAGCAACTTTATCAATGTGTCTATTCCAAGATATGAATAGAATAAATAAATGTTTTTGTACATGTATAAGCCTGTTTGAAATTTTGTCCGACACCCAAGGTATCCCATACCTCACTGCAATAATCAAAATGAGGATTAATTAAGGCATTGTAGATAGAAATCAAAGTGTCTCGATCAACGAAATCACGAATTTTCCAGATAGCTCCTATTCCCGAGGTAACTTTTTTAGCAACTTTATCAATGTGTCTATTCCAAGATAATTTATCATCAAGTTCTACTCCAAGTACGGTAGCGTTACAGACTTGTTTAATTTTTTTATGATTAATTTTGAGATCTGGCTGTGTAACAAGGTTGTTTAGTTTATGAGCTGAACCTATGAGTATAAATTCTGTTTTTGTAACAGTAAGGCTCAGTTTATTGGTCAAAAGCCACTCATTTATGCATGCAAGATCACTATTCATGTTCAACTCAATTTCCTGAATACTTTCACCAGCTACTGTAAGATTAGTATCGTCGGCAAACAGCCGAGGAGTAGCCTGATTTAAACATTCTGGAAGATCATTTATGTATACAAGGAAAAAGAGAGGGCCAAGAATAGACCCTTGAGGAATACCACATGTAACACGCCTTTCAGTTGACATAAGGTCACCCAACTGACATTTTTTATTACGATCAGATAAGTATGAACGTATCATCGACAGAGCACTTCCCGTTATGCCATAAAGTTCTAATTTGCTCAACAGAATACCATGGTCGATTGTATCAAATGCCTTCTTAAGATCTAACAAAACAACCAAATTAAACTTTTTCCGGTCCATATTAACATACCAACTGTTCGTACTATCTAGTAGTGCCGAAGCAGTGGAGTGAAATTTGCGAAAGCCAAATTGGTGTTCAGAAAGTAAAGAGTTGTCACTAAGATATTGGTATATCTGGTCATACATTATTCTTTCCATTATTTTGCTAATTGAAGGCAAGATTGAAATTGGCCTATAATTCTCTGTTAAATTCCGCGGGCCTTTTTTGTGAATTGGTACAAGTCTTGCCATTTTCCATTCATATGGAAAGCAATTTGAAATCAAGCCATGAATTACCAGTCGCAGTAGAGTTAGACGTTGCTGATGTACTGCCAAGCAAACAAGGTCAGGGTGGTGGGGGCAAGCTGATTGGAAAGGCGATGTCTCTACATAATATAAAAGTGGTGCCAGAAAGGTCAGGGTGGTGGGGGCAGCGAAACCTCTTCGCGAACGGCCTCTCGTATTTCGTATTGGTCAGACGCCATCTTTGATTTGAGAAAACCCCGCGAAATTATGTGAATATAATTAGTATGCGCGCGCACGGTTTTAAAAGCTTTTGTTTGCAGCGCGTTCTTTATTTTGTTTGCAGCGCGTTCTATATTTTGTTTGCAGGGCGTTCTATATTTTGTTTGCAGCGCGTTCTATATTTTGTTTGCAGCGCGTTCTATATTTTGTTTGCAGCGCGTTCTATATTTTGTTTGCAGCGCGTTCTATATTTTGTTTGCAGCGCGTTCTATATTTTGTTTGCAGCGCGTTCTATATTTTGTTTGCAGCGCGTTCTATATTTTGTTTGCAGCGCGTTCTATATTTTGTTTGCAGCGCGTTCTATATTTTGTTTGCAGCGCGTTCTATATTTTGTTTGCAGCGCGTTCTATATTTTGTTTGCAGCGCGTTCTATATTTTGTTTGCAGCGCGTTCTATATTTTGTTTGCAGGGCGTTCTATATTTTGTTTGCATCGCGTTCTACATTTTGTGGCTTTTGTTTGCAGTGTGTTTTATATTTTATTTGGAGCGCTTTATTTATATGTTTGCAGCAAATCTCGTTCAGTTTGTTACAAATTGCTATTGTTTGTGATATTCACTCTGTTGATAGTGGTGTCCCTTCTGGGCCACCGTAATTATGTACTCTTTTAGCTTTGATATACTGTAACATTCAACCTTAGACGTTCACAAAACGTTTCGAAATTTTCATAATACTTCAAATGCTTTTCGAGCAGTATTTTTATACTTCGGCACTTGCTTTTGAAATGAAGTTTTTGAGATTTTAATAATATGTTTTTTATTTTTCTATAACGTATTTGAATCAATACTAAAATATTTTAAGATCAATCAATGTTATATTGACCACACAGAATGATCTACGCATTTTAAAATTCACAAACTATACTGTATGCTATAAATTGGCAAAGCAAGTATGAGAAAAATGGCGGACAACTTTGCATTCCGCTATGTTTTCACATACCCGGGTGTAAATATCCGAGCGGAATTAGTACCCTCGCACGGCGCTTCGCGCCGGCTCGGGGAAAATGAAAATTAATGTTTAGCATAATGAACGTAAAAGAGCCATTATAATTATAATGGCTCTATTACGTTCATTATGCTGGGCATTCATTTTCACTAAAGAACAGCGTTGACAATCTCGTCCTCAGAGACTGTGATCCTTTGGGAGGAATCGAAAGCTCTGGGAAAATCCATAACCGGAAGTGAATATGATTGGTCATTGATACGGAATGGAATGTCGCAATAATCAACAATAAATTATTAACCGGGTAATTATATATACAATATGGCTGCCGTTTAGGAGTGTGCGATTAGTGCGAATATTGTTTTTGTGTTTCAGAGTAATTTTAGCAGTGATAAGGTGAATAATCTTCTGTAATATTATAAAGATAGGTACAGTATTAAGTTTGTAATATTTAATGAATGTCACACGTGAAATAGAACGTGAAAACTTTATTCAATTTTTGCTGAAATTTATTAGCCTACATAAAATTTTTATATGCCTTTATAAATATTTTGGAAATATTATTTATCTTGATTTTGAAAATCGTTATTCTTTATCATAACTTTTTATTTGAACGTGAATAACAGACTATTTGATTTATAATTCATTTGAAAAAGCAGTTGGTATTTAGCTGCCTAATCAGCTAATCTTGATTTTTGATCATCTTGTCAGTGAATCTTAGATTCTAGTACTTAAGCTGTAAATTATTAGGGATTACCCTATCTAACCATACTACAATAATTATCTTTTTGTATATCAGTGTATGGATAAAAACATCTTTGGTTGCTTTTATCCATTTATGTGAATGCAGCAGGCATTGTTAAATACCTATCTTGTATTCTAGCCTGCATACTTGCATTACAGTCGTGGCAATGGAAGTGTGCCTAAAATATTCTATGGATTCATTTGCTCACACGAACCAATTCATTTGAAGACGTTAGACCAATTACCTGCAACTTCTTGTATTTTATCATATTTTGTCATTTCCTGCTTCTTTATGATTGGTCAATTGCAACAAAACCAAAGGTGATTGGTGCATTAAACAGGAAATTTTTGAATTATACAGGAAGTTATCAAATTTTCAAATAACTCAGCAAATGAATTGGTTCGTGTGAGCAAATGAATCCATAGAATATTTTAGGAACACTTCCATTGCCACGACTGTAAGAATATAAAGAAAGTCATACACATTAGTAATAAGTATACCATGTATATTTTGGATATTTTATATACAGTTTTGTGGCTTATTAGGCAAGAGTCAATCCTGGTAGGAGAATACATACTCCCACTTGTTGTACAGAGGGAAAATTCATATAATAATTTACTGGATATATATATAATTTAATGTTTTTCAACAACAACAGCATAAAACATAACTTTTCATAAAATATAGCCAAAATGATTCCAACATTGGCCAGGACCCAGCCTGCTTGCAGGCTATTCAGTCTATTCAGGACCAGGTTATGACCCCTGCATGAGAACTCACCCAAGGTACAGAAAAACATTGTAATCATACATTGACGAAAAGCTCATTCTGAAAATAGTGTTGTGGAACAGAATTATTTCTAACACCATCATGCTAGAATCAATGCCTAGAACCATGTGCCAGAAAAAGGTACATGGATTGCTCCCAAGGAAGAGTACAGAGTAGATACATGAAGGGCAGGTACAATCTTAGACATAAAGCTTGAGACTATTTCACACAATAGTGCAAAGTTAATGTACATTGACAAAACAAACTTTGTCACACATGCTTCCCCAGTTCAATGTTGTGAACAATGTCGCTGAAACAACTTTTGGTAATTTACTAAATCACAAGTTCAACATTAACTTGAGGGAGTGGGGACTTAAGAAGCGCCACATAATTTTACAGGGAAATTATTATAAGAGGTATGTAAATTTTGTATATAGTGAAAGGTATAGTCTCAACCAGTTATGTCCAAGATTGTAGTCACAGTCCAAAATTGCAAAAGATTTTGAGCAAGCTACAAGAAGGGTCTATTTACCAAGGGGACTATTATACTAAGTGTTATATATGCCCTCATCTTTGAAGTACGTACTTAATCACTGGTAGAAATCAATGGGTATGTCAAGTACGAAGCTTAGAGGCTGTTCCCAGGGTGTATTTTAAGTGCAATACGCCGAAGATCTTCGGCGTGGACTTCAGAAATTCTCGGTGTACTGGCGTACGATCGTATACTTTTTGACGTGTGTTATTTATTGACACACAAGAAATATTTCAATCAATTCATTGACGATAGCTTGCGCCCAGGCTAAGCTTGGTGTAGCAATTTCAATGTTTGGTGTGGCATTTAAACGTCTTTCGAAATGTCTTGGCATGACCTTGTTCGAGTGTTGGCGTATCTTTGGCGTGGCCTTTACATAAAATGCACCCTGGGGCTGTTCGAAGGAGCTGGACAGGCTCACAAACCAGGCTGGCTCATTTATAGTACTAATCTTGTCATGTGAAGTTTCTCACTGTACTATATGGCTCATAATAATATAATGGAACCAAGTTTCAGTTAATAACTTTAAGCTTCGTTTGATATTCCTTTGATCTACAAGATGTTTAAGGTTAATAGTTGAGTTGGAAGTATTTTAGCGTTTCCTCTTGTCGTCCAATCGTATAGTACGTTCCAGCCATGTTAATAGTTTTTAGATTGGACTTTAGTACCCAAAATTTCACGCATAGTTTCAGCTTGAACGGACTTACGAGCGCTAAACGGCTCAATTTTGATGGTAGAAAGACAAGGATCCGTATTATTCAAGATTTTCCATAGTGACAGTGCCAAAGGACAAAAATATACAGTTAATTACTTATTTGCAACATTTTCTTCGATATAAAACATTCTTCACTGCTCCATATCGACTCTTTTGATTACAATATTTTCTTTACTCTGTCGTATTTATACTCCCCTTGCAACGTACTACGAAGAACATTTAGATTTGCTGCCCAAAACGATATATTTTCATGGTTTATATACGAAACAACAGTACATTTTGTAGAATTTGTTTTGAGTTTTGCGAACGCACGCGCAGTTTGGCCGAGGTACAGTTTTTTGTACCTCTGACTCGGATTATCCCAGAGCTTGTACGATGAGCCAGTTGGCTCCAGATTGGCAGCTCCAGTTTCGCGAACCTGGAGCCAGCTCCAGATTGGCTCGAAACTGGAGCTGGGACGACAAGTTTGTAAACAAAGCGTTTTGGCCGCTTAACCAGTAATGTAAATGAATTTTTTTTGAAAGACTATTTTTACCTGTCATATTTTCTAGTACGTGACCGAAAATGAGAACTTTATTATGTTTCGTTTGTCCACAGTAGCTTGTGAAAGTTGACTATTTTTTCTGACGAAGGGGCTGGTCAGCGGCCCGATTGATCGTATAGCTTTTTAAAACCTTATTGTTTTACCTTTATAATGGCAAACTGTATAATTTGATTCATGACCGTTCTAGAGAAAGTATTTAAATATAATGTCAAGCAATAAGCGTACTTCTACATCGCGAAACCGCGATAAATAACTCTGGCAAAGTCGAGCCATCTACTTCACACGCGGCCGGCTTGTATTAATTTCACACTTCCGTGAACACACAACTTTGGTATCGGTAAATTTGCGTTTTGGAGAAATAACCTATTGAACGTTTAATGATATATTATTATTTATTGCACTTTTTTAAAGACTAAACGATCGAAACATCTTTCATATCTGCAACACACAACGCAAACAAGAACGCGAAAAATGGTGTTAAATGCGGCTCAGATTGCCGAACGTCAAATACGTCTAGCATAGTACAAATTGTTTCGAAAAATTTCCTCTTAAACTCGCCTTTCTGCGATTTTTCAAAAGATGACCCTTCTAGATTGATTGTCATTCTACCATATCATATAGTATTTAAAATTTTAGGATGTATATCCAGCATGAGCAACTCATGTGAACACTGGCATTCGTGACCGACATGAGAAATCAGCTTTCAAGAGATGTAATATATTAACGTAATTGACAGCCAAAACAAACCCTCAAAACAAACCCTCATATGATATTGGGGCGCCCCGGCTCCCTTCGCTTCCTACGCCACTGTAATAGAAGACGTCCAGAATGAGATAGACCTGCAACAATTTGGTTCCATCAAAGGATCGTCTACCGCGTATTACCTTTTAGACAAGTTGGAAAATTGGCTCTTATTCTTAGACCAACCATCACAGTACCTCAGAGTCTGTTTCCTAGATTTCAGCAAGGCCTTTGATCACATTGATCAGAATATCTTGGTTAAAAAGTTGATCAACTTAGGTGTTAGACGGCTACTTATCCTTTAGCTTTGCAATTTTCTGAGCTGTCGACGCCAAGCAGTCAAATTCAATTCCTTCATATCTGGATGGGAGTCTTTGAACGCTGGTGTCCCCCAAGGAACTAAATTAGGACCAATTTTGTTTGTTATTATGATTAACGATCTAGCATTAAAGTCACCTTTGAAGACAAACCACTGCAAGTATGTCGACGATATTTCATTGTCGGAGGTCGTTAAAATCGAAACAACATCCACTTTACAGTCTGATCTCGATGAAATTTCGACCTGGTCCAAAAACAATAATATGAATCTTAACCCGAAAAAGTGTATGGAAATGATCATCTGTCCATTAAAAAAGGAACCAGAGGTCGCACCTCTGATCGTTAACAACATCACTCTTGATAAAGTTTCGTCGTACAAAGTGCTTGGGCTAACTCTAATGAATAATTCGAAATGGAACGACCATATAAAGGAGATCGTTACAAAAGCGTCCAAACGTTTACATGTCATAAGAGTGCTAAAACGTGCGGGTGTCCCATCGAACGACTTGATACATATTTACTTTGCCCTGATACGGTCGATATTGGAGTACTTTTGTGTAGTGTGGTCTCATGGTATCCCGGATTACCTTTCCAATAAAATAGAGATGGTCCAAAATGTATTTCCTGGGCTTCATTACAATTAAGCATTGACTGTAGCAAGAATTGAAGTTGTCGCCTCGATGAAAGAAGGCTGGAACTGTGCACGAAAGTTAAGAACATTAAGCATCCTGAATCACACCTCCACCATCTGCTACCTCCAACGCGTTAGGAGTGTCACTCGGTTAACCTTCGAACTAATGCTAGTTATCCCTGCCTAAATGGCGCACTGATAGGTATAAAAAGAGGTTTTTCCCCGCAATGGAATATATGTAAATCCAATGCAGATTTTTGAATTTGAAATGCTGACAACATTCTATTATTTATACATAGTCTTTTCTAATTTTAGATTTCTATTGACAATTTATTGTTGTAATAAGAATAATAATTTTTTAATAATTTATTATAATCAATTGTAAAATATTGTGAATAAACCATAATTATTATTATTATTATTACTAACCAAACTCTCTCGGGTGGCGATGATTCACCCGACTTTTACCAAAGCCTTACACCCACGCAAAGACTACACCAACGCCAAAAGCAGTAAACTTCGCATAAATAAGTACCCCTAAGCTCGCAATCGCCTAATTGCAGACTTAACAAATGAAAACAAACGAGGCGAGCAAAGGACGACAGTAAACCGCTCAAAGGCCGAATAAAGGCAAGAAACCCCCCCAAAACAACCCTATACGCGTGGCGAACGAGAAAATACCTCCCAAGCAAATAAGTAAACCTACAGACCACGACCAAACTAAAATAACACTTAAAAATGCGCCCCAGAGCCTCATAAAACAGGTAATGAGGCATAGAAACAAATTATGCAAATGAGAAAGGGAACTATAAAGAACAACAATATGGAAAAACACTGCCACGGCATATAAAATTCCAGCACTACCATGAAACTACAGTGATATAACAAACCAAAATACAAACCCCACCTGTTCCACCGGCACTGGCTGCTCTGCAACATCCTGCTGCGATGGTTGAAGCTCAGCATGCTGCTCGCCAACATGAGCATCAGGAACAACCACCACCGGCGGAACTTGTGGCGGTGGAACGTCGACCGGTGCTTGTCATTGGGCCATAACTCCAAGATTTTGACGTTCGGAAGCAAGTAGCTATGGGCTGTAGGCCAACCGGTGTCGTTGAAGTATAGCTTTCGCTATTGTTCCCAGTCTTTCTGGGGTATTTCTTCATCCCTTCCGCTTCCGGTACGGTTTCTAAAATTTCTATGGCTAATTAGTAGAATCATACTAGTATACTATTGCAAATGCTGTAATTTGATTGGCTACGCTACTCGCTATCTAATTAACAATTAGTCGCCGAAGACGAGGTGATTACAAGCCTATAGTCACTGAGCCGAAGGCGAAGTGACTATAGGCTTGTAATCACCGAGCCTGAGGCGACTAATTGTTTTAGTAGAAATTTCAAAGAGAAAAACAAACACAGAAAGTTATGAGGTCAGTTGAAAAGGCTATAGGACAAAATTCAGCGCTTTTCTCAGCGGCCGGTTATTAAAAACATGCCGGCCAAAGACGAGTGTCAAAAACATATCGAAGCGAAACAAAACCAAACAATTTCGTGAGAAAAATACTTTGGAAGGGCTCAAATACAAAGTAGAATGGTTTTAAAAATATATCACAGCTAGGTTTTTGCTGAATATAACGATATAAATGAGGATAAAACGAATAATTTTCAAAATAAACACTTGTGGTTGAGCTGTACGGAAAAAGTTTTATACATGTTCATTTCAACAGCGAGAAAACTCTGCCTTTCATGGAAGAAAAATAGTGTATTTGTTATCGCTTACCTTTAAAAATGTCAAAAATATATCCTCCTTGAATTTAGCGGCAGTTTTTTTCATTTAAAACTTTGAATCAGACTCAAAAAACCGATTTTTGTTCCAAATTCGGCAGCTTGCGAAGAAGCCATTTTGAAAAAAAAGTGATAGTCACTGGGCAGTGACTATCACTTTTTAGAGGCTCAATTTGGACCAATCAGAATGCAGGAAAAGCAATAGACACCTCACAATTTCTACTAATTGTCGATAGATAGAGAGTAGCGAAACAGCCATCTCCTCGGCGCGATTTTTAACGAATTTATTTCAATAAATTATGAAAAACGTTTTGAAATACTGTTTTCTTGCTGGTTTCTACTAAAACAATTAGATTATTCCCTCTCGATTTCTATGAGATGATCGTTCATTCGGGCTTCGCCCTCATGAACTATCGCCTCATAGAAATCTTGAGCTCATAATCTAATTGTTAATGGGAATACAATAATTTTTGTAATGGTGTTACCCTCATTAAATAAAGTTTATTGATATTGATTGATATATATTGATATTGATTTTACCAATACTCAAAGAATATTCGAATACTATACGAAGCATTTCGGTGTTGAATAATGTCGGTTTGCTAAATTGAAACTGCATTCAGTGCGTCGAAGGAGGGAAATTTCTTCATAAGATAGCAAGATAGATAGGAACTTTATTATTGAGATTGACTCCTAGCTTGTTACAAAAAGATATCCTCACAACTAGGCGCATTATAACGTCTGTAAGTGAAACAAAGCTTCGCAAAGTGTTTCGCATGATTTCGTGGCAAAATAACCCATGCAGTCTACCGTCTACGCAGGTAAATCAGTGAGTTTATAAATGTAGCCAACTAAGCTGTGTCTGAATTCGATCACGCGAAGAGCTGGTACTACGAACATAATGGATATTACTCTGTTACTCATAAAAAGTTCGCCTGTTTGACTTAGTTTAACTAAACAGAATTTCAAGTTTCGCAATTTTTTCTCATTTCTTTACTAATGAGAAGAAAATTATTCAAGTTTAAAAGTAAAATATTGGTTTTCCTATGGATACAATATATTTTTGGTGTAGAAACCGTTGTGAGAGAGATTTTATGTGGAATATTAATGTCCTTGATAGCTCTTTGGCTTTCCCGATTTCCATGACGGCGAAATTAAAATATATTTTTACAACGATGATAATAATAGCACCTTAGAATGTGGGTATGTCGAAGTTTTTGCTTAATATCTCATGCTTATATGCCTAAGAGTTTGTTCCAAATCGAAGTCTATTCTTAGGACATATCAAGGCTGAAAACGATTGTTTTTAATGCGAAATATTTTCCAGTGGACCACATCAGTCTGAGAACACAATGTTCAGCAGTATATAGCTGTGTGTTTTAAATAAAATATTAGCCAAACTGATCGATTAAACTTTTTACTTATGGTATTCACCGCAAAGGACTGGGGTTTTGTTGTCAAAAACATGTATTTATTTTGAAAAGGAACACGCATAATCATTGACCTTTGTTAGCGATCGATAGAAGAAACATTTATCTTTCACAGCGTATCCCAGATTGCAAAAAGGATAGCGTGAAGGAATCAACTTCAAAATGTTATGTTTAAGCAAAAATTAAGAGAAGTACTTATCACCTCTCACTCCCAATAAAAATTTTTAGAGGGGGACAAAGTTTTAACCAATATATTGAAAAAGCTACGCGGTGGCATTTTCATGCAATATTGACAGAAATAACTGCGTTTAAACTTGAGTAAGCATTTTTGGAAGTGTCGAGAATGGCCTATTACATAATTTGATAACCATAAGCATTTTACGTAAGTATTCTTTTCGATGAAGTTAAGTTGAAGTTAGAAATCTAAATGTTAGATAAAAAAGCATACCCCTTCAAGAAACCTTTCTAACTTCAACTTCATTGAAACGAATGCTTACGTAAAATGATAATGGTTATCAAATTATTTCATAGGCCATTTTTACTCAAGTTTAAACACAGCTATCTCGGACAATATTGCGTGAAAATGCACTCGGCGTATATAAAATTTAAGTTAGACATTGCTGAATGCAACGAACCTTGTATAAATATAACAGTTTTAAGTTAATTAATATTTAGGTTAAGTACGGCGGTTGACTGTTGTGTAAAACTACCTGAAAAATACAATGAGAACTTCGACGTTTCGAGCGAAGGCCCTTCGTCTGGAAGTTAGTAGAATGGGTCCGGGGGAAAACATGTGCTTTTATAGTGAATACAAAAGCGATCACGTGATAAAAAATAAACCAATCAGATGGATTTAATCAAAACAAACTATAAACATAATATGGAAATCACATCACAAAATATATTAGCATATAAGGAGCAGCGAACAAAGATAACAAAGCAAGAAAGACAGAAAACAAGGAACGAAATATTAGATAAGATGTATCTGCTGATGGCAGGCATAAACAGATAGGAGTTAAATGTAGGAGAGGCGCTCATTAATGCCGAGAGGATGAATGGTACCAAGTTGGGAAATGAGACGCATTTATTGGCTTTTGCGGCTATCATTACTACCAGAAATGGGACACAGAGCTCGAATTTTCATATCTGAAACACTGTGATTGCCAGTGTTGAAATGTCTGGCGACAGGTTGTTTAGCATCATTGTTTACGACAGCACAACGATGCTCACCAAGCCTTATCCTTAAATATCTACCAGTTTCACCAATATAAAGCATCCCACATTTACCACATGAAATACAGTAGATGAGATGAGAGGAGGTGCACGTGAAATGGTGCTCAATGGTGTACTTAGATTTTGGTGCCGAAATTGTAGTGGAAGAATCTATCCTTACAGGTTTTACACAGCTTCACACAACAAGGAAACGTGCCATTAGGTGACGACGAGTTCTGTAGTAGAGAGCTGGGGACTAGGGTTTCACGGATATTTTTACTATGTCGAAACGAGACTAAGGGATTATTGGTGAAAATGGAAGATGTTTCAGGGTCATTTTTCAAGATATGAAAATTCTTCCTAATGACATCCCTTACTTTGAAATTGAAGGGATGGTAACCCAGAACTAGGGGCATTTTGTTGTTGGGAACATTAGACACATGGTCTCTAAGGGTTTCGGATCGTGGGAATATTGGAGGCCTTCGAAAAGGCAGTATCTAAGAGGGGTTGGATAACCGCGTTGGGCAAAAAAGTTTCTCATTTCCTGACTTTTGGTATGGAAGTCCTCATCTTCACTGCAAATGCGGCGAAGGCGAAGGAACTGAGAGAAGGGAATGGACCTTTTAGTGTGGTTGGGGTGGGAAGAAGTAAAGAGAAGATAGCTATGGGAGTCAGTCGGCTTGTAGAACACAGAAGTAACAAGTTTATTGCCATTGATAGATACAAGTATATCTAAGAACGATACACTGGTCTGACTGATCTCCCACGTAAACTGGAGTGCTGGGTGAAAGTTATTGACAAAGTTAATAAACGCCCGTTTTAAACGTCGAATTTTGCAAGCATGCATTGGTCGATCATCAGAAGTGGTGGGGTGGGAATCCGGGGACATAGGCTCCCGGAACAAAATTGAAAATTGATGCCTACAAACGCCATTTTTTGCATTTTCGGGCGCCGAATTAAAAACTTGGACAGGAAAAGTGCCAGAAAAATTTCTCTTTCAAAATCAGTTTTGAAACTCATATACAGTGAGTAGCGAAAACAACATGGCGGCACAAAACTTACAAGAAGTTTGCGAAAAGAAAACAGCGAACCAGAAAACTCGATTTGAAATTTTGTGAACGAAAAAACTCGCTTTGAAAGCGAGAAAAACAGATAGAAGACTCTAAAAATCATTCATAGGGTAGGAAGTACATTTAATATATAGAAATTAGTTTAAATAAAGGTTTTCTACAGAATTAATAGAGCAGCAAAAAAATATGTTCATGAGAATATAAATTTTTCGAAAAGCCGCATGAAAAAACAAATAAATTTGCAGTCGGTAAGCACTTACTTTGCTACACAAAAATTATTTAAAAATATCTCAAACTTTTTATATAAGCAATACTGTACTAAAACCGATTATTTCACTTTAAGTTATGATAAAAAAACATAACAAAAACATTTAAAATTCTCAATCCGAGTCGCCACAAAGTTTGTTGGTGAACGAACTGTAAAAATATTACCACAGAGATGAGTATATTATTGCTGCAGTTAATGTCTACAAGACTAAGTATATTATAAACCAATTATACCTTTCGCTCTCGTCGTATATGGCTGATAGCCGACTCGGTGCTATGCACCTCGTCGGCTATCAGCTCATATACGACTCGAGCTCATGGTATAATTTTTAAATAATTTATATCGGATAGCTCTAACAGTTCCAAACTGTTCTCCATTATAGTGGTCAAGTGAGAGCATCCTTCATGGGTGCAGTGTTTCCAGGGATGAGACTGGAATACCAGGACTAAATGCTGACGTCAACAAAACCCTTCAAACTTTCTTAACTCGCGAGGGAATAACTGTATCGACTTGAATACTTGCTATAATGACATACAAAACATATTAAACAGCCAGCTTTATAGATTGCACGTTAAAGGTTTTAGATTTAGTCACGTGACGGTGCAAACCCTCTATAACGACAGGTTTGGAAGATATAAATGAAGCAAAACGTAATTTTCGTGTTAAACTTATAATAAACAAGACCCTGATGCTTGCAGGATTAACTCGTACCCTTATGAGGGGTAGTAAAATTCAACACAACACAACGCCATGCAAGGAACAGGAAAATATTAAAGAGTTGTTCCAACCACCAGACCGCAACTTGTAAGAAAAATCTAGCTGCACTACAATTTGTAATAACAAACAAGTAATTATTACAAGCGACAACAGACATGAAGTGTAAAATGGTGTGTATGGTTCCTTTGCTCAAATAATAACTAATCAAGATTGTACTAGTGAGTTATAACCCACACTTATTATTATCCCAATCAAATTGCATGTCGTGTATTCCTTAATTTATACATGGATACAGTGATTTGAAAACACGATTTTGAGGCATTTTGATGTTGTTTTGACTTTGTCTCTGTATAATTTTGCTTATGTTTTCTTGTTCCTTTACTTGATTTCGGCGGACTTCCAAGCTCTTCGTCGAGTTTGTTATATTCAATGTCTTCGTCGTTCTCTGATTCTTCAATCGTCAACGAAACAAACTGATTTTAATAGTTTATATAAATCGATACGAAAAATGCTGGCATGTAATACAGTCTTTTCTCGTCTAAATTCCCCCCGATTAAACTCCCCACGATCAACCCCCCCCCTCTATTTGAAAGCACTGCGATACAGGAGAATATGCGCGGCACTTAATTAAGGCTAAAACTAGAACTACATGCATGTAGAAGCCCCTCGCCCATTTGAACCAAAATATTTACGGCCCTGGCGTCGGCCGGTGAATTCTGTCTTATGATTGGCTTGTGAATTTTGAAAATTTATGCAACTTTGAGATTAATTTATCCAAATTTGAATTTTATTTAATATGCATATTGGCGGACAAAGGATGACAAAGGTCACACCGACTGAAATTACAACTAGAAACCCAGTTTGTAGACTCTGTGGTGGTTTTCAAGACACGCGTCATATGGTACGCATATTTACCAAAGCAGGTACATCAAAAAATATTTGTGTGAAGATAAAGAACACCAACAAAACAACCTTCGAAGCGCACTCATCAAGTAAATCAGTCACAATTAAGTTCGGCAAAACAATTGTTTACAACAACAACAACCGAGGCTGACGTGACCGTCGAAACTGAAGCATCCTCAAACACACAAAGTCAAAGTGGAAGTAGGCAAGCTGTTAATATTTTGCCTAAACAATCTTCAGAAGCTGGGTGTTCGTTTAATAATAGGCTGGAAGCGGCTCAATCTCTTTTAACCGAAAGGAAGTCTTGCGAGAAATTATGCATTCTTGCGAGAAATTATCAGTTCTATTTGGGAAAGATTATGAGAGCTTACAAGACTTCGATTTCAAGAAAATGTGGAACGAATTAAAAACAATATTATGCAAAATTTAAGTATAATTCTGCAAATTAGGTAATTTATGCAAAATTTAAGTATAATTAAAATTTAAAAACATCCATTATATCTGGGTGTTTTTATGTCACGTGACCGGCCGACGCCAGGGCCTTTCCCCCCTCCTCGAAAGGCCTTGGAATCGAGGTTGTGATCTACACATTTTCAAATTCACAAACTATACTGCATGCTATAAATCGGCAAAGCAAGCATGCAAAATAGACACTTACCTGATTAAAACGCTCCTTTTTCGGTCTTCCGACTGTTTTTCCTCTTGTTAATTTGTCCTCTAAATAATTTTCATTTATCTTGTTTTGGAGACTTAACATATAAACTTACTTACATAGAGACTTTTTTTGAATAAAGTTTGCAAAAAGGAAGTCTTCTCTCGGTTTGAACTCGCGCATGCGCATAACTTAAAAAACGGCGAACGACTTTGCATTCCACAATGATTTCACATACCCGGGTGTCAATCTCCGAGCGGAATTAGTATCCTCGCACGGCGCTTCGCGCCGGCTCGGAGATGAATATATATTGTCATGTTCAATTGGTTAACTCTCTCTCTCCAGATGGTAGGAGATGCGCAGTTCAATAAATAAGATACATTTTAACAAGCATCTCTCTCAAATAAGCGTCGCGACCAAAAACTTGAAAATATTAAACGGATAAATACGGTATACGTTTCGTAAGAAAGGCTTGTAGTATAGAAAAGTCTGTATAATCAAAATGTGTGCAATGTCCAAGGTGCGTAAACTTTGGCGAGGTGTGTATGGATGAAAGGTATGTATGTATGTATAACACGGAAATCTCATCATTACATAAATAATGCTCTTCCTGAGAGCCGTGCACATATACAAATATATAGATCTATGTAACTATAGTAAGAATAGAAAGAAAAGGAAAACAAAGAAGAAACTAGATTTTACAATAACTTGAATGATTAACTATATTACATATATACAATAAAAGCATCAGAGACTAAGAGAATCTCGTATATCATTAGAAACCTTCGTTTTGAATGCAATGACATCCTCAGTTGATTTGGTGTCATCACTTAGATAATTCCAGGTAACCGCTCCACTGTATGCTAGACTTTTTCATAAAGTTTGTATAATTAGCAAAGGTGTGTATTTGCCAACAAGGTGTGTTAATACACATCTTTAGTATATGGAAGGTGTTTAAAGCAAAGGTTTGTGATTGAATAATCCAAGGCGTACGTGTAATCGTACACATGCATCTAAGGTGTGTAATTTTGTAAACAAGGTGTGTATAAATACACATTTCAATGTTTCACATTCCTTGATAGTGAATAGATAAAAATACATTTCAATGTTTCACTTTGCTTGATAATGAATAATTTCGTAAACATTGCTTAAGGTGGCTCCCTAGAGTTTTATGTCCGGGGGTTACGTTGTTCCTATATGTGGCGGGAACTTTACATATCGCGTGTAACTCGCGTATAGCGTTTCTTTTCCGAAAAACTCTTTTCAAACAAACACGAAGCATAAAAAAGAAGCATAAAAATAATTCTGAAATCCACAACGATATCTGGAAGTGAGATCGGAGAAAACAATAGTGTAAATTTGCTTTTGCAAGCGGCATTGTTGGCCGTTTTTGACCACCGTACGCGAGGGTCGTATCGCGAACAGTGGGACATAAAGTTTCTGCACGTATTTGCAGTATTTCCAGCTCTATTGACCTATTATCTTTTTAATACCTTAAACTGGCTACCATTTACAAAACAATCTATGATTAAGAGAACCATTGTAGCTTTTAAACGTGTGAATACTTTTTATTATACTCCAGATTATTTGGATTCATTTTTAGTAAGAAACTCTGACATCCATGATAGAAATACCAGATACTCAAATTTTAATATGCTATGTCCTAAATTCAAGCGAAAAACTGAAGGGGGAAGGACTTTCGCTGTGAGAACTGTCATCGACTGGAACAAAATTAATCTCAATATGAGAAAAACACGGACAGTGTCAAATTTTAAGAAAAACTTATACAGCCAGTTATTAATATAGAACGCTAGTTTACTTCAACTAATATTAGTTTTTACTGTATATAATTGTAATATATACGTTGTAATATTTTTAATTTAGTTACTAATGCCATTCGTGTATATAAATTTCATATGTATAGATATATAGAGGGCCATGGAGTTATCAGTAATTCATATACTGTCAAATGTTACCTTCTTAAAATAAAGTTTACAATTACAATTACTTCTGACAATAAATATAATTCAAATAATGAAGAAAACTCTTCCTCTATGCGTGAAACGGGCAGGATCGAAACTCGTACAACAAACTGCCATAAAAAACAGAAATTATTTCAATGGCCGCTTGGCGAAAACGTCGGACGCCGGTAAAGTGATTGAAGCGATGATGAATGGCTTAGCTGTTAGAGAAAAGCTGTAACATGTCATAAGCAGTAAATGCCAACATTTTCATCGATCTTACATGCAATATTCCACATTTAGTTGGCCATAAACAGACACAGTATATCAAATACTATATAAATTTTTTAAAACTTGGAATTTGAAAAACAATAAAATATGCTTTGAAAGACTCGCGTGTTTTCATTGTTCTTCACGAAATGCATGCGGGACACCACGCGAGAAACGAGATTTCCGACTATTGTATGACGTCAGAGATCCAAAAAACCTCCAAATGTAGCTCAAATTTCTCTTGTTTCCGTCGGTGAATATTCTAAAACTTTGTACATTTAATACTATCGGCTTAATAGATGTAATGGCAATTTTTCTTAAAATTCTATATAAGGAAAATTTCTGAATATTGAATTACAAAAAAAAGGTATCATTAGAATTTTTTAAAAATGAGGAAATAGAACCATTAAACCAATATTATTTCCTATGCAAAGTTTTAAAAAATTTTACAGAAGGATATTCTTAAAATAACAGGAAGAAGACAAAAAGTAAGCTTGATTCTAAGCACGCTGTTGCCATGGTGGGACTTCGGTGGCGCAGTCGTCAGGGCAAGCGCCTTTCACCTCTGAGTCTTGAGTTCGATTCTCGCTGAGGACTATACTCATCACACTCATGTGAAAAGAGTAAGTCAACGCTCTGCCGAAAGTCGTGGGTTTTCTCCGGGCACTCCGGTTTCCTCCCATAGGGAACGTTGACTGGGTGGGTTAGGATATACAGATTAGGAAAGTAATATCACAATTGTTGTAAAAATAGATGATGTAGGCTACGTACATAATATAGGTAAGCGAGATACTTGATGTAATCGGTCACTGAAAAGCCCCAACGGGGAGTGAGCTGAATAATGTATAATAATAATGGTGTATTAGAATCTAAGGGTTTCTGATGACAAACTGTTTATCCCAAAACCACGCACTGAATATCAGTTATAGTGGAGCATTCTAATGGAATTCTTTACCAGAATCTCTTAGATCGGAACCGCTTTCTCTGCTTTTAAGACGGATTTGGACGCTTTCTTGTCAAATAATAATCGATCCGACTCCCACACGGCAATTAGGTAGCACAGTAAATTATTTTATGTGTGTTTTTCTTTTATCCATATTTTATGTAAATATTATTACTGATGATTTTCCCGTGTTTAAATAAAGTTGATGATGATGATGATGATGATGGTAACAGACTTTCAACACAAATGTAGTACACCAAAATCTTCAGGAGAGCATTCTCGATGTTTGATTTGAACGCCCCCACCCCACACCCCACACCCCGCACGTCCACTCCCCACACCCCACATCCCCATACCCCACACCACCCCATCCCCACACCCCCACCACCCCATCCCCACACCCCACACACCACCTCACCCCAACACACCTACACCGCCCTACGTCCTTCTATATGCAAAATGTTCGCTTAGATGCAAAAATAGAGTTGTCAAAAATAATTTGCATTTAAGCAGCGAAGACTGTAGTTTTCCCATTGTTTCAGCTGGAGAAAAGGGCACTCTGAAGAAAACTTGGGAGGGCACGTGCCCCCTGTGCCCCAGTTCATACGCCACTGTATATACGGTCCTATCTCAAGCAATAAATGTATTGTTGGTATCCCTGTACAAATATTTTAATTTACATATTGTTTTAAAATAATTTTCCGAATGGAAGCTTTTTGCGGTAGGTCATATTTACCAAAATCAGTATTTATGAACACTAATATATAATAACCACTAAAATTCGTGAGATGTCGCGTTCTTCAAAACATATAAGGAAATAATGTTTGCGTGCAAGAATGTAAGTGTCACTGTTTCCCAATTACGAAAATTGCGGTAATTTTGCAGAAGATGATTCCTTCATTCTATTTTCAGATTTGAGTAATAAAGAAGTTCCGCTTTTGAAATGTTTGGTATTTGGCACGAAAACAAATTAAATTACTCATCAGACATTGGCACCATCAAATAATAAATGACCGGTCTTTAGGTTTGCCTCCATCAAAATTATTTAAGGTCAGGAAAGCATCTCTTAAGAGAACAAGAACAGATTTTGACAAACTGTGTCTTCTAGCCGTTAAGTTAATTGTACACTACATTACCAAGGTCAGAATAAATTTCATTTATCGTCTTAACATTGCGGTCAAACAAAAAGAAAATAATAACACTGCAACTGGCTGTTCAGCGGGGAAATTTTGGAAATTTAAGGCATGATAAACGCCATTTCTGGCACTTAAATTAAGTCTTGCTATTTATGGCCATGGCACAAAAATGTGTAGGCAATGTATTAAATATAGCTTCCTAAAAATGTTTGCTATGTGCCTCGCAACTTATACGATATTTTCACAATGTTAGAACTTTTCCTCACGTAATATAGACGAACGACCCCGTTCTGGAATGGAAACTGTTTACTGGAGGGCATAATTACAAAAACCGTTTTTTTCAACACAACTAGCACAATACAATTATAACTCAATAAGTAAAATTCTTGAGTTCTCGATCTTCAACTCATAAAAGGAAGTCAGAATTTTAAAACTAGGATGAAATGTTTGCGTGCAAGAATGGGAGTTTTATAGAGATAATTAGTTCATTCTATTGTCAGACGAAAACAAATGAAATTGCTCACCAGCCATTAGCGCCATCAGATGATGATATCTACCCTTTGGTATTTGAATAATTGGTCAACGCACGATTATCTATCTTATGATTATATACGCCGAACTTCAGCTAAATTAAATTTTGTCTCCATAAAGATATCAAGAAAGCGTTTTTACGAGACGAGAAACAGAATATATTTCAAAGAAATGTGCCTTTTACGCAGGTTGTGTGCTGCATTACCGAGATGGAATTACTTTCCATGTGTGTGGCTTACATTGTCTGTCAAAGACAAAATAGTAACATTACTACCAGCTTGGCACCGGAGAAATTTGGAAAAGTTGGGGCATGACAAACGCCATCATGTTCTGGCAATTTAGCGATAGTACATAAAGTTTATATGAATCATAATAAGGTCACGTCCTTAGAATATTTGAATTTCTTTATGTAAAAACATCTTTACAACTCTCCAAAATTCCATTCTTTAGTTTTAGGATTAATAATTTAAAGTGGCGCGAGAATATGTAACTGCTAGAGTAGATTGTTTGAATTATACGTTTTATATATCGTTTAACATTGTGAGACAAGGACAAAATACAGTGGTAAAAAATTCCTACCAAAAGTCGCACAATCATTGTCTTTTAATATTTAAATATAGCAATTTGGTGTGGGCTAAGTAGAAAATTAGTTTAAAAAATGCTCGACTCGGGTATTTTAAAGCCTGTTCATTGCTGTTTTTGACAAACTTCGAGAGGCTAGTGGAAACACCAGGTAAGACATACAATTTATATCATGCGTTGTTATATAAAGTTTTTACTTATAGTCGTAATATATACTTATTCTAAATTTATATAACTTATTATAAATTTTGGCGATGTACTATAACCGGGTCTTTTATGTAGAAAGCTGAGAAGTTATTTTTGACGATGCAATTAAGCAAGTCAAGCAGCTGCGTGGTTGGTCTCGTTAAATTTACCAGATGTCGCGATCGAAGTCTTGCCATATTTTGTAAGATTACCTTGAGCGGCAAACCTATTTGTCTTATATTGCTCTATAACCAGGCAAAGATGTGTTGAGTTCCTTCACCTTGGTGAACAAAAACCATCTGGCATTAGATGAAGTAAAATGTATTCCCTTTAATTTTTCGGTATATATTTTCCCACTCGATATATATTTTGCCATTTTGCAGGTTATTTGCACTACACAAGCAGTATAGAGGTCCGACCAACTGAATGAAAAAAGCCTGATTTAAGGTAAGATACTATAGCCGTCTCAATTTGACTTAGCGTAAATTATTTTATTTTTACTTCACCGTCACAAAGCAGCTGTTCAATTTTTATTTCACATATAACTAATGGCATATTATACGTTGAATTTAGATCTCATATATCTGTGTCGTAACACTCTAAGATTCGCTAAATAATCGTAGCAAAACACGGTTTAAAAGGACTCCTGGATATAACCAAATTTTAAACTTTTTAGACAAAGACCTTACAATAAATAAAGAGATGTATTGCACTTACGCTGATCACAGCGTGCTTATATAGAGTGTGCGGTTAATTTCACTGTTCTTTCACTATGAAATTTTTGAGTAACTCTACACATGCACTGTACCGACACTGAAGTGCTAACTAGTTTATTGTATATATGATGTTTTTTTATTGTATAATTAATACACTTTGGTAGTTGATTCTTCAATCGTCAACTGATTTTTATATTTTATATAAATCGATACGAAAAATGCTGACATGTAATAAAGTATTTCCTCGTCTAAACTCCCCCCGATTACCCCCCCCCCCACCCCTTATTAAAAGCACTGCGATACAGGAGAATATGCGGCACTTAATTAAGGCTAAAATGAGTATGTTGTCATGTTCTATCGGTTAACTCTCCCTCTCTCCAGATCGTAGGAAATGCGCAGTTCCATGCAGTAAATAAAATAATTTTTAACGAGCATCTCCCTCAAATAAGCGCCGCGACCAAAACAATTGAAAATATTAAACTGGTAAATACGGTATGCGTTTCAAAAGAAAGGCTTGTAGTATAGAAAGGTTTGTATAATCAGAATGTGTGCAATGTCCAAGGTGCGTAAACTTTGGCGAGGTGTGTATGGATGAAAGGGGTGTAATTAGCAAAGGTGTGTATTTGCCAAAAAGGTGTGTATAAAAATTAATACACATCTTTAGTATACAGAAGGTGTTTAAAGCAAAGGTGTGTGATTGAATAATCCAAGGTGTTCGTGTAATCGCACACATCTAAGGTGTGTAATTTTGTAAACAATGTGTGTATAAATACACATTTCAATGTTTCAGATTCCTTGATAATGAATAAATAAAAATACATTTCAATGTTTCACTTTCTTTGATAATGAATCATTTCGTAAACATTGCTTAATTACAATATGAAGTCAAATTTGCTGTAGTTTCATGTCACTAAGTTGAAAATGGCTTGGTTCCTTTTGATAATTTTGCACTCAAACTCGTACCTAGAGCGTTGTATTCCTCGCACGGATTGTGCTAATCAACATTTCTGCGGCGAGTCCTGGGAACTAGTTCGTCTATATGCAGGGACGTAGCGAAGCATCTGGAGTTTCGGGGGGAGGGGGTGAAATAACTTTATCTGAAATTTGAACTTCAATGTTAAAACTTGCCTGAAGTGTAATGGTTGTAATGGACCTATTTCTGATTGATTATTATTGAAATACTGAGTTGTTTAAGAAGTAGGGGGGGGGGGGGGTTCTTTTAGGGGATTATATATTTTCGAAGCTCCAGGACTGCATTTCTGCAAACAAACTGTCTCCAAATTGAGTGTATTTTGCACAACATATTCATTTATGTGGAAGTCTTTAAAGAGGTCAGGTTCTTACAAATCATTTAATATTTTATTTTAGTTATCACTTTACAAAATATAACAATTTTTCACCCACATCTTACCTGAAAATGTCAAAATTTCACCTTGAATTATACCTGATTTTTTTAAACTTTTTAGAGTTGGGGGAGTGTTACACCCCCACACATCCCACTCGCTACGTCCCTGTCTATATGCAGCAAAATGTTCGCTTATATGCAAAAATAGAGCTGTCAAAAATCATTTCCATATAAGCAGCGAAGACTGTATTTACGATAGATGTGAAATTCATAAATCAGTCTGACGACTTATTATACTTAGATCGTCCTTAGGATATTTAACTTCTCTAAAACATCATAAGAACTATATGCAAAATTCCCTTTTTACTGTAAGAATAACTCCATTTATGACGAGTCCTGTTATTTATAGGGATGGCGTAAAAATGGTTAAGCAATGCATATTTTAAGTAGAACTTCCTAAAAATGTTTGCACGATAATTCTCTATTTATATAATTATAACGGTCCTTTCTCAAGCAATAAATGTATTGTTGGTATATCCCTGTACATATAAATATATGAAATGATTTCCCGAATGGAAGCTTTTTGCGGTAGTGCATATTTACCAAAATCAGTATTTATGAACACTAATATACAATAACTAAAATTCGTGGGCTGTCGCGTTCTTCAATTATAATATAAGGAAATAATGTTTGCGTGCAAGAATGTAAGTGTCACTGTCTCCCAATTACGAAAATTGCTGTAATTTTGCAGACGATAATTCCATCATTCTATTTTCAGATTTGTAAAAAAGAAGTTCCTCTTTTGAAATGTTTGGCATTGTCATACGAAAACAAATTAAATGACTCACCAGATATTGGCGCCATCAAATAATACATGACCGTTCTTTAGGTAAAATTTTGTCTCCATAAAGATCATTCGATATCACGAAAGCATTTTTTAAGAGAACAAGAACAGATTTTGACAAACTGTGTTTTCCAGCCATTAAGTTAATTGTACACTGCATTACCAAGGTCAGAATAAGTTTCAGTTATCGTCTTAACGTTGTCAAGAAAAATAAATTAATAACACTACAACTGGCTGTTCAGCGGGGAAATTTTGGAAATTTAAAGCATGATCAACGCCATTTCCGGCTCTTTGGTAGAATAGTCGCCATATGCAAGTCGTTCAATAGAAAAGTCGCGGTTATAATGCAAAGATTAATTTTGGGAATCTAAAACCAAATTCTTTGGAATCTCGTCGCTTTACTCCGCTTAGAAGTAGTAAATCGCTTGTATGCAAAAAGTCGTTTATATGCAAAGGGAAATTGTGTTGAAGTCGCTTATATAGCACTGTCACCATAGACTATCCAGAAGACAGGGACTGGAAACGCCATTGTTTTGCGCGTGCTGTCCGTGATACGGCCTGCAGAACAACAATGTCAATGGCGAGTGTTTTTGTAGTTCGAAATAATACGCATGCATTCAAAGGTGATCTTTGGCTTTGGTAATCCCAATAGAAGTTTGAAAAGGCGATAGCTGCATTGACATTTATATTTATGTTCATTATATATAGATAAGAAACCCTGAAATATACCTAAAGTGAATTTACAGGGTTTGAAGTAGGTGTGTACAGAAACAACAACAATGGCTATAGCTTTTTGTATTTCAAAAATAACACGCATGCACTCAAAAGTGATTTGTTAAAGTCAATAGAAGTTTAAAAAAGCGATAGCTGCATTGACATTTATATTTTTGTTCAATATATAGAGATGAGAAACCCTGAAATATATTTAAAATGAAGTTACAGGGTTTGAAGTAAGTGTGTTCAGAAACAACAACGAAGGCGGCTATTTTGTAGTTCAAAATAATACGCATGCATTCAAAGGTGATTTTTTGCTTTATTAAATCCAAGAGAACTTTGAAAAAGCGATAGTTGCATCGTCATTTCCATTCTTGTTTAAAATTTGTAAATGAGAAGTCTTGAAATGTATTTCAAGTGAAGTTACAGCGTTTGAAGTAGGTGCATAAACTAACAACAACAATGGTGACATTTTTGTATTCAAAAAGGGAACGCAGGCATTCAATGGTGCTTTTTAGCTTTGTTAAACCATCAAAAAGTTTGAAAAGTCGACAGTTGCATCGACATTTTTATTCTTGTTAAAAATATGTAAATGTGAAGTCCTGAAATATATATAAAGTCAAGTTACAGGGTTTGAAGTGAGGACAACATAAATTGCAATCCTTTCGTGGTCGCGCAAACAGAGGCGTCAAAAAACCTCGTTTGTACAAGATTGGCATATCGCACAAAGTTGTAACTACCCTATTTGCATTCACATTGCATATGAGATGATAAATGTATGTTGTAAAAGACAAGTGATAGTCTTCTCGTCAAGTTCCAGGGTTTGAAAGGAACTAAACAACTTATGTAGCGATGCTTTTTACGTGCGCCATTTTGATGTACATGCTACGACAAAGCTGGAATTATGATTAATATTTATAGTCAAAATGGAAAAATAAAAACGTACTTACCTTGGCAATAACTCTGTGCTTAAGGGCACATAAAAAAGTCAATATTAATGAGATGCACTTGGATTTAAATAGGCACTTGAATTGAAAATGACTGGCTATTTTTGATAATTTTTGCATTCAAACTCGTATCTTGAGCCATACAGTAGCATTTTCTTCCACGCACATATTTTGCATTGTGCAAATTGACTTTTCTGAGTCCTGGGAACGAGTTGGTTTATAGATATGCAAAATCGGCTTATATATGCACCAAATTAGAGTCGGCAAAAGAGACTTGCATATAAGAGGCGGAGATTGTAGTTATGACAGACGTGAAGTGCATAAATTAGTCTACCGACGAATTATACTAAAAATTATCCTTTTGAACAATGCAAAATTCGTTTCTTGAATGTAAACATTAAATTATTTATATCTTGCTATTTATGGCTATGGCACAAAAATGTGTAGGCGATGTAGTAAATATATAGCTTCCTAAAAATGTTTGCTATGCGCTGACTTATACTATCGATATTTTCACCAGCAAAAAATATATATTACTTCTGTAAAACATGCAAATCTTCTCTATAGATAAATTTTAGTCTGTATAATTAATCCCTGTAAATATAGATTGATATTAGTACTTTCCTCACGTAATATAGACGAACGACCCCGTTCTGGAATGGAAACTATTTACTGGAGGGCATAATTACAAAAAACATTTTTTTCAACACTACTACACAATACAATTATAACTCAATAAGTAAAATTCTTGAGTTCTCGATCTTCAACTCATAAAAGGAAGTCAGAATTTTAAAACTGGGAGGAAATGTTTGCGTGCAAGAATGGGAGTTTTATTCTATTGTCAGATGAAAACAAATTAAATTACTCACCAGACATTAGCGCCATCAGATGGTGATATCTACCCTTTGGTATTTGAATAAATTGGTCAACCCGCGATTATCTATCTTATGATTATATACACCGAACTTTAGCTAAAGTTCCTGTTGTTCATATGCATGGGCATGCATGGCGCGAGAATATGTAACTGCTAGAGTAGATTGTTTGGATTATACGTTTCATTTATCGTCTAACATTGTGAGACAAGGACAAAATACAGTAGTAAAAAATTACGACCAAAAATAGCACGCATTGATGCATTATAATCGTTGTCTTTTAATATTTAAATATAGCAATTTGGGTGTGGCATAAGTATAAAATTACTTAAAAAAATGCTCGGCTCGGGTATTTTAAGGCCTGTTCATTGCTGTTTTTGACAAACGTCGAGAGGCTGGAAACACTAGGTAAGACATACAATTTATATCATGAGTTTTAACGTTATATAAAGTTTTTACTTATAGTCGTAATAATTATATAGCTTATTCTAAACTTATATAACTTATTTCAAATTTTGGCGACGTATTTTAACCGGGTCTTTATATAGAAAGCTAGAGGCTATTTTTCACGATGCATAAGCAAGTCAAGCAGCTGCGTAGATGGGCTCGCTAAATTTATTTGATGCCGCGATCGAAGTCTTTCAACATTTTGTAAGATGACCTTGAGCGGCAAATATTTTTCTTATAATGCGCTACCAGGAAAAGATGTATTGAGTTCCTACACCTTGGTGAACAAAAACCATCTGGCATTAGGTGAAGTAATATGTTTCCCTTTAATTTTTATATATATCTGTGTCGTAACACTCTAAGATTCGCAAAATAATCATAGCAAAACACAGGTTAAAAAGACTCCTTGATATAACCAAATTTTAAATTTGTATTAAAAACACGCACGCAGTTACGCTGCATGATCACAGCGTGCTTATATATAGTGGGCGGTTAATTTGACTGTTTTTTAACTATGAAATTTTTGAGGAACTCTACACACTGTACCGACACTGAAGTGGTAACTAGTTTATGGTATATAATGATATTTGCTTATTGTATAATTCGTACACTTTGGTAGATTACTATCAATTTATGTGGCATTGTAAGATGCTCGAGATGGAATCCCTTTGGCAGGGTACGCATAAAATTTTGAGTAGTTACTTGTTACGTGTCTATTGTAAGTGCAGCCGGTATTGGGGGAGCGACTTCTGCTAAGCAGCACACTTTTGCCTCGTTCTTAAAATAACAAAAATTAAAAATAAAAATCGAGTAATAAACAGAAATATCACAATATATAGGCCTTTATATATTAAAACTAGTATACTTATCAGTAATAAATGCTGACTTTTTTCTAATTGTCCTACTTTTCTTATTTTCTCTATTTTTATTTTTATTTGAATTTTCCCCCGTTCGAACAAGTTTAGGCCAATTTTCTTATTTACACCCTCAATTTTGTATTCAGCGATTTCTACCCTTACACCAATCCTTATTCGGCTATCCTAATTCTGGCGCAATTTCCGACAACCTAAACGTTAATACAAACTCAATCCTAACTGTAATTCTCTTTCTAACCCTAATCTCGACCCTATAATCCTAACCACAAATCTTAATAGTAAACTCAACCCTTATCCTAACCCTTACCCTAACCCCTTATAGTTGTGACGTCATTACGGGATAATAGACAGGTTTTTAAGAATCCAGCTCACCAATAATGAAGGCCTCTTTAAAACGTAGCATTTGGCATGTGCAGAACTCAATTGTTTGAAATATGCTCATGCAAAATGAGGTGGTTTCAGACGTCACATTTTGGATGTGTCGAATTCAATTTGGCTTCGGCGTGGCTCAGGAGACGTTATGTAATGTTAGTGAAAGGTAACATCCACGTCTCCATGTCACATGTTAGGTCGCTGCTGTCTCCAATTTGTTATACATGCAGTCGAACCTTTATTAAGCGGAGACCGTCAGGAATTAGCCGAGTTGTCCGCTTAAAAGAAGTCTACAGAAAAAACAGTAGGAGGAAAATTTGTGTGTGCATTTTGAGTATGAAAACTGTTTGCAATTTGTAATGTAATGTAATGTAATGTAATGTAAAGGCAAAGCTCAAGCGTGTCGGTGAGACCAAATGAAATGTCAGATGATGTGGAAGTTATTGGTCACATCCCTTAGTTCATGGTGGCGCTGTCACCGCTGTGGGTAACAAAATCTTTGAAGCGCGCAAGTAACTCAGAAAATGTTATAAAAGAAGGAAGGCTTTGATCTAGAAATTTTGTTCAAATGTACTATAAATTGCTTTGAATTGATATTTACTGTTGATTGTTTCTCTCGTCCAACCCCGCGCTAGGGGTTGACCTTGCAACCAGGTCTGACTATCAGACTTTTTACCGAGTGTAACGTCAGGGTTAGGTGCAGGGTAAGGGCACAGAATAGGAAATGACCAGAAAGGCCACTCAGCAGTGCAACGTGACACCCTATTTTTATGCAGTTATCTGGCCAGAATAATGGCAGACAAGCCAGTTCAGCGTGTTTATTGGTCAGAAAATGCAATTGACTGGCTAGAATAATGGTAATGAACATGCGTAATGCGACATGCACAGCGTCAAAAACTTCATAGGTTCGACCTCAAGTGGCTCTTCTAATCATTTCCTATTCTATTGTAAGGGCTAGCAGGATTGTACTTATGAGGTTGTTAATATGGAAATTGCTTCGACATGCTTCACTGCATTTCTTTGTTTTAGCTACCCCCGCCTTGCTCTTCGTCTTTTCATTCTTCTGCTGCGTTGGCGTTGCTAGTAAAAACTTTGTTGATTTACATTATTCAGATCAACCTTGTGATTTAAGAGCATTGATATATCATAACTTTATTTCCAACTAATACTGAGAGTGAAATGAACAGTTCGCTAGCTGTGTGCGAGATTGTGTATATTTCGAAGTTCTAAACCATGATGATGATGATACAAGCATATTCTCATTTCTCAAATTGCAATATAATATACCTAAAATTGCCTACTATTAAAGTTCTGAATTACTACACACAGATAGCGTACTATTATCACTACTAGAAATACATGCATGCAGAATCCCGTCGCCCATTTCAAACAATTTACTCCCCCAAATTTAATTATAACATGAAGTACTGAGTTGACGTTAGATGACCAGCTGAAACATGTGTGATGCACTTTAGGCATGGGGCTAGCGCGGCCAGCAATGCTTTTTCGAACTAAACAATAATTTTTTTAATTTCGAAGACAGCCAGGAAACTCCTTAAAACTTCGTAACTATTTACTCGATGGCTGTCAAACGTCTTCTGTGAATTATCCTGGATGTTTGTTATTGAAATTATGTCACAAAATAAATATGTAACCTGCATTAATTAAACGACGACTTTTTTCGAAGTTCGAAAATACCTACATATCCAACTCGAATGCTCCAGTTCTTGCAGGAAAGTAAAGATTTTGCATTTTCTCTGCTAGAAATGGACCGTTTGGTATTATATTTCAGACTATGGTAAATGATACTCTATGCTTTACTTTTGCCAAAATTCATAACGTAGATTTTTGAGCTTTTTTTGCAATGACCTGTTGAATTTGATGTAAATACCTTTTTGTAGACGACATACCTTCCGGCCTCGTAGGGTTGTAAAAAACACCAACATAGTGAACATGACGTTGTTTTCTTGGTTTAATGTAGTTAATTTGAAGAAATTATGCCATTTACTTTTCAAAGCTCGGAGAGAAATATATAAGAAAAAAACATAGATTTATTTCAGAGGAAATTTTGTTGCCTTCCATATCGCGGCGTGCAATATATCGCCGTGCACACTTAAACAAAATTTTCAAAAATTTGCAGAGGCCAAGAGGTTCGTAACTATCAGGACGTTATACTAGATGGTTTAGCCTATGTATGTGCAAAACATGGTAGCGTAATTTTTTGAATTTTTTCAATATTCTCGATCAAATTACAGGTTGAATGATATCGTTTCGAAACCAAAAGACGGTCGCCGGTATACAATTATTCCCTCGCGAGTTAAAAAGGTTTGAATAATTCGTATTGCTGACGGCAGCATTTTTTTCAAATGCCGTTTAAAGCTACGTTTTTTCTAAACCTAACGCGAAAAACTCAATTTAGCTTTTGAAAGAAGTATATAGTAAAGAGAATAATTATAAAACACATCGTTCGAACATGGCGATCAAAACACAAATGCTCAAGAAATGATGTGTTTTATAACAAAATTCAGTGTTTCCAGGGATAAGACTGGAATTCCAGGAGTAAATGCTGACGTCAGCAAAAACCTTCAAACTTCTTCACTCGCGAGGGAACAAACAAGTAATTATTACAAGTGACAACAGATATGAAGTGTAAAATGGTGTGTATGGTTCCTTTGCTCAAATAATAATTACTAATCAAGATTGTACTAGTGAGTTATAATCCACACTTATTATTATCCAAATCAAATTTCATATCGTGTACTCGCTCCTTAATTTTTACATGTACAGTGACTTGAAAACACGGCAGAAGTGGTCATCGGTTAAAAAGAAACTGTCACCCGCACCACCAACATCTAATAACTGAAAACCTTGTTTTGCCACTGTTTTCATCTAAAAAAGCAATTTGAAACACTATTGGGCTTGTTTAAACAATATTCGCAGTTATCTGCCTATATATTAAGACATGTACCCAAGTTTATGTTGGCGAGAAATTCCTACTAATATTAAAACCGCTGGTTAACTGTATAACTAGAGTGCACTCAGAGATTGAATATCTGCCAGCATATCGAGTCAAATTTTGCCCCTTGGCTTTGCGTTGTGTACGTTTCTCTGGCAGGCAAAAACTTTATAAAGCTCCCAAGAGAGCTTCATTATTGCCATATACATTGTTGACCCGACAATGGAGAACATATTTTGTCTAATTGGAATTTGCCTGGTAGCAAGGCAAGGCCGAGGGTCTATTCTAATTCTCGCATAAATTATACATGCACTATACTGCAATTACGCATTCAGTTCTATTGTAAATTTCCCCACCAATTTTCATCCAAACTAAATAATCTTTAGATCACAATGGATTATCAAATACTTGCTTCTTTCATATTTCAATGTTTCGACCATTATATCGGTCTGTTCGTCTTTCGCTGGTAGATCAGCTCTCTCACGAATGGGAAAATTTACCGACGTTGTTGGTTTCTGTTGCATTTCGCTGCTATGATAGCTCTTTGAGACCCTCAAACATGCATTCCGCACATTCAATGCTATAATTCAAATTGCTTTCCTTCGTTTCTGTTTACACGAAAAGGTATAATCCTGTATCATTGTTCTAATTCCTACAGTACAGTTGGTTATAATTTCGGTTCTTTCATTGAAAATATTCTCTCACGCGTTAAAATGCAACGTGTCTGTTCAATAAAGGTTTCGTTGTTTTCTTCAATTTCTATACGCATTCCCCTTTTTTGAAATGCTGCATTTATTTGCATACCTTGTTTTCTCGCCTTTTTAATTCTCATATGTAACTGGATATAGCGCTGAGATTGCTTTACCACATGGTATTAACTGCATGTGAATTCTGCATGGTATTAAGCTGAGAGGACTATACTCCCAGCAATCGATCGGTTTTCAATTGAACATGCGCCAATATGCTATGCTCCAAGCCTCCAACGCGATTTTTTACGTTATTTCATGCAATTTCGCGTGAAAGGTAAACGTATACAAACTTCTTAACTCTTCAGTGTCGAGAAACTCTAACTAAAGACCTAACGAATGTTCAGTTAAGCTCCGTCGACAAATATTGATTTTTTTTATGGAGTGTCAAATTTGAAACCACAGACAGCTTACGTTACCTATATATAAACTGATAGATAGTAGATAACCTCCGTCTTGTTCTATTTAAATCTGCCCAATCATTTTGTTGTCTGTATTATTAATATAATATTTAAAGATGGGAACAGTTGAATTTTGATTTTTGTTATATCAATATATTTTAGGCTCGTTGATGGGATTTACCTCAAATTTTATACTTGATTTGACTTGTGCTATTAACGGTTGGAAATTATTGTTATTTACTGGCGTCTCTTACAAATGATTGATCAATCAGATATATTCGCCCGAGTTCTCTATTACAAACATCTATAAACCATAAATACATGCATCTTTCCCTAGAAAATCCTACGTTTTTCTGGATGAATAACTATACAATCGTAACTAATTTATTGACAGAAGTATTCCAGAAAAGACCTACGTTGCTGCAAGCATGCTCGCCCTCTCCTCCTCCCCCCCAAGGGGCAACGGGAGGATGGCTAATAAATTTTTATGTCCGATGACAAAGTCTATGTCAGCATTTTTATGCATGCAGTTTGTGCGGATGAATAAATTATTCCATGATACATACAGCATATCAATGCCGGCTGTCTTTTCAACCAGACTTTGATTATATAGTAAAAGAACATGTTTTAATGCATCAATCTATTAAGATCTTGACAGTATTCACAGTATTCATATTAATTATATTATAATGATATGCATTATTTTACCATCAACATCATGTTATTATTCAAGTTTGTAAGAATGTTTGATTGGTATATATTGTGCCTGTCATCCAGTGTCAATAACCTTTGAGCTGTCACCGATATAATATTGTCTGTTCAAATTTCTTCCCAACACGTCCGCTTTGGAACAGACCGCCAATTATATACGGTCTTCAAATTTCTAAATATTTCTGTTTTGGAAACATAATTCTTTATAGCGTAGGCACTCCTTTTTATCCTAAGACTTGGAAGTGACTAGTGAAATCAGGAAGAGTAAATATTTATTTACCTAAACTGTTATAATAGTTATAGTTACTGACTCTGGCAGGACATGAGTAAGAGATACAGATTTTTTACCGGAAACTTTCATTGAAAAGCAAACCAGTTAGCTTAGTTAATATTACACTTAGGAAACGTCATCAGTTTGTTTGAGAACGTCAGAGTAAGTGTAGTGGGTGTTATGTATAAGTCTCTATATCAGCCAAGAAAGATTAATTTAAAGGAAAGATCAAGATCGGTACCGTATCTTATTCGCACACACTTCCTAGTGCACCTTTTCTAGCTAGCAAACGACGTTTTCCATTATCAAGCCTGATATGACATAATTTTCAAATTTTTACAACAAATATTTGCCGAACAGCGAAAGTCGCATCTCAATCCTTGCCATGCCTTCCTTATATGAAAACGTAGAGATAATGGAGGGCTGTTCTTCTTTCTACCAACACATGGTGGAATCTGACTTGGAAGAGGATTGGGAGAGGGGTCTTCTCATCCCACGTTTTTCGACTTCACTTTTTCGTGACACATTTTCCATGTTGGTCGGTCAAAAATATGTTCAAATCATGTTTAGTTAGAACAAAAAACCGTGAAGACCAGTTTGGGCAATTTGAGAAATTGCTAATCTGATATACAACATGTTTTCCAATTCAAAATTTCAAACTTTTGTAGGGAAGTATGCACCCATCCCCCCTAGTATCCTCGTACCTTCAGCACTCGATGCCTGTACATCCCCGCTAGCGGCAAGAGGACCCTCATAAACATTTTTGGTTTTGACCAGTCCCGTTTGGTCCTGACCACGCACTTCGTCGTGAAAAACGAACCAATACTTCCTAATATTTAGACCCATGCTACGCCCCACAAATCGGATCATGTTCAAAAAAGTCGGAAAACAAGTCGGTTTGCCAGTTACATGACTCAATCATTCTCCACGCAAATAGTTTAATGATCATTAACTATGATATAAGCGCATTAGATTATTATTTAGGAATTAATTTATATTATAGATGATTCTCAGATTTGAGACCAAGCGAAACAATGTAATCTCATTATCCTATATAGGGTATGACATACAAGATTAAAGGCAATAATATGGAAGGAATTTAAGAGTATTAATAGTATTTGCGGCATTGAAAAACGTAAATATATAAACAATCGCACTACATTTGAAACTTAATATGCAAACACTTTAAAATAGATGTAAAGTGCATAAAAAAGCTTCAAATTGTTTTCTCAAAAACAGCACAATATGGATTAAAAATAATTGAAAAGAGCGCGCAATATTTCACAAATCCTTTCCTGTTTCAGATACTGAGAAAAATCCTGGTGATTATTCAAGATGAGATATTTTGTCTTATTGTGCTTCATTTTCTTGACTGCAATTGCGATTCCAGGTAAGTCTTAAAAGGAATTTATTTAGTATACTTTAGCGTATTTCTTTATTCGTTAGCATAGTAATGATATGGTAGTGAAGAAAGCAATGAAATTGACGAGAATAGTCTCGGAAATATGCAGAATGTAATCGCCATATTATTGTAATGACTTAACGCTTGTATTGTAGTAGGTACGGTGTTCCACTTTTACTTTAGAGATATAAAAAGATTTTATTGAAAAACAATCTAATATTTCTGAAGATGACTTTTTCATAGAATTGAAAGAGATGAGGTCTTCTAAGACAAACATTATTAGTATCGTGCCGAGAAAATTGCTTGAAGTCAATACATTGTAAATTTGAAGGAGTGAATTGAACTCTAAAACGATGACACAACAACTCTTTTAACCGAACAGAAATAACTCTGTATTTGATTTACAGTGCACAGTATGGAAGGAATAAGTCATTCAAGTGATATCGCAATGCATGGGTAGAACTTTTCCCATAAATATACTGTATATATTTAACAGTACTGTCTGTACCAAAAATAATTATTCATGATTTGAAACAATAAAGATAATTGCTGATTTGAACACAGTCAAAAAGTGGGTTTCTTATGTTCTTCGGGCATCCGATGACTTTTCGATTGTAAGGACGTGGGAGTGTTTGGCAGACGTTGTTTGTAATGCACATTTTTCTTGCAGTGGAGTCAAGCTGCGGATGTCGTGTCGCGTACAAAGCTGTGGGATGTAGGAAAGACAAGAGTAATGATCGAGCTCTACCAAAGATGTTGGTCAATGAGAGAGATAGATACAGTTCATTTTACAATGGTATAGATGTTGACTGGAAGAATTGGGATCAATATTTACCTGCATTCACATGTCGCTGTGCTGAGGCTGCCATGAAGAAAGGATATAAATATTTTGGGCTGCAGTTCTGGGGTAAGTATTGAGAATTAAGGCTGAATGAGTTTTGATATCGTATCACACGATTTGACGTCATACATACGATATAAAAAAATAGTATCACACGCAAGACGCCCTGCTCGTGTCACGTATAGAGGATCTGAAGATAGTGTTGGAAGTTTCACTGTTCGCGACACGACCCTCGCGTACGGCGGTCAAAAACGTCAACAATGCCGCTTGAACAAGTAAATTACACTATTGATCTCTCCGTTGTCACGTCCAAATATAGTTGTAAGACGTTTCTCGGAAAACAAACACTATCTTTGTTTATATTTTGATGTCCCGCGAGTTACACGCTATTATCTAAACGTACAACCGGACATAAAACCTTAGGGAGCGCTTGTGCCCAGTGGGGCAATAATCACTTGTTACAGAACCTTCGCCTATACGTTAAAGAGCTAACTGCTTCCATTTTACCGTTCAAACACAACAATTATACATGTATCAAACATAAATCTCCACATATATCAACTATGACTTTTTAATATACAATATGTAACTAACTAAAAACATTTGCACAGCTAAACACCCTATTCCAATAACCTGAGAGGTCCTTACCTCAACCCACCGTCAAACAATGAATATTTGTCTTATACATGTATCCCATATTGCACTGCGTACACCTAATGTTTAAAAGGATTTAAAATTGTGTGACTTAACACTTCTAGGGTCAATTGAAATTATATATTTTCTTCAGGCGAGTGCTGGAGCGGCCCATCACCAGCGGCAGACACTGAATATGATAAACATGGCGAAGGAAACGCATGCTATGGACCTGGGTATAAGCAATGTACTGGAAAGTTTACCAACTGTGTTGGAGATAATAATCACAACTTCATCTATGAAATACGTAAGTCCTTTTAGATCTATCTATCGATATATATTACAGAACGCATATATATGCAACTAGCTCTATTTGATATTGCCACATTTCAGCTTAACTGGGCCCCTTTGAAAGTACTGGACGAAAAAAGTAAAGAAAGTATTGATATTAACCTTCTCTTTATCGCCTTTTCGTCAGCACTTCTCAGGCCTCCAGACGTGTAGCAATATAGGCCTACAGTTATACCCAATGGCAATGCTTTGTACCCTCATGGTGCAACATCTGTAAATAAATATAACTTCTTAAACATTTTCCTAAAAAAAGCTCTAGAAATATTCAAAGATTTGTTCGATAGCTAAGATGGTGTAATATTACTTTGTAACATCACCGACAACTCATAAGTTAAGTCATATGTTAACTCATGACATAAACAAGAGAGCATATAAATAAGTCAATTGAGATTGGTCATTCATAAGCCCCATTTATAGCCTTGGGGGTTCTTGATCAGGTTTTTCTACTCCTTATTGGCTGACAAATTTAATCATCCAAACAGCGTGAGCAAGACCAGGCCAAAACCAGGTCAAAACTTCAAGTGTAGCCAATTAGAAGTGTTTTCTACCTTTTAGAGTATTGCCCAGTTAAATTTGAGCGTCTGGGTTGCTATAAAGATTCTAATCGTCCATTGAGTGATTACATTCTGACAGATCGAGATGGAAGCCATAGTGTATATAGTGGTACGACAATTGATTGGTACCACTTTGATACTTACTTACCCGACTTCGCATGTCGCTGTGCAATGAAGACTGTTGAAAATGGATGGAATACTTTTGGTGTCCAGTATTATGGTAAGATATTCGTATTAAAACCTGCATGCTGGCAAAGAAACATTAGAGTCAATGACTTTTCTCAAATAAAAGACTCAGAGCCGCTTCAATCGCATGTGAGGAAAGTGCTTTCCCGATATCCTAAACATCGCAAATTTTCTGGTATTCTAGTATGTAGAGTAACAATAGACACTGCTAAACTCCTGGGAGAAAATATTAATCAGAACTGATATGTGCAGTGCTCCGTGATTAGACATGGATCATATAATTGCAGCCAGTAATAGTAAGCTTTCTGCTCAATTCAGCAATCAGTAGAATGAAAGATGCTTAGCTCCTCCTACTTTACCTTTACCTTTAATAGATAGGTTTCTTCTTAGTTGTTTTTAAAATAATTTTAAAATGAATGTTAATTGGTTACCAAGTTAGTTATAAGTGCCGGAAAGTAACTTAGTTACTTTGTTAAGATAGTTGGATATAGATAGTTGGTTAATTAGTAAGTTAGTTTGTTCATTGTCCTGTTACAGTAGAACCCCGTCTTACGGCCACCTCGATAATACGGTCACCTCGGTATTGCACGACTTATTTTGTTTCGCCGGCTGTAGGCGCGGTAGAGCTTTAAAATGCCAATTTTCTGTTTTAGTCATTTTCGGTGTCACAAAATAAACATTCCACAGTTGCCCAAGTCCGAACTTAAACGTATGCTTCCATACGTACATCTATGGATAAGTTCGACTATTTATGGGGGTGTTGTGTGGATAATATTGGTGAAGTTCGCAAGTGCGCTTCAGTGACCTTTATAGTTCAGTGTACAGTCAGTTTCAAAATGACGGTTCCGTGATGAGGGGGCATATAATATTTCACACAATTTCGTTAAATGGTTACGGAATTGTGCCGCGTTTTTTATGGATTATGCATTTTGTTGTACTCTGGACTTCCTCTCGCTATGAATTAACGTGTTTTCTTTTGGTGCAACAACGATGAAAGTTCGAAATTTAGATCGCCGAGTTGCGTTGAATAAGTTGATCAGTTGAAATGTTCGAACACTTGAATCTGAATCGTTCTCTATAATTTCCTAATCTCGCGTTGTGCGTGGTCCGTGTATACCAAGTCGTGTTCTCGCGCGAAGATTGCGTGTAAAAATCATGCAAAAATAAAAGATTTTTAAAGTGAAAAACCAACTACAAAACAAATTTATTTCGATGTTTTAAATGTCCCTAGTTTTCATTTTCCTCAAAGAAAAAATCTCGTACTAAATATAATTTAACCTTTAAAATGAATTGTAAAATCTTTCTATAAGATGTTTTAAGCTGAAATAAGCAATGTTTAAATTTAAAACTCTATGAAAACCGGCTATCGGTTTTCGGCTTTTAACCGGCTTTCGCATGCCATTTATAATTTTATGAGCATGAAAACAAAACATGAAAACATGAAAACAAAAACAGCCGTTACGAAAGACGAAGTCAAAAACTGTAAGTAAAAACGGTCAAAAGTTCAAAATATTCACACATGTGAAATACATATCTTATGTCAAACGATGCAACAAAGCGATTGTTGAGATAGTTTCGTCTGTTTTCTTTGAGTTACCCCATTAGTTAGCAGGAAAATAGTAAAAATATTTGCATTTCCAGCCAAGTAGACACTATATAATGAATATGAATATGAATATCTAACAACTTTGATTGTGTAGCATGTGCGCGTTTTTCTGGAGCTGCGCCTGCAAAATTTTGTGAGCGCATGTCAATTCATTGATCATGTCGAGAGACGTTGACCGCGCTGGATGTAGACATAGAAAACCTTAAATATTTAAGAAACGAGTTCGGTAAGGTACCCTGAAAATTTGCATGCAAATAGATAAATAGATAGCGAAATATCTCGAAAACTGTCTTGCGAATTTCTAAAAAAAGCCATTTTTCAATTCCCAAAGTTTGGCATCACAGATTTTTTTTAAACTTTCACACTAGATTCGTTGAAGTAAATAAAAACGATAAGCAAGTATATGACGTCACAAGGCATGACGAATTTTACTGAGTTCAGCAAATTTTGCGGGCTTTCTTGTCGTAAGCATTACTATTCTAATACACTCTTGTAACTAGTGCCGACTTATACAAAGCGGCTTTCTTAGGCAACTAATATAGCGACGCTTAACCTAGTAAATTGTTATTGCATAATACGAAGTAATAACAAGCAGAAATACAGCTTTCCAAAACGAGAAGATGTTAAAGTTTATCGGCATAGTGTATCAAGCGTTGCTATGGTCTTATAGAGCAATACAAATATATGTTTGCCAAGCGAATGTATAAACATAGTCCTTACAGGGATTCAAATCTTGCAAAGTTTCAAAGTTATAGCAGGGTGTGAAAATCAGTTATTTTTAAGCGAGATTTCAACAAGTTTTACAAGCATAGTTTTCATACAAACATCATATCTAAAAACAATTCTGTATAGGCTGTAATCATTAGTAAGTCATTAACGGTAATTTGAGTAAGATTATCTAGTTTAAGAATTGAAATAAATTGAGAATATATAATATATCTTAATGTATAGGACGGGTAATATTGAACAAATTATATAGTTGGTGGATAAAACGGGCGAATAATACATGCAGAAGAACACGAACGATATTTTTAAAGCACAACGTTCATAAGGTTTGCTTCTCCGTCATTCACTTGGGAGTATTTATTGTCCGAGTTATCCTCGTAGCTGCTTTAATTTTTTCACCTTTAAACCATACCGAGCAAGCATATCTCCGATATACTTGTTAACTAACCCAATTTCTATGACTAAAACTATGATTATATTGGCTCCAAATCGGGCTAGCTTAGCTCTAAGCTGAGCTTCATATCGAGAGAACTTAGCTCCAAATCGAGCGAGACTAACTCCATGTCGAGCTAGCTTAGTTCCGAGTCGAGCTTAAGATGTAAGGATAGCTTCGAGCGGAGCCTAATATTTAACTAATATTTAACAATGTTATATCTATTTTTCTGGTGAATTACATCAGATTTTTCAAAAGAGATTGTCTTGACCTCCGAAGAGTTTGTTTTGATATCCGAAGAGATTGTTTTGATCTCCGAAGAGATTGATTTGGTTTTCGAAGAAGTCGTTTTGATCTCCGAAGATATTGATTTGATTTCCGAAGAGATTGACTTGATCTCCGAAGAGATTGATCTGATCTCTGAAAGAGATTGACTTGATCTCCGAAGAGATTGTTTTGATCTCCGAAAAGACTGATTCGCCCTCCAAGGAGGCTGATTTACCGTTTATTTGCTCTCCGAAGAGGTTTGTTCTTTGCCAAAACGCCAAATATGGCTCCACACAACTCAGAATATCTGCTGTAATTCACACAATTAAAACTGTCAGAATTCGTGTTTAACTACTTACCAAGTTTCCGTGTCAGATGACAACAAAGGAGGAAGCAAACATGGTGAACACAATAACACGAGGTCAAATCAAATGGGTCAAATGGGTCAAACCAAGTTGGAGTGTTGTAGGCTAATTGCTGATTGGCTTATATAAGCTCGTCGCTGAATGGCTACTGACACTCTTAACATTACATTCACAAGGTGATAGCATTATATCTGCATTCGCAGATACATAAAGCTTTTAAAAGAGTGCGATGATTATTTTATAATTCTGCTTTAACAGATGCGGTATTGGAAAAGTGGCGTTTATAAGAGGGAGCGTGCATGTTTTAGATCACTTGACGGTAGTTAGCCAAGTGGTTAATTCAATTCTTTTCTAAAACCTTTCACGTAATTTTCCAGGTGAATGTTGGTCAGGAAAAGATGGTGATGTAAATTACTACAAAGATGGGAAAGCTTCATCTTGTGTGAACAAATGTTATAAACCATGTCAAAGTTATGATGCATTCTGTACTGGAGAGGCATCCACAAACTACGTCTATCGTGTTACAACAGGTATACATCTAACGAAATGTCTGTTCATCCTCCTGACGTATGTTATTTTACACAATACAACAACAATTACATTTTTCGCCAATAATCTTATTTTTGTTAGCAAATTCAGTAAATCACATACGTCACGGGGAGAATCGGACCCGACAAGTCGGTCGTAAGAGACTGTAATATGCGGCTGTTCAGATCGCTTTAAGCCTGGTTTCTATTTAGTCGTAACTGTCGTGAACACATCATGGTGACCGATGTAATAGAATGCCTATATACCTCTGCAATCATTAAAGACTGATTTACATACATCACACAAACGACAAGATATATGCAGACTATTTCACATCATCGAGCATAACTTTGTCACGACAGTTACGATCAAATGGAAATCAGGCTTTACCGTCATTGGTCGAAATTCAGTCCAACGCAAGACTAATCAGTAAACCGTAAGCTGCAGAAATTCAAACTCATAATCTGTCATGTGGATTATTTTTTTCATTACAACAAGCCAGAACTAAAAAACTTATTATAATGCAACGAAGCGCTCTAAGTTCTTTAAATCTACTTTGTAATATTTGAAAACTTCCCGTTCAAAAGGCCATATAACGGTATACATAAGGCCATAATAAATCACGCATTGAGCAAAGCCTAAAGTCTCTAAGGAAGTCAACACCATACTCAATCCAATTGACATATGCTCATAAGCGGATTAGCTTCCAATAATATATTTTAAAATTCATGTTAATATTACTTTTCCTAGCAGACGTGTGTGAAATTCCTTACGAAGCAGTTGGCTGTTACAATGAAACAGCATCTGAACGAGCTCTTACTGAACTCATTCTTGATGATGTTAATCCTACAAGCTCGACGTTCATGGGCATTGTGTCTACAGAATTCAATGACTGGGAGGAGTACATGAAGGGATTGTTGTGTCGTTGTGCCAGGAAAATCAAGGAGAAAGGATACAGAACTTTCGCCATCAATAATGGAGGTATGTATTATAGTAATTAATGAAAATAGTACAATACGTAAAAACTTGGCAAAAGTCTTGTAGCAAGCTTTTTTTTTAGTAACTTTACAATAACAAGATTGAAGGCTCAGACAACAGAACAAATAGAGTCCTAAATTAAGTCCTGCCTGACATGAATACACTACACTACATTTACATCACTATGACTTCAACAAATGTACATCAATTATAGTTACATAACGGAATCATTAACATATATATATATATATAATTATATGTAGCCATGTAGACACATACATATATATATACATAAACGTATACACACATACATACACGTACATATACATGCACATATATTCACTATAAAACATAATCACTTTCATGAACAACAATTTATAATACAAGAACGACACTTATGAAAAAATGTTTTCCAAGTTCGTGGTCTATCAATTATCAATTATCATAATCACTTATCAATTAGCTTGTCAGCAAATTGTAACAATGCTATCTCAGGATAAAGGGCGTTGAATTTTCGTGAATGTTTTATCTTCAAAGGTCAGTGTTACAGCAGTCCCCATGCTGACACAATGTATAATGTGCATGGTTCAAGTGAAGAATGTTATCACAACACTACAACACCATGTTTATCAAGCGCCTCCATCTGTGCTGGAGGGAAGAAAACAAACTACGTTTACAAACTTACCAACTCTGTCTAAAGAAATGGCTGTCGTACAGGTAATGGCACAACTAAAATTTTTGTAATCTTCTGGTTCATTTTCGGTTCCATATTTCTGGTCCACCTCGTAAAAGCAGAATTGCAAAAACGTTTTCAACCTTCCCCCGAGTAGGATTCTGATATTTCTCAACGCTCCCTAAGATAACTAGAAGTTTTCAGATGATGCAGGCTTTTGCTTTGGTAGATTTTGTCAGTTGGTCATTGCAGATACTGCTAATCTGACCTATTCTGTTGCTATTCTTACTAGCCTCACTAGTCTAGTACTTACTACTTTGCAATATAATTCCATTCAGTGTTTCATTTCAACTTTCCTAAATGCCAGTAAATCTTCCTCACGTCACAACTAGTAATTGTTTGGCTTCCACCACTTGGGTGGCAAATCTCACAACTGCATGGTAAAATGATTGCTATTCAAGCCAACATGGCGGACATTAAGCGTGCGACAATTTTGTTGGCGATTTTTCTACCCCTGACCATAGGCAGAACAACAAATATGGAATAGTTGTAAAATATATTTTTAAAAATAAAATAAAAATAAAGTGCTTTTGACTTTGCTATTCAGCGATAGTTTTTACCCAGTTTAACAGTTAGTTTTTACCCAGGCAGCATTATCTCTATGAGTTTAAAAACTTTGATTATATTTTCGTGCTCGTCGCCCTGTTTCCGCTGTGAATTTCCGATCTTTGAACAGCCAATAAGAATTTAGCCGATGATTTTTCCGATAATGTCGAGCAAATTGTATTCCGCCTATCTGCAAATTCGATAAAATCATACTTTGTATCGATAAAATTTAATTTAGTACTTTCAAACCCTTTTTACTTCTAAAAACTTTCTATAAAGTTAGAAAACAGAAGAAAACATACCCAGGGTTATTAGTATGTAGTTTTTGCGTTATTTTGCGTCATTTTTGTTGCTTCAAGCGAATGTATTTATATGTCTGGGGTATTATTGGCAGAAATTTTCCCGCCTTCGGTTTAAATATGACAGTGATACAATGACTTAACCGTTCGACTGGAGAATCTGCATAGATAAAGAGGCACGCGTAAATCGCTGTACAGCAAAATCAGAAGCACTTTAAAGATATCCCTATGTCTTGTCGCATGCGAACGAGTGGACTCACGCACAATGGTCTGTGACCATTATCGGATCGGTTTTACAAGTGCATATAGTTACGTTGATATGCAATTCGCTCGATCACATCGATCGGGAAGAGAAAAATCGCCAACGAAATTGCTAGTGTGAACCAGGGATTAATAACCGAGTTCTAGACATGCTATAAAGACAACAACCTATACATGAAATACTCCTCGATGTTTAGGATTCTAGCGATATATAGCGACTTATAACACTCAGTATTTCGCAAGATATAAGGGAAAACGTCACTTCATTATTTTTGTTTTCTAGGTACACCGTTGATGACTTTAAGCTATATATAATTAGTTTACAAGTGACTATAATTTATAACAGTTACAAAAATGGTGTTCTCATTGAACTTAAAATATATGTAATTTTATAAAATTAAAATAATTGCATGTAAAAAATGTATGTGATTAAGGAGGTTCCCTACAGTTTTAATTCTGTGTCGCGGGATTTTGTTCACGCGCGGGATCTTCAAGCACGGAGGAAAATCCAAAAAATTAAGAAAGAAGATAAAAATACGACAATCTCTAAATCGCGTTGTTACCATGGCAACGTAAATATTTAGAAACATTTTTTGTTCCTCGTAATCCGCAATATTGTAGCAATCTGATGGCCAAGTCTCGTGATCATACCTTGCAAAATGAGCAAATAATGGACCCTAGAGCACATTTGCGTGCTACAGAATTAAAACTGTAGGGAGCCTCCTTAAATATGTACGTTATATAATCAATAATAATAATAATAATAAAGACTTTATTTCTGTGTCAGTATACATCTAGCTGAGGAAGATTTCCTCTACTAATTGGGGACACTTAACTATCTACTACAATATTCCTATACCTAGTCAATACATAATTTAAAATAAATACTATCTTATTTACACATATTTCACGAACTACAAAGCGTGCAATTAGTACAATTATTTTCGTCCATTAATGACTGCACGTTTGAATTGCGTATGATCTTTTTGAATTGATTGAGTGATGCTAGATTCCTAATTTCCGAACTTAGTTTGTTCCACAATTTTGGTCCCAAATAGTTTATACAATGTTTACCATAAGTGATGGTGTTAAATCTTGGTATGGTAAAATCTGCTGACCTTAAGTTATATTGTGAACTCTGACGATTGAAAAGTTTACTAATACCCTGAGGGCAGAGTTCATGCTTAACTTTGAACATTAGAATAGCAATGTCCTGAAGTCGCCTGTTAAGCAGCGTAGGTAAATTAGCTCTACGTAGTAAGTCCTCGTAGGCCGATTGTTTATCCTTAAAAACTGCTCTCAGTCCTCTTTCCTGGATTCGTTCAAGCTTTCTGGTATCACTGGCTTTACAAAAATGCCAAGTAAGATGGCAATATGTGAGGAACGGCAAAATAGCTGCTCTATATAATTGCAACTTGGCGTTCGTGGGGATTAAGTTTTTTAGTCTCATAAGGACGCCGATCCTCTGACTTGCTTTTTTACAAACATTACTAATATGTTCGTTAAAATTCATCCCATAATCAATAGTTACACCTAAAAGTTTTAGGCTTTCAACAGATTTGACATTATTTCCTTGAATTTGCAAACAAATATCCTCTCCCGGAGTACGATTTTTGTGTATCGTCATTGTTTTATATTTATCATAGTTTTCTTTCAACAAGTTGTTTGTATACCATTGAGATGCTTTTTCCGCCTTCATCGCGAGTTTCTCTTCTACTACTTGTAAATCCTCATCGGTTTCGTATAACTGATGGTCATCCGCATACATAGACATTTGTGATGGGATCTCGTAGGTTAAATCATTCTGAAATATATTCCAGAGTAGTGGCCCGTGATATCAGTATAAAATGTAGTAGTGTGGTTTAATCGCAAATAAAGGAGTAATACAAATGTTCAGTATTAAACGCTTTTCTCCAGCGATTATGCATGGGTCTGGATGCCAGTTATACACACATTGCACTTGGAATAACGAAATACATATCAGCCACTGATCTGAGTGTAAACTGAATAGCCCAACCTATTGTTTAGCGGGGCAAAAAATTCAGTTAAAAATTGCTTGCACCAGAAATCCACTATGCATGATAAAGGGCCATTTGAACAAACAAAGTGTCTCAATATCTTTTTATACCCTTTTTTGGTTAAAGATAACAGAAAAGTACATTATTTCCACATATAAAGCATTTTGAAGTAGCAGTACCACGATAAGCCAAAAGTTTATCAGTTGGTTCTCTAGAAGTTCTATTTTTAGATTAGTATTCCTCCTGACTGAGGGCCTGTTTATATGATCCCGGCTAGGCGGGACCGGACAGTTGCAGAGATCCCGCTTGTAATATAAACTCTATTGAGTGTTTATATGATCCCGCTTCTATCCCGCCTAGACGGGATCCCGGCGTCTGTTGCCGGGATCTCGCCTAGCCGGGACGAAAAATTCCCATATAAACACTCTATCCCGGCCAGGCGGGATGAACGTTTCTTCTGAGCATGCGTAAATCCCTTTTCTGCAAGAAAATATGACGTCAAGCAATAATTAACTGGCTTCATCCCGGCAATGTTTTTGTCCATATAAACACGCCATCCCGCCTAGGCGAGTTTCCCGGCTAGGCGGGATGGAAACGTCCCGTCCCGCCTAGACGGGATCATATAAACAGGCCCTAAATCATTGAATAGGTAATTGAATTTTTGTTGGATATCTCTTGATTATTCGTACAGCGCATCTAGGATCCTATAGATGCAGTGTGAGGCTAATTATTATCCCCGTGTAATGTATACCTCCCTCACTGATCTGAAAAGTAGACTGGATAGCGCAAACTATTTATCATGAACTGGTGCAGAAAATAGAGCGAGTTAAACATTAGTTTAATTTAATCAATTTCCACTATATTACAAAAATTACCAAAAATAAAAATGCAGAAATATTAAATTGTTAACAAAAATGTAGTGAGGAAGGTCTAGAAGGGAAGAAGAGAACGATACATAGCTAGTTCACCAATAGAAAATAAGAAAAAAAGAAAGAAAAAAAATAGAGAAATAAAGTGATAATATGGTCATGTTTGTTAAAGCTGTCTATTCTTGTGGTTTTCACGTCCTCTCTAGAACGTCAAAGGCTTCTTGCGAAAACCAGTTTTTTATCTTAGTTTTTTTCGATGAGTCCAGTTTCTTTTTAAGTTAGAGTCCAGGTTTTAACGTTTGGTTATTCTACAAGTCCGGACACCCTTCCGTGTTTCAAAATATGCCACCGGAAAATGATAATCAGTCAGTGGACGAAATTTTAATTGCAAACAAGATTGTCCACATGTTACAGTCGAGGTAACTCATGGTATTTTATTTAGGGATAAAACACCTGTACGGATGGCACGGATACGGATACGGATGAGGGGATAAAACACGGATATGGGGATAAAACACGGATGAGGGGATAAAACACGGATGAGGGGATAAAACACGGATGGGGGGATAAAACACGGATATGGGGATAAAACACGGATGAGGGGATAAAACACGGATGAGGGGATAAAACACGGATGGGAGGATAAAACACGGATATGGGGATAAAACACGGATGAGGGGATAAAACACGGATGAGGGGATAAAACACGGATGGGGGGATAAAACACGGATGGGGGGATAAAACACGGATATGGGGATAAAACACGGATGAGGGGATAAAACACGGATGAGGGGATAAAACACGGATGGGGGGATAAAAGACGGATGAGGGGATAAAACACGGATGGGGGGGGGGGGGTAAAACACGGATGGGGCACAGAATAGGAAGTTTCCTATTCTGTGGATGAGATAATAATTGCCCAACATTTTTTAGTATTTAAATGTACTGACAAGTAAAACGTTGATACTCTCTTCTCAGTAAAACTGGAACCCGTAGACTAGCATAGAACTAAAGTTTCTAAAGGCTGATATACGTCACTGCGTATTCAATAAGAACTTCTGCGCGCATTTGTTGGAAGAAGATAAGGTAATACTTTTTATTTAATATACTTTTGAGAATACCAGAGAACCGATGGAGATTTGTTGCTTGTCAGAGGAGTTTCCATTTACGCGGATCTGATTATAATTAACTCGCAGTGCAAGACGCCGGCAGATTACAAGGCGAATTTATAGTTTGATAACCACAAAAAGTACGCGTTTGTCATTTAATTTATGTTACCGGGTTAAATGTTTTATTTGAAAAATAGTTTAATATCTATGACAAGATATTTTGTAATGAATTTTGATACAAATCTTAAAATAAGGTAATTTTGAATAAATGCCAAAACATGGGAAGCGACATGACAAGGCTTCTCATGTAGATTTCAAGACGAATTTATAGTTTGATAACCACAAAAAGTACGCGTTGTTATTTATTGTTTTTTTGTATACAGTCTACGACAAGATATTTTATATATTTGATACAACTCATAGCCAGAATAAGGTGATTTTGAATAAATGTCAAAACATGGGAAGTGTTGCAAAGGCTTCTCATGTGAAGTGTTAGTGCAAAAGGCTTCTCATGACAAATGTTGCAAAGGCTTCTCATGACAAGTGTTGCAAATTAAAGGCTTCTCATATTCTACCTGACAAGTTGTTTTTTTGCCCTTGGTTTAAATTGACGCGGTCGGCATTTATTGTCGGCTTACCAAAAATGCATTTAATAAATTTAAACAATGCATTGAATATATCCATAATTTTTAGTTAAGATTTTAACATAAGTTTTGCTAACATTTGCATAACATTTGTAGTACTGTTCAGTTATACGATCTATGGGTATAGACTTTATTAACCTTGTCAAAGTGTGTAGATAATATACATGAACTTTAATAATATTGTTATTTAGTTACTAATAAAGGGTGCTTCCAGAGTGCAGCCTCAGTTGTATAAAATAAAACGTTTCCATGACTCCATGTGATCTGCCGGCGTGTTATGGCGTAGATATTATTACGGATCAGTTATTATGTTGTATATATAAGCGTGGGAATACAACCTCATGAGAGTGTGGCAAGTTTAATTTTAAGGTTAACTAAAAAGTGTTATCCTTATACAAGCAAAATTCATGTTGCATTATAAAATAATCTACCGCATAAACAGTGGAAACAAAGCACTGCGAGTTAATTATAATCAGATCCGCGTAAATGGAAACTCCTCTGACAAGCAACAAATCTCCATCGGTTATCTGGTATTCTCAAAAGTATATTAAATAAAAAGTATTACCTTATCTTCTTCCAACAAATGCGCGCAGAAGTTCGCACTTATTGAATGCGCAGTCTACGTATATCAGCCTTTAGAAACTTTACTTCTAAGCTAGTCTACGGGTTCCAGTTTTAGAAGAGAGTATCAACGCTTTATTTGTCAGTACATTTAAATACTAAAAAATGTTGGGCAATTATTATCTCATCCACGTATTTTATCCCCCCATCCGTGTTTTATCCCCTCATCCGTGTTTTATCCCCATATCCGTGTTTTATCCCCTCATCCGTGTTTTATCCTTCCATCCGTGTTTTATCCCCTCATCCGTGTTTTATCCCCTCATCCGTGTTTTATCCCCCCATCCGTGTTTTATCCCCCCATCCGTGTTTTATCCCCTCATCCGTGTTTTATCCCCATATCCGTGTTTTATCCCCTCATCCGTGTTTTATCCCCTCATCCGTGTTTTACCCCCCTATCCGTGTTTTATCCCCATATCCGTGTTTTATCCCCTCATCCGTATCCGTATCCGTGCCACCCGTATCCGTGCCACCCGTATCCGTGTTTTATCCCAACCCTTTTATTTACGGACAGACAGACAGACAGACAGACAGACAGACAGACAGACAGACAGACAGACAGACAGACAGACAGACAGACAGACAGACAGACAGACAGACAGACAGACAGACAGACAGACAGACAGACAGACAGACAGACAGACAGGACAGACAGACAGACAGACAGACAGACAGACAGACAGACAGGACAGACAAACAGACAGGCAGACAGACAGACAGACAGACAGACAGACAGACAGACAGACAGACAGACAGACAGACAGACAGACAGACAGACAGGAAGGCAGACTGAAATGCAGACAGACAGACAGACAGACAGACAGACAGACAGACAGACAGACAGACAGACAGGCAGACAGACAGACAGACAGACAGACAGACAGACAGACAGACAGACAGTCAGACAGACAGACAGACAGACAGACAGACAGACAGACAGACAGACAGACAGACAGACAGACAGACAGACAGACAGACAGACAGACAGACAGACAGACAGACAGACAGACAGACAGACAGACAGACAGACAGACAGACAGACAGACGGGCAGACAGACAGACAGACAGACAGACAGACAGACAGACAGACAGACAGACAGACAGACAGACAGACAGACAGACAGACAGACAGACAGACAGACAGACAGACAGACAGACAGACAGACAGACAGACAGACAGACAGACAGACAGACAGACAGACAGACAGACAGACAGACAGACAGACAGACAGACAGACAGACAGACAGACAGACAGACAGACAGACAGACAGAGCGTTTGTAGCTTTAGTAAAACTAGAAAATCCATTATTCTCAACAAGGTTTGTAAATATCATCAGACACAGTCCGTGGTCGTGATGATTACCTCTTCGACAAGTAACTAAACGAATATCAATTCCGAGGCAGTTTAAGGTGAGGATAGTAATTACACGGCATACAAATTTAAAACATTCAATTAATTATATCTAGGGATTATAGTCTTATATGAGCGCTGGGAAAGTTGAATAAGATAAATCATACTAGCCTTTCTATTCGTACGAAATCCGCTAGTTTACAAGATGTTTATAACAATTATGCATACGCAGGTATTTTATTGAAGTGAAATTCATCAACTTAAGTCCTAAAGGGAGTTAATTTTCAATAGTTTTAGACCCAATTCGTTGCCGATTTACAGTATTTGCAGCAGCTTAACTCTGAATGGGCTGCTAGAGTTACTACCGGTCGTAAAAATGAACACGGCCAATCTGAACTTGCTTTAAATGAACTAAATTGGAAAACTTTGAAAGAACGCATAACTCAATTTGTAACAAGTCTTATGTATCAAATAACTCATGATCTAGCGCCCAAACAACTAATCGATATTTTTCAAAAGACGCCTTCCTCTCAGCATTATAATTTACGAGGCTCTACCACTGATCTAATAATAGACTGGATATAGCTTCTATACCTATGAAAAATGAAGCCAAAATAATCGGCGCAAATCTACTTCCGGTTACCACTTTGCAGCGAAAACAATATGGAGTTGTATGGGGAAATGAGTCGGCGAGGCTGGTTTTTCACAATTTTGAGACATTTCCAAGCGCTGGACTAAACCATTCGTCTTGTAATGAAAAGAACATGATATTTTCTTACTTTTGGAGAGATACTTTTGTAGATTTCGGAAAAAAAATCACCGCTAAAGACATTTGACAAGTTGCATACGCGAAGTCCATTTTCGGCCAAAACTCTCTGCCAAGTGGTCTTTCATGTTGGCATTTTCACTAAACAAATACTCTGGCTGGATAGAAACTCAAGTCGAATGGATTAAACGAAAGGTAAGCAATGTATAATAAGCGTTTGTCTTTCTCAATCAAGCGAAAAAGTATAGAATATCGGTGTTGCTCTCGGGTTATGTTGTGCTATGCCTATATGAACATTTATAGCAACAATAGCTTCATATCTATATTGGCTAATTGCATTTTGTATCTCAGATTGGAGATTTAAATAATATATAAATGGATTCGTTTCTAAAACAAGCTCTGTATCATTCATATTATAAACTGCTTCAAGTGTTTTTATGCAGAAAACTTGCAATCCAGTAGAGTCTGAGAGTAGTATGGAGCACTAGTATACACCATATTAAAATGGTGTATGCCACGTTTGACTAGTCAATTCTCACATTTGAAATTTTTATTATATAGAGACTAAAACATTGAAATTAGAAAATATTATTAAGACATGTCATTCTGATCCACTGGTGCTGACCGCTGTGATGGCAGAGAGGTCCCGTATTATAGAAAGTGGCTTGTTGAAGTGACTGTATCATTGAACAATAAATTATCTGTTCCTTTTCCAAAGTAGATGAACATTTTGTAATCATATGAACATGAATAGCTATGTGACTCACATTTTTAATAGTGCTGTATAAAAATTAGTTGTTTTAACATAGTATGGATAAACTGATAATTATCTTTTTATTGTACCATGCCCATGGTCTTCCCTCACCAGATTAAGACCCCTAGTAAATTCTGGTGAACTGCTCTCCTCTCTTGTAATATTCCATAGTCTAACATTTTCAGGGTTTACTTGCAGAAGGGAGAGAAGGCCATGGGTGGGGTTGGCAAAATGTTGACCTTTTCCGTAAAGTACACATTACATGTATGCAAATTAAGTGTGGAAATATATCACTTTCCCACATACATAAGAGTACCATAGACTACAACTGGTTGTCTTGTGTGTTCTGTTGGTTGTTCTCATGCATTTCCTTGTTGGTAACAAATACTGGTCATTAAATATTTGTGCTTGGCAATTTGGCTTCTTTGAGGTCATTTCAAAACCACCAAGATGGTTGACATGCTACTTCATGTTTCATAAAAATGCACAGAGTTCTACTGATTAACCCATTAAAGGTGCATAATGCTTCCCTTGACAAGTAGAATTATCTGGTGTTAGACAGAGTATCATAGGCGTAGGAAGCAACTTCAAGTTGGGGGGCACTTTGTCTTAAGGGCACCTCTTCTATTAGGAAAGGGCACTTTTCCCATTGTTTTAGCTAATGATAACCATCATATTCAAGTTGATATGTTGATGATAACCACATATTCAAGTTGATAAAGATTATATCAGAGTGTTATAGTAAAGTCTGCTTCTACCAACTTGGGAAAACAGCCATGGAAGTGGTTTCTAAAAACAAAGTGAGAAAGAAGTTGAATAAACTTGTCTTGTTTAATTAATGACCAGTGAATCGCAGTGATGAAACTATCCACTTTAATACATAGGAATGGAATGAAGTAGTGTATTGGATTGCTGTAGAAAGCTCACTGTGTCTCCTCGATGTGAAAAAAGAAAAAACCGGTTCCTTTAGGAACCAACAACTATTTAAAAGTTTGCAAATCAAATTTTGATTGAGCTCATACAAGTACTTTGTCCCATGTCCTTTTTACAATTTTAGTACTGTATCATATCTGCATAAAAACACTTGAAGCAGTTTATATATAATATGAATGATACAGAGCTTGTTTTAGAAACGAATTTATATATTATTTAAATGTATTTTCGGTCAAGAACAAAAACCAAAACTCCAACCTGAGATACAAAATGCAATTAGCCAATATAGATATAAAGCTATTGTTGCTACAAATGTTCATATAGGCATAGCACAACATAACCCGAGAGCAACACCGATATCCTATACTTTTTCGCTTGATTGAGAAAGACAAACGCTTATTATACATTGCTTACCTTTCGTTTAATCCATTCGACTTGAGTTTCTATCCAGCCAGAGTATTTGTTTAGCGAAAATGCCAGCATGAAAGACCACTTGGCAGAGAGTTTTGGCCGAAAATGGACTTCGCGTATGCAACTTGTCAAACGTCTTTAGCGGTGATTTTTTACCGAAATCTACAAAAGTATCTCTCCAAAAGTAAGAAAATATCCTGTTCTTTTCATTACAAGACGAACGGTTTAGTCCAGCGCTTGGAAATGTCTCAAAATTGTGAATAACCAGCCTCGCCGACTCATTTCCCCATACAACTCCATATTGTTTTCGCTGCAAAGTGGTAACCGGAAGTAGATTTGCGCCGATTATTTTGGCTTCATTTTTCATAGGCATAGAAGCTATATCCAGTCTATTATTAGATCAGTGGGCTCTACCACAAAGCTTTATCTGCCCAAACCTAAGACTGAGTATCTTAAAAAAGGTCTTAGTTACAAAGGAGCAAAATTGTGGAACAGCCTCCCAGACGAACTAAGAAATAAACAATCTCTTAGTCAATAACGTTTTTCGCCTTGCGCCGTAATTACGATCGGTTGTTTCAAATGTAAATATCGCCAGACGTGTTTATTCTCTGGCAACAGGACACGCTTCATTCGATAGCTTATGACTTCCTCTTTAAAATTATATTTAGTTTGTCCCGGTTCATATTACATATCCGAATTAATTTCCATACATGTTCATAAATTATCTAAAAATTTTACAATTATTGTTGAAATAACCCTGAATTGCCAGAACAGGGTTCAGAATTTTCGAGCAAATGTTAGCAAATGTCGGACCGAAATTGTAGCTCATATAAAAATAGGTACGCTATGGCGTACATGCGTCTACTGGTAGAGACTGAATAGCAATAGAATTTATTTTTCTTCCAGGCATTCTGAAACTGGAAGTAGAGATACTTTTTTAAATATGTTTCACATCAAATTAGTAACAAAGTCATCCCAAGGGCATATTTAAGCATAGCAGACAGGGGCTGTAGCCACCTCCCCCCCCCCCAATCATGATCTGATAGAAACCAATATCCCAAAGTATCAGGTTATTGTGTTTTAAAAATAATATAACCATTATAAAGAAATATATTATAAAACTATAATTCAAATGAACACACATAAGCAACTTGTAGTTCAATATGTCCATATTAATGAATACAATATTACATGTAAATATAAAATATTTAACAAATTTTAATGCATCTGTCCGTTCTCAGTTTATTAATATGTTATTATTGTCAAATGTTTTCACTATTGTCCACTAGATGTGGTTTATAAGAAACAACACCAATTTGCAGCGTATAGCTGCAGCAGCTCCCAGCAGTGTGTGAGAAGTATTATTTTCTGCTGGCTGAAGAATGAAAGAAGCAGAAAATGTTTTCTCACACACTCCTGGGGGCCCGATTAATGATCGGGTGGTGCGGGTTCAAAGCACATTTGTTGTTGCATTCGCAATTGCTTGACTAGACACCCACCCACCCAACCCTATTAATACTAAGTGGGGAAGACATCAGCTACCAGGCAGTAGCAATGAACAGAATATCGACTGTTGTAGATTAGTTAGGGGAGTTACCATATGTTAGGGTAATTTAGTGTAAAGCTGTAATAGCTAGTAATATTTTATTAAAAGTCAAGCTTGCGGCATATGGCTGCAGCAGCTCTCTGGCTCTGTACTGTTCGATAGTCACAGCAATATTAAAAGTTGTTGATGTCTTTGTCTAGACTGTAGTTGTTTGTTTAAGTGTTGTAGTCACTGAATTGTACCAGTAGCTTGAATAAAGAGTCTATGTGAGCTATATTACTTTGCTTTAAAGTTCTCGACAAGTTCTCTCAAATTTCTCTCAGAAAGTGTATGTCCAAACACACACACCTGACACAATATTGGTCAGTGCCTGGCTGTTGCAACTGACAGGTCACAACAACACAGCAATCTTTGTAATTGTGAACAGAGTGTGTTGAATGCACCTGAAAGATACAAACAAAAACATGTTGTCAATGCTCGATGCATTGCCATAGATGTATGCATTGCCATAGATGCATACATATGCACCAGTCAGTGGAAAGCCCCAACACCATACCCAGGGAGAATTATTGGTAGATTTTACCATATTTTATACCACACTAACCACAGTTTTGCCTTTGGGCTTTAGACAACATTAGATGTGCAATTCATTATATGCTGGAAACTTGTGGCTGGGGATCAACTAAGGATGGGTTTTCTTAAATTGAAGCCAGGGCAAATGTAATCCGTCACGTAATAGAAACTATCAAGGATAAGCATTTGAAAAGCTGTTAAATCATTGTTCCACATGTTTTTGTTCACAACATGGATACTTGGACTGTTAATGCAATGTATATGATTTGTGTTGCACTGCTGCATGGGATTGCAAGATAAGTTGACATCCATAACTTGCTAAAGTGGTATTTCTTTATGTACTATATCAAGTTTTATATACAGGTTGTAAACTCCAAATCATATATAAACCTCCCATTATTTTGTAATCCATAAAGCATTTTTGCCATCCTTGGAATATACATTATCCTTTCGCCTGATTTAGATTCATAATATTTCAAAGCAGGTATTGGTATTATTCATTATGTAAACAAAACAAGGTTGACAATGATCATATTAATAAATGCATAAAATTCAAGGCTTCGACTTTGCTCAAAACATAAATATGAAAATACGCAACTTTCACAGTTCCAAAAATCAGTGATACACTTGGTACATTGAACTAATGCCCGGAACTTTAATCTTTCAAAATAAATAGTTATCTTACCTTAACAATCTTCGAAAAGAAACTTTTGTAAAGTGTTGTATAAAGCTTGCAGTAAAACTTTTCTTCTATCATCAATGGCGTCGGAGATCACGAAATATGAATACCGCATTTCCATATATGGTCTCATTAAAAATCAAGTTCCACCCAACTTATGGTCGGTCTCAATCAAAATGCCGATGACATAGCGGCTACTGTTCCAGTAGACGCAAAAAGGAATATTATTGGAAAGTTTCATTGCATTTGAAGAAGTAGAAGTATTTTATTTTATTTTTTGAAAGTCGCATGCAAAATGCCGAGATCGTTGAAATTTGATTCCCGCACGCGCAAATTAATTACGAAATGCCATATAAGGTCAGTGTTGATTGCTATAAACCACTGATCTGAATATAGGCTGGATAACGCATCTCTTAATAATTTGATGGAAAAAAGTGAAGCCGGAAGTCAAGCGGCGATCAGTGCCGCCACCCGATTCTGAGGCCCTACTTTATTATAGATAGTATTACAGAATCCTATTTTTTTCGCTTTTTTTGCCTTTTAAACGTTTCTGGCCGGGCCAGTTTTACTATCACAAAGATAGAAGCACACGAGAAGAAATTTTAGCAAAAAATTTGGAGTATTATGGCTTTATAACGCCGTGAAACTGGATTTACAAGGGGTGAACAGCCACATGTTAGCGATGTTTTGTTTATGATATTTCAATTCAAATTCCACTCAAAATATTAGAATTACTGCTACTGGACGAAGGCACTCTAGGAATTTGATGAAATGAACCAGCTCAGCTACAGTATGAACAAAAGCGTGAATGTGGTAAGCTTTTAAAACAGGAATTAGGAACAGTGCTACACTGGTTCAATATTCACGTACTGAAATGAACACATATTAAGTTAATAACCTATTTAATTCCTGTTTTAAAAACTTACCACATTCACGCTTTTGTTCATACTGCAGCTGAGCTGGTTCATTTCATCAAATTCCTTGAGTGCCTTCGTCCAGTAGCAGTAATTCTATATTTTGAGTGGATTTTGAATTGAAATATCATAAACAAAACATCGCGAACATGCGGCTGTTCACTCCTTCGAACTTGTAAATCCAGTTTCACGGCGTTATAAAACCATAATACTCCAAATTTTTTGCTCAAATTTCTTCTCGTGTGCTTCTATCTTTGTGATAGTAAAACTGGCCCGGCCAGAAACGTTTAAAAGGCAAAAAAAGCAAAAAAACTAGGATTCTGTAATACTATCTATAATAAAGTAGGGCCTCAGAATCGGGTGGCGGCACTGATCGGCCGCTTGACTTCCGGCTTCACTTTTGACAAGAGATGCGTTATCCAGCCTATATTCAGATCAGTGCTATAAACCAATGAAAATCCGATTGCCGGTACTTTCAATACGCTAGGGTGCAAAGCCGCGGATATTTTGCTTCCGAAGTTGCCCGAGCGTGCGCCGACAAAACCGGGATTTCGCAATAAAGACGGGATTTTCACGAGAAAAGTCGAGAATTGTCATAAAATGGCTAGTTTATTTAGTATATTTATTTAAATACATCCTTTCGAACAGGATTTTCAAGAGCTATCCAATGGTCACACTTAGGAGTTTGTAGCGTGTAAACCAAAGGTAGGAAAGCGAAATGAATATATAATTAGTTTGTATTATTCGGTATTATTGTTAATTTGTAAACAATAGTACAATACAAAGTTCAGAGGTGTTTACAAGGGGCTAAATTGGCCGCGTAGCATTGTAAACAAACCCAATTTACTTCGCTAAAGACATCGTAAAACGCTGAATCGAACGGTGGTATTTTCATCTACATAGCATGCACTGAACCGAAGATATGAAAACTGCAAAAGTAAGACGATATCGTCTTACTTTAGTCAGCACCAAACAATAAGGAGTTTAACTCAAGTGTGCGACACCTGGCCAGTTAGATAAAGTTAGATAAATTTGTGACATAATTTGTTGTAGATATAATGATAGTAATTGTAATTGTAATTGTAATTGTAATTTTAACTGTCAGTGTAGTATTTGAAATTTGTATTATAACTCATTGTAAATTTTGAAGTTTAATCTACGCCCCTCTTGGAAACCAGCTTTTGCTGTTGGGGTTAGCGTGGCCAAATAAAGTTTTTACTTACTTACTAGTCGCTACCAACAAATAAGACATTGTCGCTATCGCCTTATGTTGAAAATCCAGGGTATCGAAACATCAGTAAGTGACCCGATTTACACTATTATTTGTTTGATAATTGCCCTGCCAAATCCACAATTTGGATTTGATACGGAACCTGATTTGATCCTGCACCCTCTGGGCCAAGGGACCCCTCACCCCTGCATACTAGGTGATCTGTCTATAGTGACTAATGTATAAATAAATAACACAATGTATACTCAATTCCAATGTTATTTCTAGGTAAGTCGTGTCACCATAATTTCAATCCTGCCTTAAAATTTCCATTTTAAGGAGCTCTCTTCGCCATCAGTACGATATTCGAAACACGATATTCGTGTTCCAGTTTTTGTAAGTATAAATTTTATGTTGGTTCACAGAAATAACTTTTAAATCCTATCTACTGCTCAGTCTCAATGGTACAAGAGACAACCCTGTGTTTAAAATGTTAACGATTTGTTTCCTTCAGGTATCTGGGACAATTGTGGATAAAAGTGGACGTACGTTATCAGGTCAAACTGCTGAAGGTTTTATTACCAGTGTATCCCACGTTGAACCAATGTTGTGGGTAACACTATAGCTTAACAATATTCGTTCAGGCTTTGAATTATGCCTGGATCACTGGACGTCGCCAGCCTGCTTTTTGGCCGCTCAGTGGTCTCTACAGTACTTAAGCTTTGAAAGATCGCTTATTCGTACAATTTTGCCATAAATTGAGACGCAAGGGTTGTGCGTATATATATAACACATATCCACACATAATATACATGCAGTAATTTCTAGTTTCATGCAAACTAATTTGACTATATCTTCATGCTGTGTCTATTTCAACTTCGATATCAGGGCCAGGTTAAGTTGAGACTTTTATTCATTTGCAGGGGTTAACAAATGCTTGAGAAATGCCGTACGAAGTCGTACGATCATAGCTAAATTGGGTTGGCTTCCTTTTTTCGATGTTGACGTACGATTTTCTAACCTAGTGTTACCCATGTTCTCTGTTGTATTTATTTTCTGTTTGTAAGAAATAAAAAATGTTTCGCGGGAAAAGATGAGCCTTACTCTAAACTAAAAAGACTTAATATTCGAAACGTCTACTCACGCGAGGTAACCGTTAAACAACGTACAATTTTTGGTAAACTAAAAAGCGCTGCAATAGCGAGATGGAAAATTGATGACGCTAACTCGGACCAGAGAATGTCTGAAGTATTTGTAGTTTAACACAAAGGAACTATAGTATAGTGTTCGTTATCGTACGTTTCCTATAGACACTTGACGCCAAGAATTTTTTGGCGTACATTCGTACGTCCGTAAGCCTATTTTTTAACCCCTGAATTGTTATTTGAATTGCAGATAAACGCCAGGAAGATTGAAACTATACTTGTATTGTTAAATATGCTGTTTGCATTATACTAGCCTTGAAACTCTGAAAAAATTACTAGCAACATTCAGGCCAAACTGGTCTTGCTTTTCTTTTCCATAATTCGAGGTCATCGATATCTGTTTCTTTTAGTCTTGGTCTGAATTGTGCCTTGGGAGCTGTAGAGAGGAGACCGTTCATTGAAGTATTTTCAATGGAGACCCATCGTTATATCATTTGTTACCCAAATGCTGGTAATCTATAATTTACCAATTACGTACCATCTCAACTTTTGTTCACGTGACTTAATAAACTTTATATGTTGCGGGTTCAGGCTGACTCGCCAACTGGAAACTTAATAATGTCTCATCTTGTCAACAAGATGTGTTCGCAACAGGCTTGTAGCAAACTTGCCAACAACTTGTAACAATGCTGTCACGTCATTGTATCAAGTTTCCTACAAAGTTGTCACTCAGAGTTTGTTAACAAGTTGTTGAATTGTAGGACTATAACAAGTTGTTGGACAACCTGTAACAAGTCTGTTGATTGAACAACCTTGTAGCAAGTTGTCAGCAAGCCGTCGACAACTTGTCAACAAGCTGGGAACATGCAGTAACTAACTAACTTTAGATTACCTTCTTAGCTTTTCTAGTTATGGACACAGTAATAACGTGTTATTTTGTTAAGCTAATGCTTATAGAAAGGCAAAAACACTAGTCTGACTATAGTGGTTTCAAATTGTTACGCAACTCTCATGACCCGTCAAACGAGAAAAACTCTCATCAACCATTATCAAAATTTGAACCAGCTCAAAGTTGTTGAGAGTGCATGAGAGTTGATGAGAGTTGGTGGTCAAACGTGAGCGAGAGTTGCAACTCTCATTGACTCTCATCAACTCTCATCCTCGTTTGACCGGAGCTTTACCCAACTTTTGCAGCGCCCTCTGAACAGCCCGGGCCCCGGGTATTTTGCCCCCCTTACCCCTCCCTCCTCTCGCCGGCCTTGGATGAGCTGCCTGAAATGACTGCGGCATAAGTAGTAGTGTATGTGGTTTTCGAGCCTTATTTTTAGGGGGCCGCAGGGGGCCGCAGGGGGCCGCAGGGGGCCGCAGGGGGCCACACTAATTAGTATGCAAGGGGGCCGCAAACAACACTAATTAGTATACAAGGGGGCCGCAAACACTATCATATAGGGGGCCGCAAACACAACTCATCATTAACATAAACATTAATTAATTATGTATTGACGTCATGATGATATGCAAGGCAAGTTTGGGCAAGACAGTCATTAAGCTGAACTCAGCATTTTCGTCACAAAAAGAGTTAATCCTTACGCTTTTTATCATAATAGCTATAGCGTCCTTATATATTTTACTAAGCGTCGTGTTCCAAACACAGTCCGTTTCGACAACGATTACAGCAGCAGCTTACTGGTTTTAGTACTTTGGATTTTACTCGTGAGAAGAATATACAATGACTATCGACATACTGTTCATGGCCAAGAATCAACTTGTGCTTCGTGTCAATATGTGTGCTTCTAGTTTTGAGAATAAAATCTTAAATGAATTGACAGATGCAGAGTTTGAGAAAGGGGTTCCCGTTTATGATGACGACGAAGATAGATATGTATATACTAATGAAGAGGTTATTTAAAAAGTTTGGTACGCGTGTGTCAAGCATGGATATATCTCTGAAGATTACGATATCATGGGGAAGTTTCTTGACGAAATAAAAGTCACTCCATAAGCAAATTTTGACAATGGGGAAATGTATTCGAAGAGCCAAGACCTATATGTCAACATGCAATGGTATACTATGAACGAAAAGTCAAGAAAGATGGACCAAACCAAAACCGTCTATTTCACTGCTGCCCCAAAGAAGACGTTTGTGGTTTCTTCGAATGGGAGAAGCAAGACCCTCGTGTGATCAATGCTGGCATCGGACTTTTCAGAAATCCACTACAATACCGATACAAGATTGAAGAAATAGAAGAGATATTTAATAGTACTAAATCTAACACTAAAGAGGCATACGCGGAATATACATTTCTTAAATCTGTTAATGCTTTAACAAGTGAACTTGATGAAATAGACATCTTTTAGCTGTATTTATATATGTCACAATAAATATGTTGTAAAAAACACTGTGTTGTATGCTTTTTCGTTGCTATATGCGTCGCTAAGTCATTATAAAGCGATCCACGAATTTACATATTATTGAGATACCTCACTTACCTTTTAACCTTTGTGGTGAAACGGTGAAATGGAGAACATAGATATAATTTATGACGAGTTGAAACGAAATGAGAAAAGTGTCTTACTAAATACATGTTTGCGAACCGAATATATAAACGTATAACTCTAAGTCAAAGCTTTCATTTTATTACCAATAATACATTTAACAAGCAATTAAATCTAGTTTTGCATAGTACATTTTGTACTTTAAATCATTAAACCGGTGATTAACACAGTCAAACAGTCATCTCCCCAGACACGCCTGAGCGAACACAAACCAGATAACCTTAAGCAAACAGGCTTTACTTTTGTAAGATACTGTATGATGTCCTAAGATAGTGTATGATATCTTAAGATACCGTGTATGATATCCTAAAATGATATCTTAAGATACTGTATGATCCCTTTCTCTAACCTTAACCCCAACCCTAATTCTGATACTTAAACCATTTTCATTGACCTCACAAAGTATAATTATACTGAAATCGAGAAATTCGTATATATCTTTTGATAATTTGGTGGCTCTGAAAAGAACTTTTGTAAGATACTGTATGATGTCCTAAGATAGTGTATGATATCTTAAGATACCGTGTATGATATCCTAAAATGATATCTTAAGATACTGTATGATCCCTTTCTCTAACCTTAACCCCAACCCTAATTCTGATAATTAAACCATTTTCATTGACCTCACAAAGTATAATTATACTGAAATCGAGAAATTCGTATATATCTTTTGATAATTTGGTGGCTCTGAAAAGAGCCGGTTTGGTTGCGCTATGCCTTTACAGACTTAGCCATATACAACCACAATAACCACATTCAAAATAAACAGACAAGGCGGTATCTCCGACCCCATGTTGGACACTTTCAATACACGAAATGTGTACTCTTGAGTGACAACAAGAGGTGGTTTTGCTGTCTTGACTGTTTATTTTTTTCACGCAGAACATACAGTGGTGATCGAGCTGTAATGACTGCCTGCAAAGAGCACAGCGCGTAAGGAGCTCTCCAGTTCTCGAGAAGGCCTCTATTTTCCATCTAGCCAGACACCAGCTGTGGCAAAGATGTCCACAGCAAGGCGTCGTTACGATCATCGTCGTTCCACAACGGATCTCTTCGAAGCAGAAATGACATTCCTCGTCATTTTCTGCCTTACCAATGATACCAAAAGTATCGACCAATCTTCGCTCTTCTAATTCTTGCTCTGGCGATGGTAACTGACCAACCTCTTCCATGGTCGAAATCTCGCTTGGACTTTTTAGGGAAACCACGTCTCGCTTTTATGTGTTCAACTTCAATTGTGTCCTTTTCGGAACGATAATTAGACCATTTAACGCTCTATTATGTTTCTTTGTGAACTTGTCGGAACGAAAATTATCATCATTTGCTGATTATCCTCAAACGCCGTCCTGATAGATCCATTATTTTCACCGACACAGATTATCCTCAAACGCCGCCCTGATAGATCCATTATTTTCACCGACACAAGGACGTCCGCGGTTTAGAGAGTGTATGTTTTCAAATACTGCCTCTACAATTCCTAAAATGTGAATTCCAAAAAACTCTGTAGAAATCTTTACCTTGACAATGAGTCAACGTTTCTGTGTGGTCTATGGTTTGATTTTTTCCCATTCTGTTAAACACGCTATAACCTTACTATACACTATATGTCTTCATCTTTGCTATAATTTACCCACCCACAAAAATCGATTAGTTTTTGATGATGTAGAATAAGGTTTGTCATTAGTAGAAATCAAAACTACGCATTTGCCAAGAGAGGGGTTCGAACCCTCGCGTGCTGAATGCACATTGGAACTTAAGTCCGATGAATGTATCAGCGTTAACAGGGACTCTCGGGTCTATAAAAGTCCCGCCGGGACATAATTCAAAATGTCCCTGCGGGACTTTTTGTGTCCTGGGAGTCCCGATACGCAAGATTTCTGGGGTACTCTCCACCCAACGATAATACACGCTTGTGGTTTTGAAAATTTCTATTTTTTACACACACTTAAATATCTAAAGGAGTAGTGGAAACACCGTCCTCCAAAACTTTGTGTTTTGGATAAAAATAACTAAAAGCTGGGCGTGTAAGGTATGCCCGACCAAGCATCGGGCCATCGGGCCTGATAGTGCATAATCGGGCCTGATAGTGCCTAATCGGGTAAAATCGGGCCTGTTCGTTCGGGCCATGTCCCTGCGGGACTTTTTGTGTCCTGGGAGTCCCGATACGCAAGATTTCTGGGGTTATGAGAAGAAAGTAAAAAACAGAGAATTATATTTTGGAAAACAGATTTATTTCGATTTAGAACTTACAAGTAAAGGTAATATACTTCTAAGAGTATACAGTTTATAGGTAGTTTATTTAAGCGTGTACAAGACTTATTAAGAGTCATTGTCACTCTTTTCGTGTCCATCAGGATAATGTTGGTCTTTGAAAATTCTTTTCAAAAGAAATTTTCTTTTATCAATAGCAGCCTCTAATGCTTCTTCAGGGTCAAAGTTATCATCGTTCACAAATGCATCCCTCGTTTCCATAATCTTTTTGTGTATTGCATCTCTCTTAAGTTCTCTTATCCATAGTAGACGTTCCAGATAAATATTTTGCAAATCTTCACGAAGCTTTGGTAGGATAAGTAAGTACGCCTTACTATTAGCTTCTTCTTCAGCAAGACCATGGAATCTCCCAACGGAGTTGTGTGCGGACGTGTCTCTTGGAGCTCCTCAAGTCAAATTTATAATGCCTCCAAAATTACGAAATCAGACAGATTCTGAAAGCTTAACGATCGCTTCTATAAGAACTTTATGGGAAAATGAGTTCCTACCTAGCATTAGGAATGAAATTAAAGCAGAGATTGACGATATGAAGCGTGAAATAACGTCCCTTACAGCAAAATGCAACGAAATTGAAAACTCACAGAAGTTCCTCTCTAGTGAATACGATGGTTTTAAAGATTCGCTCCAAGGGACAAAGAAAGATATCTCGGAAGTATCTAAAACAATAAAGTCTTTAGATGACAGAATTGGGATCAGCGAGCGAGAAATACACGAAACAGGCGAAACGTTGGATAACATACAGCAGTATTTACGCCGCGATTGCATCGAGATTACGGGAATACCCATACCACCGAAGGATGACCCGACTCAAATAGCAGTACAAGTTGGTGAAATGCTAGGAATTCAAGTATCTGAACACCACATATCAACCGCTCATCGCCTCCCACCAACTCGAAAGGTAAAGGACCGCATTATCGTAAAGTTTGTCCATAGAGACATGAGAGAAGCATTTTACAAAAATCGAAGTAAGTTGATTGGGAAAAAGTCAAAGGACGTTCCGCTAATTGCAAGTGAGTATGGTAAATCTATTCATGAAACCGATAACATTTATATCAACGAGTCACTAACTTTCCTCAGAAAAAGACTTCTTGGCAAGGTAAATGAATTTAAACGTAGGAATAAATGGAAATTCGTCTGGACGGTGAACGGTAAAATTCTACTGAGGGAGTCTGAAAGTTCAAAGGTTTTCGAATTTACAAACATTAATCATTTTGACAGTTTCGTGGGAGAGCCTAGTTATGATAAATATAATTAGTGTGTAAATTGTACAAGTGCATGCATGCGTGATTACACGCATACTTATGATCAAATGTTCTCCATGGATGAACTTGACTGTAGTAGCTTACATCAACAATTGCCTTTTGTCAACCTGAATGACAGAGAATTTAATTCTTTGTTTAATTGCACAACCAGAGAATTAGATTCAGATATGGATCTATATAATATTCTTCCAAATCCAGATAAATTAGATGAAAATGACCCTGATAACATGTTGACCAATTTAGTGTCCGACTATTATTCGATCGACAAAATCAATAATATGCTGAACGCAGCAGGATCTAAGTCACTTTCAGTTTTCCACTGCAATGTAAGAAGTCTCCCAAAAAATCTTACTTTAGTACACGATATGATACAGTTATTTTCGTCTCCACTGGATATTTTAGCTGTCACTGAGACAAAATTAAATGAAAATACTGCAATTAATGTTGATATTTCTGGCTATAGTTTTTACCACGTTGACTCGCCAACTAATGCGGGTGGTGCAGGAATATATGTTAAGCAAAATTTAAAAACTGTGGCTAGACCTGATATCAAACTATTATTGGAGGATGTTGAATCTTGTTGGGTAGAGATTGAATCCGACCTTACCTGTAATAGCAATAAGAATATCATGGTAGGCTGTATTTACAGACATCCTCGATCAAATATTCAGGCTTACATAGAACATCTTGACGAGTTGCTAAAGCATCTTAATCAACTTAATTATCAGGTTATAATATTAGGCGATATAAATATTGATTTTCTTCGTTATGTTACTCACCACCCTACCGAAAGGTATTTAGATATGTTATATACGAATAACTTTATCCCTATTATAACTAAGCCTACCAGGATAACTAACCACACTAAAACTCTAATTGACCATATTTACATAAACAAGTCCATACATCAAGCTCAATCAGGAATTGCTATATTCGATATATCTGACCATCTACCTGTATTTAGCATTATAAATATACCTTGCGAGAGATTGAATGAAAAAAGGTTCTACCGTGACTACAAGTCTTTTAATAAAGATGAATATCTTCGTGATCTATCACAAGTTGACTGGCATGAAAAACTTCGAGATTTAGGCAATAATATACATCAGACCACAAAAAATATAATCAATAAGTTGGAAGAAGTAACACAAAAGCATGCACCTATGAAGGAAGTGCCTCGTAGTAAGCTGAAACAATTTAATAAACCATGGATTACTAATGGTATTTTAAAATCAATTAAAGTTAAACAGAGAATGTACCGCTCACATTTTTTCAGTAATAATGCGAGGAAAGTTAAGCAGTATAAACAATATGCTAATAAGTTAAATAAAATTAAAGCCATAAACAAAACTAGGTATTATAATAGCCAGTTTGAAAAGTATAAAAACAACTTAAAAGCAACATGGAAACTTATAGGCAATCTAATTAAACGTCAACCGAAAGGACAGTTATCTCCATCTAGATTAATACGAAATGGAAATATATACACTGATAAATATGATATAGCTAATCAATTTAACCAACACTTTGTTAATGTTGGCCCAAATTTGGCAAGCAAATTAAATACTTCCAGCTTCATCCCAACATCATATATACGGAATTCACCTACATCAAGTTTTGTAATGTTACCTGTGACTGAATCACAAGTTCAACAATTATTTCTCTCATTGAAGGAAAATAAGTCTTCCATTAGCCTCCCAAATTCCATTATTAAAATAGCATCATCTATAATGGTTCCAATTTTCACTTGTATTTATAATGAATCAATTATTAGTGGCATAGTTCCAAATGTATTAAAGATTTCACGTATTACACCTGTTTATAAAAACGGCATAGAAACTGATCCAAACAATTATCGTCCAATATCGATACTATCACCATTTGCAAAAGTACTAGAACGATTAGTATATAACCAGCTTGAACAATTTCTTGCTAAAAACAAACTAATCTTTGACTACCAATTTGGGTTTAGAAAAGGATATTCAACAGAGCAAGCTATTCTGGAAATCACAGATAATCTAAAGTCGGCAATTGATAATAAAAAAATAACCTGTGGTTTGTTTTTAGACTTTTCTAAAGCATTTGATACGGTCGATCATGAAATTTTGTTAGCGAAACTATATAAATATGGCATACGTGGAACACCTTTGACATGGTTCAGTAATTATTTAACCAATAGACAACAATATGTTAAAATAGGAAACACTGAATCCGAATACTTAACGATGTCTTGTGGAGTTCCTCAAGGATCAACACTTGGGCCACTTCTTTTATATTATACATCAATGATATGCCAAATTGTTCAAACAAAGTTTCATTTCGAATTTTTGCTGACGATTCCAATGTATTTTACTCAAGCACAAGTATTGATGATGTTGAAAAAGTGATGAATGAAGAATTAAACCACATATTTCGATATTGCGATGCCAATAAATTGTCAATTAATATAAATAAAACTAAGTTTATGGTAATTACCTCTAGTAAGAAACGAGTTCGTAAAATTAAACTTATAAGAAACATTGAACAGAAAAACCACATTAAATATTTAGGTATATACATTGATACCAATATAAGCTGGGACCAACAGATAAGCCATGTGAATAATAAACTTGCCAAAAACACTGGAATTATTACTAAACTTAGATATTATGTTGATTTAAAGATGCTAAAGCAACTGTACTTTACTCTCATCTATCCGTACATTAACTACGGGTTGATGAGTTGGGGAAACGCTTATGCCTCGAAATTGAAGAAATCATGTCAAAATAAATGCATTAGAAGCATATTCTTCGCTGGCAAAAGAGAGAATGCTACACCGTATTACAGCCTATTAGGTATTCTTAAGCTAGACAGTGTTTTTAAACTCAAATTAGCAGTATTCACCTATAAAGTTATAAATGAAAAAAGTCAACTACCTATGATATTTTCTGACACTATTACCCTTGCATCATCACTACATTCATACAATACTAGATTTGCTGCACAATCTAACTTTTCTAGACCAAGTGCACGAACTAATTTTGGAACTCAAACATTTTTATTTACTTCATCTAAAATATGGGAGACTATTGATAATGAAATCAAGCAATCAAATTCAATTTCTTTATTTAAAAAAACGTATAGTCAATCTTTGCTCATTTCACAAGTACAAATATAAATAGATCAGTAATCCCGCTTACAGTATATGTGGAGATTTAATTATCTATCTAAGTAGATACCGTCCTCAATTTTGAATAATAATTAAACGTAGGCAGTGACCAACTCGAAAGCTTATAGCTACTTTGGCCACTGCACACGGTAATGATTTTGTATCAATTTCTCTTGTAATTTAAACTTGTAATTCTCTAATTAACTTTTGTAAATTATTGTGGAAACGTGTGAATTTATAATAAATCTAAATCTAAAAGTGAAGTTCTGCGTTAGCTCTTCGAACTCTGCTAAATTTCGTTTTGATGCTTCCTCTTTTAAAGGTGCCCATGGATCGCTTTCATATTCACCATCTACTTCGCTGTCAGTATTATCTAAACTATCCAAATCACTCTCTGGCGTAGCATCAGTTTCCACTTCATTGTCTGTATTATCTGAATTATTAAAATCGCTTTCTGACGTATCATCATCAGACTCTACGTACTTTCTTTTTCTACCCATCTCTACACTGTGATCTGAGTCAGATTCTGCTGCTGAGTTGTGATCTCGCAGAGTATATAGTATTCCTTTCGCGTCTTCTTATGTTAAACCAACGATTAAGCGATAGCTATTGCTCCTACCTTCATCGAAGCTAACCAGTGAATGTTTCATTTTAAGAACAACATAACATTTTATAATTATGCTTATACATAATTCATAATGGCCCGAACGAACAGGCCCGATTTTACCCGATTAGGCACTATCAGGCCCGATTATGCACTATCAGGCCCGATGGCCCGATGCTTGGTCGGGCATACCTTACACGCCCAGCTTTTAGTTATTTTTATCCAAAACACAAAGTTTTGGAGGACGGTGTTTCCACTACTCCTTTAGATATTTAAGTGTGTGTAAAAAATAGAAATTTTCAAAACCACATGCGTGTATTATCGTTGGGTGGAGAGTACCCCAGAAATCTTGCGTATCGGGACTCCCAGGACACAAAAAGTCCCGCAGGGTTGTTTGAATTATGTCCCGGCGGGACTTTTATAGACCCGAGAGTCCCTGTTAACGCTGATACATTCATCGGACTTAAGTTCCAATGTGCATTCAGCACGCGAGGTTCGAACCCCTCTCTTGGCAAATGCGTAGTTTTGATTTCTACTAATGACAAACCTTATTCTACATCATCATTAACTAATCGATTTTTGTGGGTGGGTAAATTATAGCAAAGATGAAGACATATAGTGTATAGTAAGGTTATAGCGTGTTTAACAGAATGGGAAAAAATCAAACCATAGACCACACAGAAACGTTGACTCATTGTCAAGGTAAAGATTTCTACAGAGTTTTTTGGAATTCACATTTTAGGAATTGTAGAGGCAGTATTTGAAAACATACACTCTCTAAACCGCGGACGTCCTTGTGTCGGTGAAAATAATGGATCTATCAGGGCGGCGTTTGAGGATAATCTGTGTCGGTGAAAATAATGGATCTATCAGGACGGCGTTTGAGGATAATCGGCAAATGATGATAATTTTCGTTCCGACAAGCTCACAAAGAAACATAATAGAGCGTTAAATGGTCTAATTATCGTTCCGAAAAGGACACAATTGAAGTTGAACACATAAAAGCGAGACGTGGTTTCCCTAAAAAGTCCAAGCGAGATTTCGACCATGGAAGAGGTTGGTCAGTTACCATCGCCAGAGCAAGAATTAGAAGAGCGAAGATTGGTCGATACTTTTGGTATCATTGGTAAGGCAGAAAATGACGAGGAATGTCATTTCTGCCTCGAAGAGTTCCGTTGTGGAACGACGATGATCGTAACGACGCCTTGCTGTGGACATCTTTGCCACAGCTGGTGTCTGGCTAGATGGAAAATAGAGGCCTTCTCGAGAACTGGAGAGCTCCTTACGCGCTGTGCTCTTTGCAGGCAGTCATTACAGCTCGATCACCACTGTATGTTCTGCGTGAAAAAAATAAACAGTCAAGACAGCAAAACCACCTCTTGTCGTCACTCAAGAGTACACATTTCGTCTATTGAAAGTGTCCAACATGGGGTCGGAGATACCGCCTTGTCTGTTTATTTTGAATGTGGTTATTGTGGTTGTATATGGCTAAGTCTGTAAAGGCATAGCGCAACCAAACCGGCTCTTTTCAGAGCCACCAAATTATCAAAAGATATATACGAATTTCTCGATTTCAGTATAATTATACTTTGTGAGGTCAATGAAAATGGTTTAAGTATCAGAATTAGGGTTGGGGTTAAGGTTAGAGAAAGGGATCATACAATATCTTAAGATATCATTTTAGGATATCATACACGGTATCTTAAGATATCATACACTATCTTAGGACATCATACAGTATCTTACAAAAGTTCTTTTCAGAGCCACCAAATTATCAAAAGATATATACGAATTTCTCGATTTCAGTATAATTATACTTTGTGAGGTCAATGAAAATGGTTTAAGTATCAGAATTAGGGTTGGGGTTAAGGTTAGAGAAAGGGATCATACAGTATCTTAAGATATCATTTTAGGATATCATACACGGTATCTTAAGATATCATACACTATCTTAGGACATCATACAGTATCTTACAAAAGTAAAGCCTGTTTGCTTAAGGTTATCTGGTTTGTGTTCGCTCAGGCGTGTCTGGGGAGATGACTGTTTGGCTGTGTTAATCACCGGTTTAATGATTTAAAGTACAAAATGTACTATGCAAAACTAGATTTAATTGCTTGTTAAATGTATTATTGGTAATAAAATGAAAGCTTTGACTTAGAGTTATACGTTTATATATTCGGTTCGCAAACATGTATTTAGTAAGACACTTTTCTCATTTCGTTTCAACTCGTCATAAATTATATCTATGTTCTCCATTTCACCGTTTCACCACAAAGGTAAAAAGGCAAGTGAGGTATCTCAATAATATGTAAATTCGTGGATCGCTTTATAATGACTTAGCGACGCATATAGCAACGAAAAAGCATACAACACAGTGTTTTTTACAACATATTTATTGTGACATATATAAATACAGCTAAAAGATGTCTATTTCATCAAGTTCACTTGTTAAAGCATTAACAGATTTAAGAAATGTATATTCCGCGTATGCCTCTTTAGTGTTAGATTTAGTACTATTAAATATCTCTTCTATTTCTTCAATCTTGTATCGGTATTGTAGTGGATTTCTGAAAAGTCCGATGCCAGCATTGATCACACGAGGGTCTTGCTTCTCCCATTCGAAGAAACCACAAACGTCTTCTTTGGGGCAGCAGTGAAATAGACGGTTTTGGTTTGGTCCATCTTTCTTGACTTTTCGTTCATAGTATACCATTGCATGTTGACATATAGGTCTTGGCTCTTCGAATACATTTCCCCATTGTCAAAATTTGCTTATGGAGTGACTTTTATTTCGTCAAGAAACTTCCCCATGATATCGTAATCTTCAGAGATATATCCATGCTTGACACACGCGTACCAAACTTTTTAAATAACCTCTTCATTAGTATATACATATCTATCTTCGTCGTCATCATAAACGGGAACCCCTTTCTCAAACTCTGCATCTGTCAATTCATTTAAGATTTTATTCTCAAAACTAGAAGCACACATATTGACACGAAGCACAAGTTGATTCTTGGCCATGAACAGTATGTCGATAGTCATTGTATATTCTTCTCACGAGTAAAATCCAAAGTACTAAAACCAGTAAGCTGCTGCTGTAATCGTTGTCGAAACGGACTGTGTTTGGAACACGACGCTTAGTAAAATATATAAGGACGCTATAGCTATTATGATAAAAAGCGTAAGGATTAACTCTTTTTGTGACGAAAATGCTGAGTTCAGCTTAATGACTGTCTTGCCCAAACTTGCCTTGCATATCATCATGACGTCAATACATAATTAATGAATGTTTATGTTAATGATGAGTTGTGTTTGCGGCCCCCTATATGATAGTGTTTGCGGCCCCCTTGTATACTAATTAGTGTTGTTTGCGGCCCCCTTGCATACTAATTAGTGTGGCCCCCTGCGGCCCCCTAATAATAAGGCTCGAAAACCACATACACTACTACTGGCATACTTAAAGGTTGGGCAATTTCAGAATGCTGGACGATGATGATAATAATTATATTTATCCAGGATACCCAAATCACTGACGTGTTTTTAGTAGTAGGGGAAGGGGGGTTCTAAGACGGGCGGTGCAGGCGGTGCACGAAGCACCGCCCATGACGTCATCGATTCTTAAATATTTTAATTTATTCAAACTCACGTTAATTTATTTGAGCTCACTTTAGTGCCAATCGCTTTTCTTGACCTTTTTGAACCGCCGCCGATTGTTTATCAACAGTTTTTAGTTTTTTTATATACAAGAATAGGAACGTAGGGCTCGGTATATATTCACTTAAGTTTGCCATTATACTTGTGGGACGTAGGTAATGATATCATACGCATGCGCATTAACACAATTTGTAAAAATGTAGACGGTTATGTTCATTTCATTTTGAGATCAATTTATTTCAGCTTACTACAGTGCTAAACACACGGATTAACGTTTCAAACTAACATCCAGCAACATTTTCCCGCCATATGATGTCAAGGGTTGACGTTGGGTCGATGTAGGGTCGATGTTGGGTCGATGTGGGGTTGATGTGAGGTCGATGTGAGGTCGATGTTGGGTCGATGTTGGGTCGATGTGAGGTCGATGTGGTGCACCGGTTCGAGTCCGGTTCGGTAATGATTATTATATTGTGGGGAAGCTTTAGAAGCTACTATTGATAAGAGGAAATTTCTTATAAAAAGACTTCTCTCGGAGTTCTCTGGGGATTCTGTAGGGGTTCTCTGGGGGTTCTCTGGGGGTTCTCTAGGGGTTCTCTGGAGGTTCTCTCGGGGTTCTCTCGGGATTCCCTCGGGGTTCCCTCGGGGCTCCCTCGGATTATATATATATATTTTTTTTCAATGGCCAATCGGGCCACTAGGACAAGAAAGGCCAAAGGCAGGCAAGAAAGGCCAAAAGGCAGTCAAAAAAAGGCCAAAACCAGGCCAAACGGGCATGCAGGAAAGGCCAAGCGGGATTATAATTTCTCCTTGTGCCGGAAGGTTTTGGCCTTTTTTTTGCCTGCCTTTGGCCTTTCTTGCCTTTCTTTGGCCTTTCTTGTCCTAGTGGCCCGCTTGGCCTCTCCTGCCCGTTTGGCCTGCCTTTGGCCTTTTTTTTGCCTGCTTTTGGCCTTTCTTGCCTTTCTTTGGCCTTTCTTGTCCTAGTGGCCCGATTGGCCTTTGAAAAAAAAAATTAAATAAAAACCGAGGGAACCCCTAGGTAACCTCCAGAGAAAACCGAGGGAACCCCCAGGGAACCCCGAGAGAACCTCCAGAGAACCCCTAGAGAACCCCCAGAGAACCCCAACAGAATCCCCAGAGAACCCCGAGAGAAGTCTTTTTATAAGAAATTTCCTCTTATCAATAGCAGCTTCTAAAGCTTCCCCACAATATAATAATCATTATGACATCTTATAAAATGTTTACATCTACCGAACCAGACTCGAACCGGTGCCCCACATCGACCTCACATCGACCCAACATCGACCCAACATCGACCTCACATCGACCTCACATCAACCCTACATCGACCCAACATCGACCCTACATCGACCCTACATCAACCCTTGACATCATATGGCGGGAAAATGTTGCTGGATGTTAGTTTAAAACGTTAATCCGTGTGTTAGCGCTGTAGTAAGCTGAAATAAATTGATCTCAAAATGAAATGAACATAACCCTCTACATTTTTACAAATTGTGTTAATGCGCATGCGTTTGATGTCATTACCTACGTCCCACAAGTATCATGTCAAACTTAAGTGTATATATACCGAGGGCTACATCATTCCTATTCTTGTTTTTAATAAACTAAAAACTGTTGATAAACAAACGGCGGCGGTTTAAAAAGGTCAAGAAAAGCCATTGGCACTGTAGTTAGCTCAAATAAATTAACGTGAGTGTGAATAAATTAAAATATTTAAGAATCGATGACATAGTTACTTAATAGAGACCTTACGATGTAGGACGGCAACGCGAACGACGACGGCCAAAACAAACTCGTTCAAATAAATCAATTAAATAAAACTTGTCGTGTATTATCAATCGTATGAATTCACTTCAGTTTGAGTAAGTTGAGATAAGGGCTTTTTGGTTTAGAAGATTTCTACTTCAGGACTGAGCCAATTTGCTCAGTACCACTTCTCGCGGCTTGAAGTGCAGACGTTGAACACAAGACGTAAAAATCTGTAGTTTACCGTTGTAAACAGAGCGAGGATGACGTCTAAAACTCCCGTGGGATTTTAATTATTCATTTCTATTCTAAAATACTATAAATTTCATTGTATTTATAGCCGTCGTCGTCACGTTGCAGTCTTAAATCGTAAGGTCTCTAATTTAATTACGAACATTGTGCTCAGGTTAAATCAATATTGTTTTCTATTAAGATTTAGCCTTAAGACTTAGCCTTAAAAACATTTTCTAAATAAATAAATAAACGAGGTCAAACGTACAACTCTCATCTACTCTCATCAAAACTCCCTCGGTTGATCGGCAGGCACAGTAATATCCAGTCAACTCTCATGCAACTCTTGTTCTCGTTTGACCGGGGCGTGAGAGTTGGTGAAACTCTCATGCAAACTCACGCTTCTTAGCTCTTATCAACTCTCATTCTTGTTTGATCAGAGCTTTACCCAGTATGCTGTATGGTATCTTTTCACTTCGCTTTTAATATTGGCAGATAAACGCAATTTGTTTGTTTAAAAAATAATGCTTTTAAGCGTCGGGAGTGGAAGTAATCCTTTTCCAGCTGATAATTTCAGCAAATATAGAATAAATGTTATTCCGAACAAAGAGTGCATAATAATACCACACAATTTTTTATTACTGTATATTTCGAATCAAATCTGATTCATCTTCAGCAGTGTTTTTAAGATATGCCGTTATACACTGCAAAGTGTACTAACCTAGAATAAAATTCTTAATTTTTAGATTATTTTTCTTTTTTTGAGAATTTATTTCTTGTCAAGAAAAAATTGAAGTAAAAAGTTCTTGTGTTGCGAAAACATTTCTCAAAATAAGAGAATTAATCTGGGCAAGATAATCCGAGAGATTTTTTTTCTTATTTCAAGAATGATATTCTTGCATCGTAGAATAATATTCTGACTATTCTTGAAACAAGAAAATTATTATTGTTGAGAAGTGAACTAAAAATCTGCAAATTCGGTAGACAATGATATTTTCTCGTTGCTTTTTCTTAGTTTCAAGAACACTTGTAATGTTATTGACACGCCGGGCAGCTCGTCAAATTATTACGTCAATTCGATCGATCACAAACGCTGCATTTTTAATATGTTTTGCGTCGTATCAAATAATATGTATATTTAAAAATCCTCCTGTACACTTTCAATTGCCAAGAGAGCTTTTTCACCCGTAGCAATATTAAACAAATTAAAAGGAAAAATCTATCCGCGGGTTTCGACATATATGATTGAGTTGAAAGAACTTTGTTTCAGTTGAGTTGTGGCCTCGTATACACGAGATTCAAATACAATGGTGAAAAACACATGGAACTCTGTAGTTCCATAGAAATAAAGATTAATTAATTATTTTGGGGATATGATGAACATTAGTATAATTTGAGTAGTAAATAATGCATTTCAAGTGTTTTGATTGGTTGCCTGACTAGTAAATCTGAAGCATTATTTACTAGCTGAAGTAGTAAATAATGCTTTTTTTCAAAATGGCTTCCCAAAGTCGTTTTGTTGTAACTTCTCTTGACGAAATTGAACAAATAAAGGAAAATGCAATTCCAAAAAATACGAAATTGGCAACAAAATTTGAGGTTAAGCTATTTAATGGTAAGAAGCGTTTTGCAATTAATTTATTAACAACTTTCTTGACAATTTAAAACTTACGAGTGACAAGCAAAGAGCGATAAAATTGATAAAATGACATTTTTACTGTTTTTTTACATCAGCATGGTTCTCACAGCAAAACGAGTTCACAATTAAGTTTGAGAACATGGAAATTGATGAAATGAAGCAATGTTTATCAAAGTTCTACATTTCTGCTAGAAAAACAGATGGTTCATACTATAAAAAATCAAGCTTAATGTCAATGCGAGCAGCGTTGGATCGCTATCTTCGCTCACCACCGTACAACAAAAAGTTTTCAATTTGCGACCCAGTCATCTTTCAAGAAGCAAATAAAGCATTGCATTCCTACCTCAAACACCTTATCGGCACAGGAAAGATCGCAGGAACTGTCCACAAAAACCCTTTGACTCCTGAAGTTTATATAATAAAGTTTAATATGTTGAAATATATCGTAAAGTACTTTGGACAACTGGCAAATATAGCAAGACAACACACACAACAGACGCATTTTGTGGCATATATTTTGGGCAAGGAAGTGCTCGAACAGTCTAGAGGCTCTAGCTAGCCTAAGTGTTTACCTAGAGGAAACGGAGGGACTCTAGATTGCAGAGGGTTGAGCCACCTCTCGCATGTTGTTAAGCGAGTTGAGACCGGATGGTCTAGAGACCACCATTAGTTATACTGAGACAGTAAGGGCACTCAAGACATGACAGAGCATGCAAAAACTGTAGGTTATTCCAGAAGAACAGGTGGACTTCTAGATAACCGGGGAGAGGGCGGATTCCCGTACAGGTCAGTGAGCTCGTTGAAATTGAGTCCTAGTTGGACTTGGTACCACTAAGAATGGTACTCAACTATGTATGACTGATTCATCGAGTCTCCAGGTCAGGTCATTAGGTCGCCTTTACGACCTGAATGACCTGTAAAATGCTCTTCAAGTGGCGAAGTGTTGTCCCAAAGGACAGCACTTCCCTGCCATTATTTATTTAATTCAATTCTTTGAACAATTTAGTTACAAATTTACAAGTTGCATATAGAGGATCTATATGTAACTTCCCTTTGATTACTGAAATTGTCTGGAGTTAGAAAGAGCAGTGGCAAAGCAAGCCATGGAAACTGCTCTTGCTTTTCAAATAAGCATGCATTAAAAATAGGGTAAAGACAATACAAGTGATCCTTTGCACGCTTGTGTTTACATTTTATGTTGTATCTCATTCATAAATATGCGTGGGCATAGAGTGAGAATATAGTGATAAGCAGCATACGTGCATGTGTTCATGCTGTTTCCTTTCAAAATGTCGGACTAAAAGAATTATTTGGGAGAGAAATTATAAACGACATTTAAACAATATAATTATGTTCAATTTATGCAAAACTATAAATTGCAGTTAATGAAGTAATATGTTCAAGAAGATTCCATTTACCCTAAGGCCTAAAGGCCTTGCCAGTCTGTCAGCTGCGCAATTAGTTCATGCACCAACAAATATAGCTCAGGGAAAGCTCAATTACCTTGATAGAACAAAGCGTTTATTCTCATGTCCTGTTAATAAATATAAAATATGCTAAGAACTTGAACTTTGGAAACTTAGCATGCGAACAACTGATGCAAACTTCGATCTAACCAATCAAAGAGTTATCCTAAAGATAGCTGTCACCATCATGCATACAATTGTTCTCTTTGTATGAAAGACATTTTGGTACAGTTTATGCGTCTGCTGCTCAGCTCATTCGCAAGATTTAATTCAGTGTGTAAACAGTGCTAGTGAAATTTTTCAAAGTTTAATGCAAGGTATCAAACTTTGTATCACAAAAAAACCCACCCACCTCCCCATAGGCAGAGCCGAGTACTAATCTATCAATCGAATCTACTGCTCAAATATAAAAATTCTGTCATGTAGAACATTTTAAGTCCGACGTACACAGGAAAATTTTGTCTTGGGATTTTGCTGCCAGGAAGGAAAACAGATTATCTAGGCCTGCTAGACATTATGCACAGGTAATGCCACAAGCTATCTCTCTTGGATGAGCAAAACCTCTCTGACCGCAATAGGGACTTTGATTGCCATTGCTTCCAGAGTTTTTGTATTTTTATGCGGGAGAAGGTTTGATACAGTATGTAGTTAACTAATTCAAGGTTAACCAATTAATATCCAATGGATTTGCCTTACCAAGTTAATACTTTAAAATAGTGTAATAATTCTTATTCTCTTAAGATTCTATTGCGGCCAGATGTTTTGCTAATCCAAATAGAGAGCAAGCTTATAGCATTACATAATGTCCAGGCAGTCTCCCACTCTCCCTATAATAACTCAAATTGTCTGCACTGGTCTTGCTATTCAAATAAATGTGCACTTAGGTAGCCCAAAGACTAGGCCTAGAAGAAAATTATTTCTTTCGGGGACCAATATGATCAAACAAAAAAAATTCTGTCAATATCCGGGCAATTCACTAACTAGGAAAAAAGGAAAAGCTTAGCCAGACGTGTCCATCCTTTCCCTCCAACCCCTGTTGATCTCACAACCGCACTGCAAATCAGCAAATATCTAGATCTGTGTATCTAAAATATATCTTATGGTCGTTTGCTCCTAGAGTCTACACTCTAATATCAAATGTGTTGGCAATCCCTCGATATCGAGTAAGATGTCTACTTGACAGTTTCAAAGTTGGTGAGTTCGTTTATGACTGTGGAGACCAATTCTCGAGAGGCAGGATCGTTGGCAAACTGGACATATATATTCTGTAGAAGTTGTTGGAGCTGCGCTAGCAACTTCTCGACGGCTCTTTTTTGCAGTTCGTAGTCTTTCACGATGATCGATCTTCTTCTGTTCACAGTGTTCTACACCAGTGTGGGTCACTTGTCTCCATCCTGATCTTTCGATGGCTAGTTGTTCCCATCTCTCATGATTGATGGCGCATTGCTTCATATTGTGCTTCAAATTGTCCTTCCACCGCTTTCTTTGCCACCTTGGTTTCTCTTCCCATCAGTTAGTTCAGGATATAAGATCTTTCTAGGAAGCCTGGTTTCAGGCATGCGGACAATGTGACCAGCCCAACGGAGTTGGTTCTTGATTATCATATACTCAATGCTTTTAAGGCTTGCTTCTTCCAGAACACTAGTGTTAGTTCGCTTATCTTGCCACTTGATATTAAGTATACGACGGAGGCATCGCTGATGATATTTCTCAAGGCATTTCAAGTGGCGACTATAGGTGGCCCATGTTTCCGAGCCGTATAATAAAGTTGGCGGAATTATGGATTTATAGACCTTTACCTTGGTGTTGGTAAAGATATCCTTGTAATCAAACACTCGTAATCTAAGGCGACCAAAAGCAGCACTCGCAGACCTTATACGGGATAGTATTTCAACGTCCAGATCCGCCTTACTTGAAAGACAACTGCCAAGATAGGTAAAATGGTCGACTACTAGATCAAATACTAGATTGTTGACTGTTGTACAGGTTGGCCTTCTAGGAATTTTCTGGGAACTTAAACATTTCCTGGGATCCATTTCCCATGGTCGTCCGATACTTTTCCACCTCTGCCAAAGACGATACATTTTTAAAGGTTTCAATAATTTAAAAAATATATTTGCATAGTATGGCTAGTTGCTAATGTCTAGCTTCACCACTGAGACAAAGTATATAATCTAGCTTGCTTTCTTCAGGACATTTATTGTTTTGCAAGTGTTCTTACCTCAAAGGCGGGCCTCTGAATTCAAGTCGGCAATCAGAAAATGCCGACCTATCATTATATCAGGACAGCAAGAAATTACCGACATGCAATTATACTTTTCTTGTGCAAGTATTGAGTAAAAAAGAAAAGTAGCTGGAGAGATATTCTTCTGTTGCATTCTGGTTTATAAATGTAATTAATGTTGGCAATATTAATACAGGCACATTTTGTTGAAAATTTAAATTTGCCAACCTGTTGCTGACCTGCTTTCATTTCAGGATGAGAAAAGTTTGTCGACCTGATTTTTTGTTAATTCAGAGGCTTGCAATGGTAAAGTACTGGCAAACAGTATGACTTATGTATCGAAAAGTTGAGGGGTCATTAGCTCAAAGTTTTGTAGGGTAAAATATTTAATGGGTACAATAGTGGGAGGATAGTTACCGTACTGTCATACTGTATATGAAACCATATATTGTCAGTTAGACTTTGGTAGCTGCATATTGACTTGCAGTTTATTAAAATGTATTTTCCTGTCTAAAGTTCATATAAACCAGCACAATTTTCACAAGCCTGCCATGTAAAATATTGTAATTTATTCTCAAATATATATTTCGATATGGATAAAATTTGTGTGAACGAGCATTTTAAGGTGGCTCGATATAGTAATCACGAAATCCCTTATGCAAGAATCGCGAAAATAGACTTTATTCTATAATTATGAATAAACCCGCGTGACAATTTGAGCGCGCGGGAATATTAACGAAAGAACTTCCAAACTGACCTGACGTGAGCAGTTGCTCGCGCCATCTCGCGCCATTGTGCGTGTTCTATAACGTTTTCATGTCAATTGCTGACATCATTAAAACTTTTCAATTTTGAAAAACAATGCACAATATCTCATTATTTTGTCCGGAGACCTATGTTTAAATTTTGCACGCTGTATTGCACCGCAAAAATCTTTCATTATACCAAAAATAAAAAAATTCTGTAATGTCAAAAAAAATGTATTGAAGAAAACGGCATTTTTTTTAAAAAAATGGCATTACAGAATTTTTATATATTTTGCTTATTGTTAGTCTGTCTTGCAAGTAAAATAATGCACGAAAAAGAATTGGGGTCACCGTGTTTTTTTCCAACTACACGAGGCAATAGGCTATTTTAGAGTGAATTTCAAACGCGTATGTTGTCAAGCATGCAATCAAGACCTCGTTTTAATCTTGACATCAACGTGAGGTCGTCAGCGAATATTGGCGATCCAACATACAGATTCTCTGATCATATCTTCATAAATCTATAATTTTATGCTAACTAGAAAGTTCAGAAGATATATGCACTTAAATACTGTGACAAACACCTGCTTAACTGGCGAGAAATTTACTTTTACACATTACATATGCAGATTTCTTACGAATTCTGCTTGGTAGATTTCCTGGGTAGAGCTCCATCTTTCTCCTCATTTTAACTGCCATTCCTTCTGGCTTTTTCTGATTCCTTATCCAATTTATCCAATTCTGTTTAACAGTAGAAAAAAAATTTTTAATTACATTTATTAATATCTGAAAGGGTCCTGAAAATAGGAAATTATATCTACAAACAGGTTAAACTAAATAATTGCAGCGTTTATTTAGAAAATACTCTTAACCTATTTAAAATGGCCATTGATGAATCCGCCATTACAGAAGTCAATTATTTGAAAGGCATGACAGTAGATACAATAATATAATTTATTATATGGCAAGTGCTTGTTTTGGTGAATCTCGCAATCTGATTGGTCGCTGACGAGGCAGGATTTTCCCGTATTGCCCACGGGCAATACGGTATTCTTATTGCCCTGCGACGACTTGAACACATTTCAAACCAATAAAAGCATTAAAAAATCCTTAAAAATAATTGAAAACAATGAAAAATAAACGGAAAATACGGAAAAGGGATAACTACAAGGGATAAAATCAAGTTTTGTTGGCTCAAGTCGAAATATTAAGGTAAATTTTACGATGTTTTTTAACTAAAACAGTCAAGAATATTTTTGTTTTTTCGAACATGCAAAGTTGTTTTTGTCCTTGATCCGATAGCTCAATATCACTATATTTTCTATTAATTTTATATTTTATTCTATAAATGGTACTGTAGAGTAGTTTTACTAAGCTAAAATTAGATAAATTTGTAAAAAACTAAGACAAATTCGTATCATTGAAATTATTTTGACATTTGAAAATGACCGGCTTTGAGTTCGGACTTTGTACTTAGCCCTCGCGTGACCAATGTTTGGCAAAATCACTTGTTTTTTGTTGTCTGAAATGCCATATAATAAACAACTTACTAACTTCGACTGTTCGGTCTGTACGGTAAAATATCAAGCCTCGGTCTTGCTGTATTGACCTCGCTATCGCTCGGTCAATACAGCAAGACCTCAGCATGATATTTTACCGACAGACCTCACGCTCAGTTAGTAAGTAGTTATTATTATATGGCAAGTGCTTGTTTTGGTGAATCTCGCAATCTGATTGGTCGCTGACGAGGCAGGATTTTCCCGTATTGCCCACGGGCAATACGCAATTTTATTATATGGCTTTATGAAATCCGCGGTTCTGATTGGCTAGCGAGCGGTCCGATAAAAGCCGTATCCGGACCGTGGTCCGGATAACTAGTTATCCGGACCGGTGTCCCGGATTAAAAAATTAAAAATTTTAAATTAAATTTTAAAAATTTAAAACAGAAATATTTAAAAATATTTTTTTTAAGTATTTTTAAAAATTTAAAAAAATTTTTAAACATTTTTTAAAAATTTTTTAAATTTTAAATTTTTAAAATTTAAAATTTTAAAAATTTGCAATTAATAAAACAAAAAAAAACAATGCCCATCGTTATGGAAGCCAAAGTGCCAAACTGGCAAACAACCGTCGTTGTTCGATAAAAGTAACAGAATAGCTAATGAGGAAGCCATTTCATGTCTCAACATGAAAGGTGGCGAAAAATTCTTGTTTATGCCTTAATTAATTTAAGAATCAAACTCAAGAGCCATATAATAAACAGTTTATTGACCTCGCTTGTTCGGTCTGTACAGTGAAATATCGGACCTCTGTTTTTTAGTACGGACCGCGCTCGCTGCGCTCGCTTGGTCCGTACTAAAAAACCTCGGTCCGATATTTCACTGTACAGACCTCACGCTCGGTCAATAACCTATTATTATTGCCCTGCGAAGAAAAGCCGAGTTTTAGACAAGAAAATGAGCTCAAGAAATCTTTTTAAATACTCGAAAACGGAGAAAATAACAACAACGAATGGAAAAATAGGAAATTGAACCATGGTTAGCATTCTATGATCAAGTTTGGTTTGCTTAAATCGAAAAAAGGTAAATTTTTACAAATTTTTTAGACTCTGTAACTGTAGTCGCTGAGAATTGTGTGTGTTTTGTCTTTTGAGCATACGAAGGGCTAAAAAAATCGCTTGTAATAAGCCAGAAGGAATTTTAAACTTTTTAAAACATTTGAAAAAAAATATAACTTTAAAACAGCGACACAGTCTTAAGTATTTTTAGATAATTTCGTAGTCTGCTTTAATTTGTTTATTAATTTAAAGTCTAAAGAGTAAACAAAAAATGGCTTATCAAATGAGTTGAACTAGCAGCTTGTTTTCCGAGTTGTTTTCTGCTATTTTCGAAAAACTGTTATTAAATTATTAAATATCTCTATTTCTGTGTTAACATTTTATAAAAACGTGTTGTATGTAGTAGTGTTTTACTTAGCCAGATGCATTTGTACGAATGATATTGACATTTTGAAAATGAACCGGATTTTGGACTTTGACCTTTGCTTTCGCATGACAAATCTGCGAATGTTTTCCACTGTTACAAATAACTACTCAATTAATCAATTGCCATATAATAAACAACTTACTAACCTCGACCGTTCGGGCTGTACGGGAGAATATTAAACCTCGGTCTTGCTGTATTGACCTCGCTATCGCTCGGCCAATACAGCAAGACCTCGGTTTAATATTCTCCCGTACAGCCCTCACTCTCGGTTAGTAAGTAGTTAATACAGTACTGTAATACAGAGATTGATTGAGATTGATGGAGGAATATTGGCCTTGGGGTGTAATATTTGGACAATTGCAGATTACTTATCCTTTAATACAATCAATAAGCACAAATTTACTATGAGATGTACAGTAAGTACAAGCACATATGTGTCATATGGCTGTTCCAGTATAAGTAGTGATGAACATGTCAATATACACAGGGTTTTTTTTAAGAAAAATTTAGAACTGCACATTTTGTCATACTGTCCCAACATGCCAGGGCCTTTTTCAAGAAATGGTTAGTGGGGGGAGGGGGGCACCAACGAAAAGGGACCTAACAAGAATGTGGTATATTGAGGGTGTGTGGATGTGGTTGGGGGTCTGGGGGTTCTCCCCAGAAAATTTTTGTATTTTTGAGTTTCTGTGGCTTGATTTCCTGCATTTTCAGAGACATTTTTTGAAATATCCCATCTAAACAGACTGAGCTTTTGGTGTAAAAGCAATGCTTTGTTATGAGAATATCATAACTTTCTTCTGACCTATAAACTTAAAAACTTTTGGACAAAAGGGACCTTCACTGGGTGGATAGTTTACTGGGGCTAACATTGGGGCTGGGGGGGCTTTGGCCCCCCAGTATATTAATTAAAAAAGGCCCTGCGACATGTCATAGCATGAAATTCAACTCGCGCAAATGGCACCATTTTTTTCTTATTAAACTTTCATTAACTGATTCTCATCCCTTCAAATAGAAACGATGTAGAAAATTGTCAACAAAAATTATATTGTTGAGTTTTTTATGAGAAATTCTGGTACTGCTTTTGTTATTGAAGCTATATGTATTCCATTTATTCCTTCGATTACTTTAGTTTTCTACAATAAATATCCATATCCTGAAAGTTCGTATTTTTTTCAACTGCACAAAATATTTTTTAGAGTTGCACAAATTGATTTAGAACTGCACATTTTGTGTAGAACTGCACGTTAAAAAAACCCCTGAATATACATGATGGATGGGGCTTCGGTGGCGCAGTCGTCAGAGCAAGCGCCTTTCACCTTCGACTTGCTCCAAGTCTGTCTCATGCGAAAATGCGGGCGGAAGGAAATTAAGGCGGACGGCGGGCGGGCGGACGGCGGGCGGGCGGGCGCGATAAATTGGAAGAGGAGAGACAGTCAGACAGACTTGTTTCCGTTGCAGCGCGCCAAATTTACCGGTTGATTTTTCAACCGGTATGCGGGGCCAGTAGCCTATACTGCTCATTCTGAATTAATTAAACAAAAGCTGTCATCAATCATCATCTGTAGGCTGTAGCCTCTGGGCTGTAGCTTCGGAAGTGAGAGAAATAATCACAGCTTGTGGCGATTAACTGAGACTGACAATGCGATCTATAAAGGATGCTCAACGGTATGGAGTTATTTAACTTTAACTTATTAGACTTATGACTCACTGCTTTAGATTCATTTTTCAATTTACAGTTTACTCACTTGTTTCCTTTTATAAAACTATACTTTAGTTATACTTGTTTCGTTTTATAGAACTATGGACTTTGCCTAGACTTCTCGCGTAGAGGGACGAATATTCCCTTGTTTAATTCCCATGGAACATTATGTCTATGAGATGTTAATGTGGTTCTATAATTAGCGCTGCAGAACATGTACATTTCATGCACAAAATTACTGTAACACGACTATTTTAACGATTTTGTTGTTTTTCTTGATTTTTTTGTGATAAAAAGCATTGGTTTAGCAACATATTTGTTGCTTGTTTGTAAGACAAACACATAAAACTATGTAAAAAGCATCAAATTAAGCGTCAAAATCGGAAATTTGGTTTCTCTATTTCATCCCTGTATTCTGTAAGCGGGCTGGCGTATTTATATGAAATATATTCATCCCGCCTATACCTATGGTCTCGGCTGACTACTTGGGTGAGATCTCGCCAAGCGGCCAGCTCGCCTTCTCATATGAACGCGATGTATTTTTTATACTGAAAAGTACTTGGAGGCGAGATCATAAGCAGTTCTCGGTAAGCGGAATTATATGAACACGCAGGCCCTAGGTTTGTTGACCTTAATAGTATTTAACTATAAGTCCTAAATCTGTTTGGAATTCATGTAAAAGCTCTAAATTTAAACTAGCTTTTGTTTTTTTGGATGCTATAGGCCCTATAGCTATACTAAATAAGTTTCTTCTCGCGTCGGCTTTCACGACAACAATACAACACAGAACGCAAGTTTTATTCTTTGAATTTGGCGATATATCTACACGAGTACGTGCAAGCTTTCGTCGGAGTGACATTACTATTATTCTCTTGCATAGCCACACATCATTTGCGGTAGATAACGGCGGTTAACATGCAGATTTGGAAGTTAAAGAGTTAAAGTATTAGAGCTAGTGTGAACAATGTGTGAACTTACTAACTTAGGTGTCGAATAAATTAAAGCACCGCAAGGCACAAACTTGTCAATCAACTTTCCCGCGGAATTTATAATCGGATTCAAATTGCTGCAAGGGAAACAAGTCTGTCTCTCCTCTCCCAATTTTCTCGCCGCCCGTCTCCCGCCCGCATTTTCGCGCGCCCTAATATACTCCCCCTATAAGAGACAGACTTGGAGCAAGTCTACTTTCACCTCTGAGTTGTGGGTTCGATTCTCGCTGGGGACTCTACTCATGTGAAAAGAGTAAGTCAGCGCTCTACCGAAAGTCGTGGGTTTTCTCCGGGCACTCCGGTTTCCTCCCACAGGGAAAGCTGACTGGGTGGGTTAGGATATATATAGATTAGGAAAGTAATATCACAGTTGTTGTAAAAATATATAGTGTAGGCTAAGTACGTAATATAGGTAAGCGAAATACTTGATGTAATCGGTCACTGAAAAGCTCCGACGGGGAGTGGGCTGAATAATATATGTATGTATCTTCATGGATTACATGATCAAACTACCAGAACAATATAGGCAAAACTTATATACCTGTAGTTTAAATAGGCACACATTGTTTGCTACAGAATCAGTTAGATAAATAGATAGATAGATAGATAGATAGATAAAATTTATTTAAACACGGTGGTTCTATCAGAAATAACATTTACAAATATTAAATTCTTAAATTTGGTCTACCTAGGAGCCGTGTACATTGTAACAAAACTATATTTACATTATTTTTGTGTTTTCTGGTATAATAGATTTAAAAATATTTAAATAATATATTTACAGCAAAATGTAAAATTTATAGGTTTCAATGCAGAAGTTATGTTTTTTAATTTCTGTCTTAAATTTTGATTCTCCTCTTTAAGTTCAATTGGTAAGAAGTTCCAAAGTAAAGATCCAGATACCGCAAAACCTCTTTTATAACATTTAGTTCGAACATTAAGTATCTGAAAATTTCGATCAGATGATTTTAAATTACAAATAGTTGATCCAAACTGCTTCTCAACATTTCTGATAAATATGATGGTGAATATCCATTCATAATTTTGTGCATCATTATAGCTTTCTGAACTTTTCGATTGTGTACCAGAGATGACCACCCCAATTCAGGAAATACATCACACGTGTGAATAGTTTTGTATGGCGCCCCAGTAATGATACGAGCTGCACGATTTTGCAACTTGTGTAGTTGGTCTGCTAGCGTCGTATCAATACTGTCCCATACAGTACTACAGTAATCAAATGACATTCAGTGTGAGTTTGCTTGCACAAAGGCCAAAGCCATTCTATAACACACTGAATGTCATGTTCTAACAATGATTTGATTTCTGGTATGCTACATCCCGAAGCAGTAAGGTTTGTATCATCTCACGGCATACATTCTCGTTGAACCATGGTAACACAATTCGGTAAATCATTAATGTAAATGAGAAAAAGGAGTGGTCCTAAGACACTTCCTTGTGGAACCCCATAAGAGAGTTGCTGTGCCTCTGATAAAATTCCATTCACAGTGCACATTTGCATTCGACCACTGAGATAAGATTTGCTGGTTGATTTAAGCCTAGATACTGTAATTTATTCAGTAAAATTTCATTGTCACAGTATCAAATGCCTTTTTAAGGCTGCGTTTATAAGTTTTCTATCAATGTTAAAACACTATTCATTTGTCATATCACGAAATCCAGATTGTTTAGGATTTATCAAATTGTGTTTCTGAACATAGTCCTCTAATTTAGTGTACACAAGTCTCTCAAGATAGATAGATAGATAGATAGATAGATAGATAGATCAATTTTATTTAAAGACGGTAGTTCTATAAAAAATGAAAAGTTACAAAGTATTCTTAGTTCTGGTCTACCTAGAAGCCTTGTCATAGATAACTAAACATATTTACAAGTATTTTTTTTGTTTTTTTCCCGTTAAGTATGTATTATTTACATTATGTACAAAGAGTATAGTTAATTATTAATGTTGTCAATGCAAAAATTATGGCTCCGAATGCCTTTCATAAATTTTGAGATACTTTTCTCATTTTTCAATGAGCCTGGTAAAGAATTCCACATCATTGGTCCGGATACGGAAAACTAACATGATATATTTAGTTCTAACTTTCGGTATTTGGACATTATTTCTTGATCTGAGATCATACACAGTTGAACATATCTCTTTTTCCGAGATTTTAGTTAGGTATTGTGGAGCATGGCCATTAACAATTTTATGCATCATAATTGCTTTCTGACATTTCCTATTATGGTCAAGAGTTGACCATTTTAAATCAGAAAACACTATCACAAGTGTGAATTGTAGAATATGGAGCACTTGTGATGATACGGGCCGCTCGGTTTTTCAGTTTCTGAGCTTGTCAGTAAGCGTTTTATCAATACTATCCCACACAACAGAACAATAGGTGAAGTGTGGTTCAATAATAGAATAGTAAATATTTTTCAGTACGTGTTGGTTAAAGAAAGTCTTTGCTTTTCTCATAATACTTAAATTACTGTTAACTTTCTTTATGACATTTTCAATATGATTTTTGAATATTAAATTATCATCAATTGTTAGACCTAAGCATTTAAAAGCATGAGCCTGTTTTAGGTCTATGTTATTAATAGTAAAACTTAAGTTTTCATCTTGACTGGCTATCCTTTGCCGGGAGCCAATCAACATGTACTGAGTTTTAATAACATTTAAAGTAACTATAAGTTTTAATAACATTTAAAGTAAGATAGGCTATTAGAACCAGATGCAGTTAAATTTGTATCACCTGCATACATTCTAGTTGAACTATATTTTAGATAGATAGATATATAGGTACAATCCTTTTCAAATGTGTTGGGACAGATGTCCCAAATACCTATTATATTGACAAACGTCGATCCCCCCGCCCCCTATTCAATGTTGTGTCCAAAATATTATCATATTTGACGGAGTATGGTCTTACAATTGGGAAACCAACATTGATTGGGGAGGACGGGGGAGGGAAGGGAGACCAATGTGTATTACAAGTGTACAGATTGACCTATGCTCCAAAACTGCAGGTGTCCCAACAACTTTTGAAAGTGATTGTCTGAAAGGCGTCTATAACATCCTTCAGTCAAAGAGTATTTTTCAAAGTTATTTTCATGAAATTCAAATAGCATTTAGCGTAACATATTTGGCGAATTGCATTGGCATATAATATCTCGTTTCCTATGCGTTCTTTGGTCAATATATTTGAAATATAACGCGACAGAATAGTATATTATACAATATGGAGTTATAAAATGCGATGTATTGGGAGGGGAGTGATTCAAGAGATATATTATTGAAACTGGTCTATGCAAGCGTGATATGCAAATTTATCTGAAAATTTAGAGACGTCGATTATTGTTCAGTAAAATGCACGGGAAAATTGATGGACATTGCGTACGAGCCGTGCATATTTGACGACTAATTGTACAATGTGTCCGTGTTATAACTTTATAGCGTCTGCTGTTGTTTTGTTACACTGTATACTAACATGGTCTTTGACGAAAAGATATATCTGACGAAACGCAGGCACATGTTACCTTCTTAAGTATGGAACAAGTATTATATTCGCAAAATTGCTAAAATGGCTAGGAATCCCATCGGGAATTTTCCCACAGACTAAAATAGCAACTATGTATAGTCCATCAAGCAATTGCTAATAAGAAATATATCAAGAAACGTGGCTGGAGTGTAAAGGACAATCGCGTAAATCTATTCTCCAAATACCAGTAGAAGATATTTTTATTTATTATGATCATTTACTATGTATGCCGAGGCGCAGTGAGGCCGTGATTAAATATAGATCTATTATTTAGGACGTGAAACATGTATGTAATATAAGACGCTTGAAATACGTGTTCGGTTGACACACGGTTGAATATGATGACGTGATTTTTTCCCCGTTTCTGTTTAAAAAAGCTAATTAGCTCCAGCATTGTTTGAAGGTCACTTTTGTGGCGTGCCCTCTGACCCGGAACAAGCATAAATACAATGCGTAATTAACATAACTAAAAAGAAATATCTATACCAAACAAGTCAAAAATAACTAAATTAGATACCTAAACAAAACAATTATTAAAACATACCTTCCAAAAAATCAGATCTTTAGGGATAAAAATCGCAATATATTTCAGCAATTTTTCACCTAACTTTGTTGAAAATCGCAAATGTGAATATTAATGAGATGCAATGCATTGTGGTATACTCACCATTCCTCCTCTGGTTGACACTGTAAATCGTACAACATTTTCCTCAATTTAGCTTTGAGTTGATACGGCATATTCAATTCTTCCACAGTAACTACTAAAAGAAAGTGTTTAGGGAGCCTGTATTGATATATTACTGGTTGTTCTTTCCCAAAAAGTATGTAAAATTGTGTGAAGTGTATCGATTGACACTCAACTCTAAAAATCACTATAGTATATCAGATATATTTATATAAAAAAGTGTCAACCGCTCCAAAATTTGGCTTAATCACATTTAAACTCTTTAATGACTAGCAAACACATTGTTAGATATTCTCAACATATTATTCTCAGCCTTGTTCTGTTTTGAAATTTAAAGCGTTTCAGAGGCTCGTTATTTCATTTTTGTATAGTGTCAACCGATGTGTCAACCGATGCTACTTTGATAGCAATCGTCTATTCCGGAAAAGCTTATTAGGATAGCTTGCGCATACAATTAACATTGGTTTGACCCAAGAGCGGAGGTAGAATTGTTGATAATAAGTTTGGAAAAACATGAATTACATGCACTCACTTCTTTCTGTTGATTTTCTAGGATTCGAATAAATTGTACATTAAATGGCCCCAGCTGACTTGCATCACCATGGTGATGACCATATCAGTTCAACCACCCGTGGCGCGTTGTTTGGTGCCCAAAGCAATGTATCATGGTTGTCTACAATCCTATTTACTATCCACGAACTTTCTGATAACTTGCAACATAAACGTAGTGCTTGAAGTTATAGCTATGTCCAAGTGATCACCTCTTTTCGTAGGTACCTCCAAATTTACTACCATCTGAGTGATCCTTCATGGGCGGTACGAGAGCCATGGGGAGACAATTCTATCTCAGAATTCTGCTCTAAATAGATGTACACTGTCACATTAACTACTCGTTTTCAACTAAGCGCTTGCTTGGTTTGAGTACCCAATTTAGCAGTTGGCTGATCCATTGTTCGTATACGAATAATAACCGGAAGTCTATTGATATGCGATAAACTATCCGTAAATGTAAGATAATTAAACCAAAATAGTCTGGTTTAACTACCACACCACATTAAATAATTCAATAGTTTTGGGCGTAATTGATAAAAGCTAAAAACACAATAAACCTTAGGGAATTAAAGATGCTATACCCAAACGCCCATATATTCTGTTAATTATTAACTTTTCCAATTTCACACGAACTAGAGTGGTTAGAAATGTTGTATTACATATGCTATGCACAATATAGAAATAAATACATCGCCCTTAAAGCATTCTTTGCCAGTTATTTTGAAATATACAATAAAAATTTGGGGTATAGTGTTCAGACTGTCTGAAAGGCGTCTATAACGTCCTTCAGTCAAAGAGTATTTTTCAAAGTTGTTTTCATGAAATTCAAATAGCATTTAGCGTAACATATTTAGCGAATCGCATTGGCATATAATATCTCGTTTCCTATGCGTTCTTTGGTCAATATATTTGAAATATAACGCGACAGAATAGTATATATATTATACAATATGGAGTTATAAAATGCGATGTATTGGGAGGGGAATGATTCAAGAGATATATTATTGAAACTGGTCTATGCAAGCGTGATATGCAAATTTATCTGAAAAATTAGCGACGTCGATTATTGTTCAGTAAAATGCACGGGAAAATTGATGGACATTGCGTAGGAGCCGTGCATGTTTGACGACTGATTGTACAATGTGTCCGTGTTATAACTTTATAGCGTCTGCTGTTGTTTTGTTACACTGTATACTAACATGGTCTTTGACGAAAAGATATATCTGACGAAACGCAGGCACATGTTACCTTCTTAAGTGTGGAACAAGTATTATATTCGCAAAATTGCTAAAAAGGCTAGGAATCCCATCGGGAATTTTCCCACAGACTAAAATAGCAACTATGTATAGTCCATCAAGCAATTGCTAATAAGAAATATATCAAGAAACGTGGCTGGAGTGTAAAGGACAATCGCGTAAATCTATTCTCCAAATACCAGTAGAAGATATTTTTATTTATTATGATCATTTACTATGTATGCCGAGGCGCACTGAGGCCGTGATTAAATATAGATCTATTATTTAGGACGTGAAACATGTATGTAATATAAGACGCTTGAAACACGTGTTCGGTTGACACACGGTTGACACTCAGAGGAGGAATGGTGACTATACCGTGATGCTTTGCGATTAATTATATATTATTCATTTTTCGGACGAGCGCGCTCATTATTCGCTTGGCTGTCGCTATCAACACAACACGAGTGAGAAATATGGCGGATTTTATAAGCCCAATTCGCGGCCATAAAGCTTCAGTTTTGGAAGGACATGAGCTTCTTTTTGTTCATTGTGTATCGTCGGAGCCTATGCTGCTGGTTCCCAATGGGTTATCGTGTGTTCAGTTTGAATGTCGTGAGATTCACATCAGTTTTTTGGATAGTTTGGACATCAGAAGAATCGCTATTTGTCCAGCAACTGTTAATGGCATAAAAGTTGACGAAATGTTCGACGATTGCAGTAGTCCCGTACAGATAGAGATACATTCCAGTTGTATTTTTAAGGTAGGTATTTGTTTTAATCGTGAAACGTATTACAAATTACAAAATAATGTCATGTATTAAAATAAAAGCAAATATTTAGCGAAGCAATTATAGCCATTTATAGGTTACTTTCACTTTGACTTTCAGGCTTCACCATCAAAGCCCGTTTTTGCTTTTCAATTTCAGAGTTCTGGGCTTGTATATGATTCATACTCTGATAACCAACGTCTTGAACCAACGTTGGCAATAATATAATATTTGTGCTGTCTATTTTCAAATTTATATGCATTTTTATGGCTGGGAATCCAGTTACTATAAATTTATAGAGAAGCTTTATTTTGTTGCTATTTACTACAATTTAGTCTTTACTACACTACCAATATTGTTCTCATATCTTGTAGTTCTCGGACCTCAATGATCCTCGGCGAGATGAAAAAGGACAAAATCTTGTCTTTTATAATGTTATTTTATGGGATTTTGATATTCTGCCAACACCACCTTCTCAAGCAGTTCAACCTCGAGATCCGGATACTGTTAATGAAGAGTTAGACAACGTGTTGTCACCAGTAAACTTACAAGGTGAAAGTGGATGTAACTGTACCCTACAACCAATAAATCCTGTGTGCTTGGTGGGTATTCCAGTTCATCGGATGTTGAATGATGATGATGTGATGAGAGAAAGAGAGATGGAGGAAATCAGAGAATTAACTCAAACTTTGGATGTGGAAGATTCTGTAACAGAGGAGACTGATGATTCCAGGGAAGACGACAATGGTCTTGATGAAGAGGATGGTGATGATGGTGATCTTGGTGGTGATGGTGATCTTGATGGTGCTGGTGATCTTGATGGTGCTGGTACAGGTGATGGTAATGATGGTGATCTTGATGGTGGTGATGATGATAACAGGGAGATTTTATATGCTGAAAAATTTGTTGTTGTTGGGTCTTGGCATGAACAAAGATACCAAGGTGCTCTTGCAAGCTGCATGTGGAGGAGATCGGCAAAGCTTGATTTACAATTTAATGTGGAATCTGAACCAGACAATGTTAAAGACAAAAATGCTTTGAAATTTTCAATTTTTCACAACAACAAGTGGCATGTTATTGGTTATTGTGCGGTGAACAAAATCCCTAAACTTAAGCGAGCTATGCATAGAAACAAAGTACGATCAGTTTCTCTCGAAAGTTTAAAGAGAAGATATGCTCCCAGGGAAAATACATTACTCTACTGTGCAGCATTGCTGATTTTGAAAAGTGGACCATGGGACAGAGATGATCCAAGAAACAATTATAACAGTGATATAGATTACTAGAATATTGTAAATTATTGTGTTTTTATCTTTTTGTGGAAGTGCAGGAACCCTTTGTACAAAGACCTGTTGTTATTGGAAGGCACATTTGAAAGACTGGAAGGAGACAAATTTTGTCCAGGTAATTTTCTGCTGGGTTACACTCCCTTCCACAACTGTGTGCTATCAAATGTTACAAATTGACAAGTAATCATACATATATACAGCTGTACTACAGATTATGGTTTTTATGATTTTTACATGTGTTGTGATTGCTTTTATAGCTGCTGTTATGGCATAGTGGCAAGTCTTTATTCCACAAACATAAAAGTTAGAGAAGTATGAAATACTGAGTAAGTATGATCTAGTTGAATAAACAGCTAAGTACTAACCTATAATTCTTTTTTGCAGCATTGTCTGAAACAGGTATATTGCTTGGGTTATGATGTCATGTTTCATGATTGATAATATATTTTTTCTATGCATTTACTAGGATAAGCACATTGTTACATTTGTAGAATTTATAGATTTTGCAGCATTGTATTAAACATGTATATTGCTTAGGTTATGATGTCATGTTTCATGATTGATACTATATTTTTCTAAGCATTTACTAGGATAAGCACAGTGTTACATTTGTAGAATTTAGACATCATACATATACTTTTAATTAGTACATACAGTATTTCATCATAGTTTAAGTTTTACATTTGAAAGTTTTATATTGAACATTTAGATTATTTGTTGGGTTTTTTACATTATTCATTAACTTGGAATTAAGATAATTGTACATATGTAGGATGTATAATTTCAGGAAATAAATAGGTTAACATGTAAATCTAGAGGTACAAATGATCAGTTTTTACTAGGCAGAGTAAAAGCACCGTTTTCTTAATCAACCTAATTCTTCCCATGTGTTTTGGTTGAATGAAAATGGTGCGACATTTCTTAAACATTTTATGCATTTCTTATTTCAGGTATACTGTAATTATGATATGATTTGTAACTTGAATTTTATGAAAGAAATAAATTGTTTTCATAAACAATTCACTGTGTGTATTTATTATATTGTCTACCTAATTAGTAACAACCTGGGTGCCAGAGCCTCTGGGGGTTTTATTGGGGATGTGAGAAGTGACGACCTCCATAAGTCATAACTGATTTGAAAACAATTCCATGGATTTTCCAATTTTGCTCTGGGGGTGTGCAAAAAACTCAGGAAGGTGTAACAGAATTAAACTTTATTTCAATCATATTACATCACTTCTGCAAATTTCTTGGGGGGGGGGGTTCTGTGGGTACACACTCATGGCCAGAAAATCCGTCTGATGTATATCTACTGTTTCATTGGTTGAGATGTGATATACAGTATCAGAGCCCAGACGCACAGAACTGTGTCACGATTATAAAAGCTGATAAAAATTGGTCACATGATTTAAGCTGGCCAATATGTGTGCATGCCATGATATTTGTAAAATTTCAAGTTCTCAATTTCGGAAATGAAAGTGAACTATTTACCTGTTTAATTCGTTTTTCCCCCCTTTTTATTATATCAAACAAATAGAATTTGTTATATAAAACGAATACATCTAGAGCTTGTAAGTGAATACATGCGTATGTGTCTTTATGACGTCACAAGTACAACAACCAATCACAAAAGCTGTATCTATGTACTCGCCACGACAGCTCGTTAATTAGGCCTTTTTTGTTCTGACGTCATACGATGTATATAATAAATCGCCTACCTTGAAAAGCAGCAAAAACCAATGCATTTGATTTTCTACCATCAATCCTGGGTTATTCAAATCAATTCTTGAACGACCTAGCCACGTGGAAACTATCAAAAAAACTTACGGGTGCTCCAACAACACAATGCACATAAAATCACGTGCTTCAAATCAGTCCAGATGACTTTTGACAGGCGGGGATTTAAGTATATATTTTGTCTTTATCGGGCTATTATTGGTTATGTACAAATATAATACACACACTCAGTCAATTGTTTATGAAAAAAATTTCTTTCTTTCATAAAATTCAAGTTACAAATCATATCATAATTACAGTATACCTGAAATAAGAAATGCATAAAATGTTTAAGAAATGTCGCACCATTTTCATTCAACCAAAACACATGGGAAGAATTAGGTTGATTAAGAAAACGGTGCTTTTACTCTGCCTAGAGAAACCTACTGTCTAACACTTATTTAACTATACTATCTAGAGTCACAAAACTGATCATTTGTACCTCTAGATTTACATGTTAACCTATTTATTTCCTGAAATTATAGATCCTACATATGTACAATTATCTTAATTCCAAGTTAATGAATAATGTAAGAAACCCAACAAATAATCTAAATGTTCAATATAAAACGTTCAAATGTAAGACTTAAACTATGATGAAATACTGTATGTAGTATTAAAAGTATATGTATGATGTCTAAATTCTACAAATGTAACACTGTGCTTATCCTAGTAAATGCTTAGAAAAAATATATTATCAATCATGAAACATGACATCATAACCCAAGCAATCTACATGTTTGAAACAATGCTCAAAGCAGAATTACGTTAGGACCTAACTGTTTATTCAACAGAAAAGGATCGTACCTACCCAGATCATACTTACTCAGTATTTCATACTTACTAACTTTTATGTAGACGTAAAGGGAATTGCCAAATTCTAGTAGTCAATGCAACAACCTAAACAGCAGCTATATAAAAGCAATCAATAAATTATTACCACAAACAACTGAATACAGTAATGTTGAGGAGATCATAGTTACCATTTTCCTGTTGTAGTGCTATCTGGAGGATCCATTGCGTAGAAGATCCATCTTTTGTCAGACTTTAACACTGTACATGTTGACACCTGTAAAAATCATAAAATAAACAATCTATAGTTTTATTCGTTAGTATTATACAGTTGTGGAGTAGGTAATAATAAATTATTACTGTAAATCCTTTTTTGATTAGGCACCAAACCAATCTTTTACGGACATGTTTTCGGCAAACCCTCTGCCACAATTTTTACTGCTTACTGTAATCTTTTGTTGTAGCTAGATTGTATTCTACTTTGCAAGTTTTGTGTCACTGATGACGGTAATAGATTTTCGGAAACACGTCTCTCACAAGGCACTATGCCTATTTTTATCGTATTATAGTGGATACTTATAGCTAAAAATATTTCGTACTATACAATAGTTTCGGAAATAATGCTTAAAGCATTTACCTCACAACCTTCCTCCATAACGATTTCAGATCTTTCATTGTAAAGATATTGCTAAGAAAACGGTGCAACAGTGAAATGAACCCCTCTACATCATCTGAAGTCCCAGCTCTGGGATGCTCAGGATATCCAATTCTTTCACTTTCTCTCCTTCGATGTTCAACACTTTCAATGTTAGTGGTTACAGCAATCACGGTCTCTCTTGAGAAGCCACAAATTCCCTTGATTGGTCTACATATGTTATATCAACAAATTGTCATTTATGTGCTATACTTTAACTTTCTTACAATAAAAGTTGGTTGAAATAACTTAAATTCTGATCGTATTATAACAAATAAACTACTTCAAGTCGTCTTATTTTTTTTCCCACTTGAAATTCAATTTTGCACGAAAATCCGTTATGAAAATTTCAAATGTTCACATTAACACTATACAGTAGGACGTTACTAACTTCCTGTCAAACGTTAGCCTTTTCCGACTTTATTTTTATGTTATCTGCCTCATTCAATACAATGAACAAAACAAGAAGTTATTAAACCTAAGTGACCAATGGCAAAATTGTGATAGGAACTTACAGTAGGATAAAGAAAAATCCAACTTATGTTATCGTTTTTCTAGTATAAAAATTTTAAGACACTTTTCGTTTTCTGTCTTCATTTTAGTTTTAGATAATTATAAAGTTTACAGTACCTATTTATGTCGATGGTGGCTAAACTCGTCGTAGTTTTGTGCCACGGCATCCAGTCGTCCATGATCATGTTGAGCATAGCATAGTTCTTCTTACATCGTTGAAGCTCAGTAAGTCCTCTACCATCTGCAGCTTCATGCCATCCTGCAACAATCTCAATGTACTCTCCTTCTTTCTGGTAACCGTTCTCACTGAGAAACTTTGCAACGAGAAAGGACATCATTCTCTCAGCATCGACAACAGATTGTTTTCGTTCACCTGTTAGGGCCGCATATGTCAAACCAGTATTTGGATCACGCATTGCATCATCAAATCCATGTAAGTTCGTTCCAGGTGGTCCTTCCTCTCTTGTGTGTTTCCAAATACGTTTGAGAATGTGGCAGTGATCTTCTCTTTCGTGAAATGCTTCACCAGTGTCATCGTCAATTTCTGGTATGTAGATATAAGTTGAAAAGTCTACACCCTCCGACATATACTTGCTGATAGCATACCTGAATCGATATGTTGCAACAATGGACTTAAGCATATCTTCTGTTCCGTTCCTGAATGGAAAAGGTTTGAATCCTTCTGGCACTAAGGACATTCTTATGCACTTTACAGCCTCAAATAAATCCATGCCATCATGCCTCAAGTTATGCAACAGATTGATGACATCAGAGGGTATTGCTGGATCTACCACTTCAGTCAAGCGCACACCGTTACCATCATCTAAAAAAATGATAATGTCCAATACAGTCCAATACATACTGAGGTGACGTCGTGCTTGAGTGGAAGGCTTTCTAAGGGCGCATATATAGCAGCCACCTTTGGCAGCTACGGTGGAAGGGCCATAAATACCCACAACTTTTGGCAGAGTGTTGACTAACTCTTTTCATACATAGCTATCATAAGTCGTCCCCAACGAGTGGCGTACAACGCCACCAAAGCCCCAGTATACTTTATATTTGTCACAAGCATATTAGTTAATGAGTTAAGCCCGTTTTCCACTACGCGAATTGCGCAAAGAGATCAAATAAAAAGTTGGATCGCTTCCGATCCTAATTTTTCACCGCGATTTTTTTCGCCAACCATTCATATTGCTGGCTTACGTTTTTGCTCCGCGATTGTGCAAACAAATTCGAATAGTAGAAAAACGGGCGTTACTGTAATCTGTATACTGCATTTAAGCATCCTACCGAGTGCAACAAAAAAAAATTCAATTAAAAAATGCTGGGACCGGTTGTATAAAACTCTTAACTATAGCTTAACTACACGTTGGGTAGTTAAATCGTAATTAACTCCAAGATATACGATTCTGATTGGCTAAAAATCTCACTAAATATAGTTAAAGTTAACAAGTTTTTTATACAATAGTTAACAGGCATACAAAACAACAAAGCAGTACTCTCAAAATAACACGTAACAGCCGCTAGAACCCCGGCGGTTACTGGCAGGTTTATCAAAAAATATATATATAGCTATATATACAGTATATATCAATCTAAACAGACAACTATAAATCCACATCACTGCCATTAAGCCCTGAAAACAATCTATCAAATATCTATTTTGGTAAGAATTACTAATTAGACTACTAGATAAATATTTTTATTTCGCTCCAGAAATAACCAGGGGCCGCAGAACATATTTTATTTTGGCGTGACTAAGAGGATTTTTTTTAAATTTGAAGCCCGCAAATCACATTTCCTGCATTCTGCATTAATTCTTGTAACTCTTGTGCATGCGGATATTATAGTGTGTACAAGTATTAATAAATAATGTATATAGTAACATTTTAACAGTAATTACCTTGATTTTTCACGAGCAATTTCAACAAAGATGACTCAGATTTCCTGCTCACACTTTCCCGAGCATCCCGTATCAGTTGCACCAAGTGTAATGGACGCTTCTCTCCTTTAGTTCTTAAGCTATTAAATTCCCCATCTGTGACAAAACCTTAATTAAATAAACATAAAGGATTAAAGGTAAATTTTCATTATGTTTAAATACAGTAGAAGGAAGACACAAAATAACTGTACTTATTATATACACAAACTCTGGATATGAGGTATTCTGCAATCTGATTGGTTCTCTACTAGCAGGATATTAGCTCTTATAATATAGCCAGCCACAATGCTGCAATCTGATTGGTTGTCTACTAGCAGGATATTTTGTGATATCCTACTAGTAGAGCAATATCCTACTAGTAGGGAAAAAAAACAAAATGGCTTCCAGATTTGTAAGCATGAATGATGAAGAAATTGGAGTTTTGCTTAAAAATAGCACGCCTAAGAACACAAAAAAGGAAACAAAATTTGGAATGAAGGTTTTTGACGGTAAGCCAAATGTAAATGTGTATAAAATTTATACTTAAAAAGAAATTACGAAAAGTAAACATGTATCGCAAAATAATCGCTTTTTAATTTGCATTTGCCTGATTTATATAAAACAAAACAAAACATGAAAACATATTTTATTTTTCGTTTAATTTTATAGAATGGAGCATTGTGGCTGGCTATATTATAAGTGAAATATTATATTCGCTCTCGTCGGATATTGGCTGATAGCCAACTCGGCGAAGCGCCTCGTTGGCTATCAGCCAATATCCGACTCGAGCTCATATAATATTTCTTACATATCCTGCTAGTAGAGAAAAGTAGAAAAATTTATGGCTGGCAGATTTGGACAATTAAATGAAGAGGGAATTCAAGTTTTACTTGAAAAAAGTACGCCAAAATGTTCTGTTCATATCCAGCGCTTGTGTATATAATAAAACACTACACTCGTGCCATAATGAGTTATTCTACTCACTCTCGTCGTATATGACTGATAGCCGACTCGGCGCTATCGCACCTCGTCGGCTATCAGCTCATATACGACTCGAGTTATAACTGTTAAATATACTAGCTGTATGGCAGTGCATTCCACTGACTAGTACTTCACACACATTGCATGTCTGGGGGTCTGTCTGTTCACCTGTCTAACACCTAAATGAACCTAAAATTAAAACAACGCAATTGAAATAAATTCCATGTGTTGTAATGTATATTGTACTTACCAATAGCAAGCATGTCAAGTTTAGCCATTTCTTCCCTGATCTTATTGGTCAATTCTCGCACAGTCTGATCCTTCATGGAATGGTACGGCAAATACTGAATTGGCAGGCAGTAAGGTTTCTTGTTTCTGCACTCGTCAGATAAAAGGAAAATGAACACATGTGTTGCTGCAGGTTGTCTTCTCTTAACAAACAAATTTCTCAGATAGCTCTCCCATTCCACTTTCTTTTCACGCATACTCTTCTGCACATGCACAACTTGAGAACTCTGGCCGACACTGACTTTTAACGTTTTCACATACGAAAGTAACGACTGGCACTGCTGTAAGAGTTCAGTGTATTCAACTCTTTCCCATGAAAGTTCCATAAGCACCTTTTTCGATGGGTTTGGTGTTTTGTACTTGTCTGTATAAGCCTTGTGTGCCTTCGTTGCACCTTGCGATAAAAATTGCTTGTCAGTCTCAAGATTTGTTGTGACTTTCTCAAGATCAGCAATCACTTTCTCCATATTGTCCTGCGAGGATGCCAAATCTTTGAAGGTCTTTACTTGTCCCTCATACTCTGTTCTTAATTTCTGAAGGGCACCATCTCCAAGATCAGCATCTCCATTCCACACACCTTTAACTGATTGCTGAAGTGCTGGTTTAATGTCACAGCCATCACCTTTGATCCAGAATCTCCCAGAAGGATATGTGTCTTTCATGTCTTTAAGTGCTTGTACCTACAGTATAATACAGAAAAATATCAAGAAACATAATAAATTTATTATTTCCCAAAACCACATTTGAAGTACCATATATTTATCAACAATATTTATACACACCTGTATGATTGGCTCAGTACTAAATTGTGATGAGGCTGTCTTAGTTGCAACAGCCCTTATCCCAACACATGCTACATTGACTTTTGCCTAAAAACATAATTACTGTTAATTTCATAAGGTCAGTGCACAAATATTCTGAACTTCATTTTAAAATTCACAAATTATTTATTCCAAATTATGCAAGTTTGTTGCAAACTTCATCATGAATTTACATTACATCATGTTCTTAATAAACAAATCCTCTATTTGGCAACAACAAACAAAGGATGGCCCAATCTGGATGGCAAAAATTTCCAAGGTGGGATTGTGCATCTTTTCTGGAACAACTAAGAATAAATAAATACATTTGAATACATACAGTATTTGCATTTAACTAACCTTATCTGTGTAACCATGGTCCTCTCTACCAAGACCACTCCACATCGGACCCCTGAACAAGCGATTAAAGCGTGTGGGAAACTCAGCACACAAACTCTCATGCCACTGAAGAAAATCGTCTGGCATCTTAATCTGGATAACATAAGTAGAAAATTTTAGTGTTTTTATACATATATTTTATAACAACATTATTACTTAACAATTATTCGCCGAAGGCGAGGTGAATATCGATGAATAAAAACTGAGACGAAGTCAAGGTTTTTATTCATCGATATTCACTGAGGCGAATAATTGTTTTAGTATAATTACATAGATCATTACTTCAAAAAATATAAAAATACGCATTTTAAAACATAAAAATGTGCAAAAACGGTTTGCCGCCATTTTGGAAAAACGCTTTAGGTGATTATCACGTAATAATCACCTAACCAGCAACGAATCAGCATGCAGAATTATTTTTAATCACCTATGTAATTATAATAATATTTAATACTGCATGGACTGTACAGGATGGTATTTGTAAAATTGAAGAACCTTTATGTTTTGAGCAAAGGCAGGCCCTTGCTTAACAGGCAGGCCCATTACACTGACATCCACTGTTTGAAAATATTATATTACTGACACTAGCATAACTAGCCATAGCAAATAGACCTGATATGCAAATTTTTAATGATTTGAATTATTCAAACCTTTATAAAATTGATGTAACTAGTGTCTAAATTTACTTCATAAATATAACATAGCAAGACCAAATGTCATGGCTAAAGTAGCTTAACCACTGATTACTGAATTTAACCACTAATTACCTGCTTAGTATGAGTGGAACTGAAGAATTCTATTTGATATTCTACCAATCCAAATGGCATTCTGTCCATTGGAAATACAGCCTCGCCAGTAATCGGGTTAGTCTTGCACAATGCCAATGCAAATTTGTACAATAGGTTGCTCTTGTTGTTCTTTTTTAACAGTTGCATTGCTTGAATAGACAGTGAACAGAAATTGCCTGGGTTAGATGTTACATTATTTGCCAAAGCCAAATGCAGGAACAGTTTGTTCAACAAATTTTCTAAATCACCATTTTGTAGACAACTAGCGAGTTTAAACACATTCTCCACTGTAAGTAATGGTTGGGCATCACTCGTTGTTGGTGCCGAGGGTGGTGGTGGTGATGAGGGTGGTGGTGGTGCCGAAGGTGGTGGTGGTGCCGAAGGTGGTGGTGGTGCCGATGGTGGTGGGAGTGCTGAGGGTGGTGGTGGTGCCAAGGGTGGTAGTGATGGGGATGCTGAGGGTGGTGGCGGCCTCTTATAAATCACTAGTTCTGCTAAACTGTCAGATAATGTCAAACCATAATGGATTTCAGCATCTTCCAATGTTGCAAACTTTTTCCTGTACACAACAGTTACTCGTGATCGCAGACGGCAATCTATATAAAAGGCATGAAAACAAGAATGAAGTAACATCATATCTATGATTGAATAATATTTAAAAAACATCCTTGATCTTACTCTTTTTATACCAAGGGCTTTCAAAATAAGCCGGCAGCCGCTGGGTTACTTTGAGCTTTACCGCTGGGTTACTATGAGCTTTACCGCTGGCAACTGTGACCTGTTGGTCAAATTTTAGAACAATTTCAATAACAGACAACTTGAAATCCACATTACCGCCTGCTAATTTATTATCACAACAGTCTATATTGAACTAATTCTGAAATCCCTGTATATTTATATTAATGAATTAGACATCTAACAGTAGCATTAACTTACTTGATAAGAGAATGTTAGAAGAAGTACCACATTTAATATGTTTGGCACCATCGTCCCAGAAACTGTTCTTTTTACCAAATGATGGCCACTCTCCAACAGACATTTTTCCATATTTTGGATCTGTTTTGGCAATCACTATGAACTCAACAAATGCCTTGTCTTCCTCAAAGGTCCATTGATGAAATTTTACTGGGGACTTCTTTGTAGGAGTAAGTTTCCTCTTTCTGGATATCTTTCTACTAGGAAACTACAAATAAAACTTCTACATTCAATACGAAATAGCTTTCAGTTGAGCAACAGTTGACACACTGTATAATTTATATTTATCTGTATCTTGTAAACACATTATAATTTAGTGTATCCGCTATTGAAATGTGGGAAATAAAGCCATTATTATTATTATTATTATTATTATTATTATTATTATTATTAAAGGACATTGGCAACGAAAATTTTTATTCCTTATATTGATAGAGCATGCCTACGGAATACTTAATTTCATAGTTTCCCTTGTCCATCGCATTTAGTTGTTGAGAAAATTTGTGACAAAGTTCAACAGTCGTCCGCCATTTTGAAAAAAAACGCTTATGCTAATTTATGCATGAATACATTTGCTGACGTCATTAGATGGGTTAGACCAAATCTGACAATACAAATTATATTGTATTTACGCATTGTAAGAACATTTTGTTAAAAAAATAATACATACATAGCAAATGCAATTAAATAATTGTGCACTAGGTAAGTATCACTGTTCTGCGGATATGTTTTTGACAATATTTGCAATAAACGCGTATATTTGCCTTGATGCGCTTAGATTTTCACCCCGTACTGGACATCTGCCAAATAATTTTATTTAATACACACATTTCATATGTTCCAAATTACATGTTCACGTTGTATTGCAGAAATACTTGGTACACATCAGTCAAAACATTATATAAGATTATATAATTGGAAATATTTCTATAAAAAAAACATCGAACACAACTAGCGACAATATGCAATTTATCCGACTTTGTACTGAAATTGTATTACGGAAAAGCGAACCACCTGTCTTGAAGATGGCCACCCAGTTTGAAAAGTCTTTAGCCATAAATGATGTCGGCTAGGGCAACAACAATAGAACATTAGCGCATTAGAAGTATATTATTTATGGCGGCACGGATACACCTTTGTATAAAATTTTTAATGTTGTTTTTTTTTCGGCGAGGCCTGACCAAGAAATCAAAATTACAACTGTTGCCGCGTCAGTGCTGACAGATTCTAATACAGCATTGTTGCGGGATAGCTATAAGGCCCATAAACAAATTTTGCTGCTTCATTATTGCAAGCCGAAGCAAAGGTGAAAACATGTCGTACTGCCCGGTATACGGTTGTAATAGTGACGCAAAAAAAAAATCCTAGTGGGATACATTTCTTTGCGTTTCCAAACGGAAAATCGGTAACCCAACAAATTAGAAGAAAGGCATGGGTTGAATTCTGCAAACGCAAAGCATTTAAGCCATTGTCTAACAGTAGAATTTGCTCGCTTCATTTTTCTGAAGACGCGTACGAACCTGGACATTCGCCACAGTTCCTGGAACGTATAGAGTGCGACGAAACGTTTCGAGTACGATTGAAAAGTGATGCCTTGCCAACCTTGAACAAACCGTTACTTGATGCAAGCGCAAGTAAAGCAAGGACTTTTACGGAAAAAAGACAGCGAAGAAAGGTAATTCGAATTCTCGATCAACAAATTGCCAGATTGCCATTGCCCCCCAAAAATTTATTATAAATATTTACCTACAATTATAGGGTCTATCTGAACTTCTAAATCCCGGAGAACTACTAAAGGAAGAAGAATGTTCAACGGAAGAAGAATGTTCAACAGAAGCCGAAACTCAGTCAGACGAAATGCCAGATCAGCCAACCGAACCAACCGAAGAGCCGAGTACGTCAGCGACATTCGAGACCGAATTGTTTCTCCCCAATACTCGAGAAAGATCGACACAAACATACAAAAAACAAGCAAGAAGATCAGTTAAAACGCAGACAATTATGACAACAACTTCCACGTTCTTTCAAACGAAATCCGCGGTACCTGTGGCTGTAGAATATCCGTCCATTTCGGAAGACAACACTCAGGAAAAACCCCGTAATGTCGAAACAGATCCCACACAAACAACACCAGAAGTTGACGTGGAAAGCAGCACAAGCGAGGAATCAGTGACACTGCACAGTGAGTTTGTTCCAGTCGAGGCGTCATCGACTGAAAGCGACGAAGGCAGCGAGGACTCGGACTCGGACAGGCGTACCATTCTAGTGGAGGGGAAACTCCCACAAGACCAGATCAAGTTCATTGTATTCGAAGAAGCAATACTGGATGTGTTTGGTAAATGCGGCCAGTGTGGCTCGAAATGTATTGTGACGATGCAAAACCAAATTGGCTCATCGTGCAAAATTTGCAGCTCGTGTACGACTCAAAACGAACATTACTTTGAGTGGACAACTGGTCCGTCTGTGTCCAAAATGCCAGCATTTCATCTGCTGTTAGCATCTGGTATTCTCGCAACAGGAATGGAATCAGCGAAAGTTCTTCGACTCTTCAACGCGTTGAACATTCCTAATCTGAAGCAACGGGAGCTGTCAAATATTTTGAAGAATTATGTAATTCCCGCAGTTTACAAAGTTTGGCAAGGGGAGCAATCTGCGAGACTGAGAGAATTAGAGGGAATACCCATTGTGATTGCATCTGATATGCGTGTTGACAGTCCTGGTCACACTGGTCTATTTGGATCGGGAAGCACGCTGGACATGAAAAGAAATCTTATACTGGATACCCAAATAATCAAGGTAAACGTAATTGCGTTGAATGAAGCATTTTTAAATATAGAATTATAATAGACCTTACAGTTTATTCACTTTGCCTTGGCCCAATGGCCTCGTTTTCGTGTGGTATTTACTAATGTTTCGTGCACAATAGAGTTAAGAATAAGTTTGTGTTTGGGCTTATTAAAAGATCAAGGAGAAACAAATTCGTGCAGGAAACATGGGTATAACATTCATATGCGTCTGCCATGCCAATTGCCAAAACAGGTAAACATGGAAACGAGGCCATTGGGTCAAAAGCGAATAAACAGTAAGGTCTATTGATTATTTCAATAAGAGAAATAATTATATCTTGTTTTAGATGTCCAACCGTTTAATGTACCCGCTATCTATAACCTAAACTATTAAGCTCGTTTCCTCCTGATTCAGATTAACACTGTCTGTACATGAAAAGCTGGACATCTGAAACTGGCTTAGTAAAGTTTAGATTCTAATTGCCTAAACATAATAATTGTGTTTTAAAAAAAATATTTTAACAGTCTACTGAGGTAAAAAATTCAAATGCCATGGAGCTTGAATCTCTGAAGAGGCAAATGAAATGCTTGGAGGACAACAAGGTTGATGTTACCAAGTTGGTGACAGATCGTCACATCCAAGTCTCAGCATTTATGGCAAAGGAGAAGCCAGATATCGAGCATGCTTATGATGTCTGGCATGTAGCAAAAGGTATAACATTATAATTATGGTATGTCTGTATATTATTGATTTTTGCAGGTAACCAAGGGTGGTTGGGTGTAATGGTTCCAAAAGGACATCTCTCGGTAAAATCTGACACGGGCATCATATTTTACACAGACACCGTGATAGGTCACCCTAGCTAGAGCTCAAAATCCTATGTCCATATGATAATTACCAACATATTTGGTTGGTATGCTTCCTTTCCATATATCTTGTATATTAAATAATTTTCTTTACAATTAATTCTTTTTGCCATTTTGAAGGTGAGAAAAAGAAATTGACAAAGGTTACAAAGAAAAAGAAATTTTAGTCAATTAAGCCATGGATTGGGGTAAGTAATACATAATTATATTCCTTATAAGCATTAAAAACTAGCATACACAGCAAATTAGTTGGATAATTGTACAGTGTTGCAGATTGTGCATTACGGCCAATCTCATTCATATTTTTTTTTCATTTACTTGACAGTCAATCATTAATCATATCTATTGGGTTGGTGCCTCAAGTGAAGCAGAAGATGAAAGAGAAGAAAAATGGCGCAGCATTCTAAACCATATTGTGAACATTCACGAACATGCTGGTCATAAGATCTTCATTGAATGTCTTCATGGCACACTTGAAAGAGAATGGCTTAAACAAGGTCAAGCAAAATTTAATTAACTATGGGTTTAGGTAGTCAAGGCTGACTAACTAACTCATCCCAAGAACCCCCCACCCACTCAACTAGTAAAACATCCAGCATTGATGTGCATTGTTGTCTAGTATCATACATTGATCGTTCTTTATGTACATGTATATTACAGGATCAGCTGCTTACAAAATGTTAGAGGAAATGCTAACAAGACCTCGACTCATTGCAGCAATTCGCAAATTATCACAATACCACCAGACATCTGGTTTGGAGGCCAAACACGCTTTGGACAACACACTTGCTTCAAAGAACACCTACCATTCCTATCATTCATTAAGTGCAAGGTGAGTTTTTCATTGCCTGATAGTGTATAATAATAGCTTTTAATGTCTCATTTTAAGAATGTGTTATGGTTGTAGCCCCTGTTAGATCTAACTGAACTCACATGAGAATTGAGTGTGTTGCACAAACTACAAACGTTGTATACTAGTGCTTATTATTTTTTTGTATTCCTGTAACAGATTGTACTGTTCAAACTTGCACTTCAATGAAAATAGCAACAGGAAGCAAGCAACAACTGCTGATGGAACGCTGAGATGGGCAATTGCTTATCCAAAAGCATTTAAAGGGGAAAAGGCTGTCGCAAAACCGTTGAAGGAAAAGCCCACCTATGGTAAGAATTTAATTTCCCCTTCAATGACAAATTGTGTGACGAATGCTCTTTGAAATACATGTTTATGTCCAATTCACTCTTCCAACACACAGTCTTGAAAAAGTGAATTGGACATAAACATGTATATCAAAGCAACAAGTTTATCAATTTCCTTGCCTCAATCAAGAGAATTTCATATCTGAATATTTGTTAAAATATGTATTAAACAAGTCCCCCTAATATATTATTACCCAATCTACTGTAAGTTAAAAAAGTTCAAAAATCTAATTCTATAGGATATGTACAGTTGATATTGAATCAAGTTATTCAATTGAGAAGTCAGTACCCAACACTGAAGAAGGCCAAAGTTAATGCAAATGACATGCTACCTGCTGAACCACAATCTCTTGTTGAGCAGTACTTGGAAGGAAAGGAGCGACCCTCAAAGGAACAGGTGGTTGCCAGCAGAAAGTCACGGTTTAGTACGCCAGCCCTACCTACAAGTAAAGATAAAAGATCAGAGACTAAGCCGTGTGCTTGCAAAGGAAAATGTGCCACAATAAAGTGCAATTGTAGGGCGATAGAAGTGCTGTGTGACAGCAAATGCAAGTGCAGTGAAGCAAAGTGTAAAAATCGTGAATGAGGCAAATTCAGGCACTTCCTACTTCATTGTAAATATGTAAATTAGGTTTAGGGTTATTGTATATATTGAGGGGAGGTGGGGGTTGTGGATACAAGGTTTAGCACTTTAGGGTTCATGGCAGTGAAGGTTTTATGTAAGCGTGAAGTGTTTTCCCATTTAGGGTAAGGTTAAAGTGGAGAAAAGTCTATAATTTAGTAAAAATTGAAAATTTGGGTTTGTCTATATGGTCGGAGAGAATAGATTTATAACCTTACCCTAATTAGGAAAACACCTCACTTTTGTCCAGATTTTATAAAGGGTAAATATATTTACCAGTAATATTAAAATATTAATTTAGTAGCAACTGCACAAAGTGCCATTTATTAAATGTAACATAAAAGATTACCGTTTTGATGTTTTGGCATATTTAAAATGCGTATAAAGGCCATTAGGCGACGCGAAGCGTTCTCGTATTCTCGAGTAAACACAAGCAGGAAAAGGTCTTCTTTTCTTTTTCCCCAAAATCTGGAAAACCCAGCGGGAACATCGCTGATATGCCACCAGTCGATACAGTTTATGTATTTTTTCAAGATCCCCATCGTCAAGAGGCCAGTTTTCCTCAAGATAACGACAAACATCTATCTTCAGTACACCTTCTGATAGCATGTTGTCTTTAAAGTCCGGATGTGTTGTCAAACATGTTTCGCCTTGTGCCTCTGTTTGGTCAAGAAGTACTTCATATTCGTCGTATTCTAACGCTTTCATGGCAACAAAACATTCAATAGCCTTTGTTGATAAAGCGCAATGTCCACATTTACACCAACTAAGACTTTCAAGGCGCCAAGCATTTACTCTTTCAAATTCGTGATCGACTTCCTCGTCAGACGAAGACAAATCACTGCCTTGTTCGGAATCGCTTTCATCGCTTAAATTGCTTGTTTTTGACCCCGGTTCTGGTTCATATTGGTAAGGCAACACTTCTCCTACTTGGTTCTCGTGAATATTTTCCATCACATTAATAAAAACCTACAATTTCCTTATAAAAATGCAACAAATCTAGATAAACACACTACAAAATATATTGCTGTTTTGGTTGAACCCATCTAATGACGTCACATCCGGCAATTTGACTCGGAGATAATTTTTTTAAAATTTTGTCCAATATGGCGGACGATATATAGATTTTCGGTGAATTCAGATGCACATAACTCATGAACAAAAGACTTTGGTAAGGAATTAGTACCATATCCATTGTTAGGTGGTGCAACACTTTTAAAATAGGCAATAAAAATTTTCGTTGCCAATGTCCTTTAAGTGCTATAAATGAAACCTTTGTATAATTTTTACCTTTGGTGACATTCCAGGACTCTGAAACAAAGCTCGACTGGATGATGAATTATCCGTACGTGCAACTCTTCGTGACTTGTTCACAGGTTTTCCCGGCGTATCTCCTTTAGAAATATATGCCCTCTTGGCAATATCATTTTCCTCATCAACAATGTCAATATCAACATCGCTGTCGTCAGATTCCATTTTTTCCCGAATTCTATAATAAAATATAAAAATACAGTCAGCACAGTTAAATATATATTGCAGGTATTAAACAGGAGAATCAAAATATATAGCAACATATAAGCGTATGTTTCTAAATACAATATAAAATAGTGCATCATACACAAGATTCCCTCGCGCCATAATGATCACAACGCGGTCTATTCCCGCCATCTGCGTTAGAATACAGCAAAAATACCCCATTTTCAAACCGCGATTACTCCTCGATTTACTGGAGCTATTTAAGGTTTTAAAGTACCAATATAAAGAACAAAGCTTGCTGAATATGATGACGTGATTTTTTCCCCGTTTCTGTTTAAAAAAGCTAATTAGCTCCAGCATTGTTTGAAGGTCACTTTTGTGGCGTGCCCTCTGACCCGGAACAAGCATAAATACAATGCGTAATTAACATAACTAAAAAGAAATATCTATACCAAACAAGTCAAAAATAACTAAATTAGATACCTAAACAAAACAATTATTAAAACATACCTTCCAAAAAATCAGATCTTTAGGGATAAAAATCGCAATATATTTCAGCAATTTTTCACCTAACTTTGTTGAAAATCGCAAATGTGAATATTAATGAGATGCAATGCATTGTGGTATACTCACCATTCCTCCTCTGGTTGACACTGTAAATCGTACAACATTTTCCTCAATTTAGCTTTGAGTTGATACGGCATATTCAATTTTTCCACAGTAACTACTAAAAGAAAGTGTTTAGGGAGCCTGTATTGATATATTACTGGTTGTTCTTTCCCAAAAAGTATGTAAAATTGTGTGAAGTGTATCGATTGACACTCAACTCTAAAAATCACTATAGTATATCAGATATATTTATATAAAAAAGTGTCAACCGCTCCAAAATTTGGCTTAATCACATTTAAACTCTTTAAAGGACATTGGCAACGAAAATTTTTATTGGCTTATTTAATCTTACTGGACCACCTAACTATGAGAATGTTACTATTTTTTGCTGTAACATTTTTGTTTGCGAGTAAAGTGCAAGTAAAATGTGATAAATTTGCTCATCGGCCGCCATCTTGGATCAAATTCTCAAAAAATTATCTTTGGGGTCAATGACCTTTGTGACGTCATTAGATGGGTTCGCTTCAAAACAACATAGGGATCTATATAGCGTGAAGGTTTTGGTAACAAAAATATGTCGTTTTGCGCGTTATAATGAACAAAAATTCTCACAACCAGGCAGGAGAACTAAGGAAATGCTACACTATCGGGTAAAGCCATATTAAGCGTGTAAGAAGGAAAGGAATGGCGAATTTTACAACTTGCGTGGTTTAATTGTGTCACGCGTTTGTGAATGATTGGGTATTATTGAAGCTATACTATAGTATTTTGTGTCGTCATACACTCTGGAAAAGGTTTCAGGAACCATCTGTTGTTGTAGGATACATTCTTTAACCGAAGACACGAGAAGAGATGTTTGAAATGTTATATTATAGAATTATAAACTCGAGACACCGAGAAAGGTTGAACGAATTGTCAACCAGCGATTTTGAGCACCTTGACCTATAAATATCTGGAGCTAAACTAAAGCCTTGAATGTTACTGAAAAATAAATCTGGTGCAGAATTATTGGATGCAAGTAATATTCTTTTGAAAACAATCTATATTCAAGTTTTAAAGAATAGTTATTCACGCGATTCATATGATTATGAAGTTTTGAGCTGCTATTGTTTTGACGGGAAATATGAAGCTGTCAATATTAACTACTTACTAACTGAGCGTGAGGTCTGTACGGTAAAATATCAAGCTGAGGTCTTGCTGTATTGACCGAGCGATAGCGAGGTCAATACAGCAAGACCGAGGCTTGATATTTTACCGTACAGACCGAACAGTCGAAGTTAGTAAGTTGTTTATTATATGGCATTTCAGACAACAAAAAACAATTCATTTTGCCAAAAATTGATCACGCGAGGGCAAAGTCCGAAACTCAAAGCCGGTCATTTTCAAATGTCAAAATAATTTCAATGATACGAATTTGTCTTAGTTTTTTACAAATTTATCTAATCTTAGCTTAGTAAAACTACTCTACAGTACCATTTATAGAATAAAATATAAAATTAATAGAAAATATAGTGATATTGAGCTATCGGATCAAGGACAAAAACAACTTTGCATGTTCGAAAAAACAAAAATATTCTTGACTGTTTTAGTTAAAAAACATCGTAAAATTTACCTTAATATTTCGACTTGAGCCAACAAAACTTGATTTTATCCCTTGTAGTTATCCCTTTTCCGTATTTTCCGTTTATTTTTCATTGTTTTAAATTATTTTTAAGGATTTTTTAATGCTTTTATTGGTTTGAAATATGTTCAAGTCGTCGCAGGGCAATAAGAATACCGTATTGCCCGTGGGCAATACGGGAAAATCCTGCCTCGTCAGCGACCAATCAGATTGCGAGATTCACCAAAACAAGCACTTGCCATATAATAAATTACATTATTTAGTATATCTAGCTAGTTTATAGAAAAAAGCCAGACTATAGCTGTTCTCTGGCTTAAATTCAGTTTCACATGTGTGGCTAAATAGTTTGGTGAATTATACATGATGAAGCTGGTAAAAATATTGCTGAAAATGTAGCGATTCCCATTTCAGTAATTCAGTAAATATAGTTATTAATTGCGTCAACACACAATATCAATTATAGAAGTGAGAACTCTATAGAATTTTTAGATCTTTTGTTATACTCTTTTTTACGAAAAGTCAAGACGCGCATATGGGTAGGGATTAGGGAATAACTGATCATTAAAATAGAAATTAATAATTTAATGCGTTGCCGCACTGAAGACTTGCTATTAACTGACATACCGGTATTCTCTTCGCTTTTCAAAATGACTGTAGTTGTATTAATCTTGTTTGTTTTATACTTTTATTTCAATAATCATAGGTAACTTAAATTAGCACTGTCAATACAAGCGATGAAGCGATATACTCTCTACAACAATCAATAATATACCTTGAATGCGAATACAGCATGCTATTTGTAGTTTGTTTTTTGTAATAGCGCTTCTTTATACTACACTGTCCAACTGCATTGAAAGTATAAAAGGAGGAGTTCAAATCTCAATGATGAACTATCCAAATTTTTAGGCCTTTATTCTTGTGTATTTTGAATGTATATCATAATTGCGCCAGCTACTTAGGTTTAATAGTTAGTATTAGTATAGACTACATTTATTTATTAAGCTTTGCCGTCTAACAATACATAAACAGTTATTAACACAAGACTACATTGTGACAATTTTATTTACTGTTGTATTTTCAATAATAATTGGAACTGAACGTGCTGATAGAGATTTGATTGTTTTGCAATTTGAGCATTTTTTATGCATTTACCAGCGAGACATTCAGGGGATATAGACAATAATAGCATAACATTGCATAAGGATTTCCTACGTGATATTCGAATTTATGCGTCTATTTCACGCGGAATTGGAACAAATAGTATCAAAAGTAGTGGTACAAACATGTTACACACTTGTTAAAACCTTTCTGCCGTCTATTTTGCCACAAAGTTTACCGCGTGTGGTAAACACTATAGAGTTTATATTAGAGAAATTGTGTCAACCCATCTAATGACGTCATTTAATGTATTCATGCATAAATTAGCATACGCCGTTTTTTTCAAAATGGCGGACGACTGTTGAACTTTGTCACAAATTTTCTCGACAACTAAATGCGATGGACAAGGGAAACTATGAAATTAAGTATTCCGTAGGCATGCTCTATAAATATAAGGAATACAAATTTTCGTTGCCAATGTCCTTTAATGACTAGCAAACACATTGTTAGATATTCTCAACATATTATTCTCAGCCTTGTTCTGTTTTGAAAGCATTTCAGTGGCTCGTTATTTCATTTTTGTATAGTGTCAACCGATGTGTCAACCGATGCTACTTTGATAGCAATCGTCTATTCCGGAAAAGCTTATTAGGATAGCTTGCGCATACAATTAACATTGGTTTGACCCAAGAGCGGAGGTAGAATTGTTGATAATAAGTTTAGAAAAACATGAATTACATGCTCTCACTTCTTTCTGTTGATTTTCTAGGATTCGAATAAATTGTACATAAAATGGCCCCAGCTGACTTGCATCACCATGGTGATGACCATGATCAGTTCAACCACCCGTGGCGCGTTGTTTGGTACCCAAAGCAATGTATCATGGTTGTCTACAATCCTATTTACTATCCACGAACTTTCTGATAACTTGCAACATAAACGTAGTGCTTGAAGTTATAGCTATGTCCAAGTGACCACCTCTTTTCGTAGGTACCTCCAAATTTACTACCATCTGAGTGATCCTTCATGGGCGGTACGAGAGCCATGGGGAGACAATTCTATCTCAGAATTCTGCTCTAGATAGATGTACACTGTCACATTAACTACTCGTGTTCAACTAAGCGCTTGCTTGGTTTGAGTACCCAATTTAGCAGTTGGCTGATCCATTGCTCGTATACGAATAATAACCGGAAGTCTATTGATATGCGATAAACTATCCCTAAATGTAAGATAATGAAACCAAAATAGTCTGGTTTAACTACCACACCACATTAAATAATTCAATAGTTTTGGGCGTAATTGATAAAAGCTAAAAACACAATAAACCTTAGGGAATTAAAGATGCTATACCCAAACGCCCATATATTCTGTTAATTATTAACTTTTCCAATTTCACACGAACTAGAGTGGTTAGAAATGTAGTATTACATATGCTATGCACGATATAGAAATAAATACATCGCCCTTAAAGCATTCTTTGCCAGTTATTTTGAAATATACAATAAAAATTTGGGGTATAGTGTTCAGACAATCCTTTTCAAATGTGTTGGGACAGATGTCCCAAATACCTATTATATTGACAAACGTCGATCCCCCCGCCCCCTATCCAATGTTGTGTCCAAAATATTATCATATTTGACGGGGTATGGTCTTACAATTGGGAAACCAACATTGATTGGGGAGGGGGGTGGGGAGGGAAGGGAGACCAATGTGTATTACAAGTGTACAGATTGACCTATGCTCTAAAACTGCAGGTGTCCCAACAACTTTTGAAAGTGATTTTAGGTAGGTGGTAGGTGGGTAAATGCCCTTTAAAATCAAAAATTTGGATTTTAAACGAAAATTGGCACTCCTCCTCATGGGTTGTGTCCCCCGCGTGTAAGACCCCTTTGGGTCCCTTGAAATGGCCTTTTTCGTTATTTTAGTAGAAGCGCTAGCAGTTCCAAATTAATCATGTGTGATTAAGCGGCATAAAGCTCGCGAGTCTCCCGCTTGTTTGGGCCACGCGCTCTCTTATTGTGTAGTATTTGTTCTTTTACAGAAAATGTTTGGTTTCAAGAAAAGCACAACTCGAAAAGTACAGGCAGCGGGGCCCCAAAAATCGCGAACGATAAACACGGGGGGTCTAAAAACGGCTGGAACTCCCAAATGCAAGAACTTAACATTCTTAATAGAGCACTAGGCCAAAGAAGCGCCGGTAGGAGCGATCAAATGGGGGAAGGATCCTGGGGGGACGCAAATGTGGCACAACCCAAGGTCAGACCATTTACAGAATTACAGGAGCATACCATTACTCACGCATAGCCTCGACTTCATTCTTTTGAAAACAGGCAGAAACTTTAAAGACTGACTAAAATTCAAAAGAAATCAAAGAATGAAGACGAGGATATGCATATATAATGCAACGTGCGCTCCAGTAATTCTGGAAATGGTCTACAAGGACGCAGATTTTAATATTTGAACACGAGGCAAACAATTCGAATTTGAACAAATTTAACGCCTATGTTTTATCATTTCAACAAAAACAACCTCTTTAAACTGCGTCAAAATCTCAAGAAATCATTACTGAGCTGTAAAAAGACTGTATGCTTAATTACAGAAATTGGGAAAAACCACCATATTCAATTATTTGCTGCGACTACTTACCTATAACTCACCGAACTAAGCCCACTGACTAAGCACCCATATAATGTTTGGAAAGAAGCCATAAAATACAACTGCAGCCCTTGATTAACGCCCCTGGTGAATAGAGTTGAATTTGTGGCCCAATGTTAGATTCAATCCGAGGCTGAATTGGGACCGAATCTGAGGCCCAATCCGAGGCTACATTCACAGTGGTAATTTCTTACCGTCTGCAGAGCATTCAGTCGCTATTGTGTCACTCAAATTGCGTAGACATATAACAGAGCGTTTGTAGCCTTCAAGGCAGAGGAGGTATCGTCAGTATACCGTGATGCATTGCGGTTTCGCACATATTAATACATATTATCAATTCGCCGGAGCGAGTCGCTCATTCTTCGGTTGGCTGTCGCAGTGACAACATCAACACAGAAGTGAATTATGTCCGAATTATGATGAAATTTCAAACTTTTGTCGCAAGAAAACTTTGATTTCACGATATATTAATTTCTTCGTTGCTCAAGTCCACGTTGAAAGGACGTTTGGTGTTCATTTTCGGCCTGCATCTTGCGTAGAATTAATGCTGCAAGCTGTCGCGGAGTACTTGTGATTCATTCGACGATATATAAAGTTATAAACGATTATAAACGTACAGGCATTTTTGCTTTTTATTGTTAAGTCCATATCGAATACATTTCCAATATTATTCCCAAGGTAAGGTGGTTAAAATTTTACTAGTAACAATGCATATTATTTTCAATACCAATTAAATTATTTGATATGTAAAAATTTAACATGAATTCCATCCAATTATAATATTTTTAGCCCAGGATTACATACAATATTGTTTACAATTGTTTCCCCATCTGATATTTCAACAGACAACATTTACATTAATATTAAAACTGTTGTCAATGTTGTGTGATATTATATTTGTACTCTGTTGCATATAATTGCATTAATATAATTGCCTTACAACCATCAGACAAAGGATATTTTCTATTTGGACTGGTTTACTGACAGTAAATAAAGCATAATATGTAATACAATATATGTAATATACAAATTATGTCTGTGTACTACAATATTGTTTTTAAAAAATATTCAAAATTGAGATTGATATTCATGAGGTAGTTGCATTCATGATAAATACATTCTAACAAGTATTTAAATTATTATGATCTTTAATTTTAGAAAGAAATGTCAAAGAAATGTGTACATCATGTATATTGTATGAATCTAAATGGACAGCCGGACAGATGCTTACAATACAATTAATTCAATGAAAAATCCCTGGACTAGGCGACTAGCACACTACCACCTGACATGTAATGCTTCATGTGACATAGGAGCTAACTACATGAAGATTTCCTGACAACATGCATGGACTATTGCAAGCCAGCCAAGCCACCTGAGATTGGTTTACGATCATTACTGTTATGCAGATGAATGAACATCTAAAGTTACTGAACTTGACTGACTCACCCCAAGCCAAAATGGACATAAATTATTTTTAAAGATGAAATCTCATCCCTCATAATTATACAACATAAACTTTTATTTAAATATACAATAAAACAGGTGGGTTTTAACTAATTGCTACCAAACAGATGGCCAAAGTATCTGAGTTAGCCACCATATGCTGCACTGTTGCACTTAATGAATACACCTATAAAGACAACCATCAACAATATTAAGGCTACTGCAGTGTATATTTAATTATTCATCGAAAGCACAACATGTTGTAATTAAAATCTTAACATTTTACAGTATCGACACAAATACATAATTTTTAAACTAATAGTTTATTTTTAAATAACTTAAGGTTTAGTATCTTTGAGATGGACTAATATATAAGGTTGAGGGTATTGGACAATAATCTAAGGAGTTGTGGATATTAATGTTTTTACCTTAAAGCAAAACAAATTTGTTGCTAGAGGGCCAATTTTCATGTAAACATCCCTATAGCACCAGAGTGCATTCTATGTGCAGGGGCGGACAGGCCAGTCGGGCTCACCTGGGAAAAGCACAGTGGGCCCCTGCTTGTAAGGCTCCTTTGGGCCCCTTGAAATGGGCTTTTAAATATGACTCAAAAAGTACAGGGCCCCCCTCTAGCCCAGGCCCATCTGAGGTAGCCAGTCCGCCCCTGTCTATGTGAACTGCTCGGTGAAGTTTGATATGCCGATTTTCTTACACAGATATATCTCATTTTTTCAGCTTTCATACTCAAAGTTACATAATGGCTGGTTTCTGTTTAGTTGTAACTGTGAAACTATCAAGATGACCTGTGTAACAGAGTGTGGATATATCTCTACTAGGTAGAGTAAAAACTGATTTACATAGAGCACACAAAAGACAAGACAGACCACACTATTTCTCATTGTCGAACATAATATTTAATATTTATATTGCGCAAATTAACATGCTATAGTATATGATCAAATGCGCATTATATAGTCATGACAGTTACAACCAAATGGAAACCAGACCTAAAATGCAAACTGTCTATGGCACTGTAAAATGATAACAAAGCTTCAAAACTTTATATAATTCAAGGTTAGCTAAATTAGGTAATGCTAGGTTAGTATTATAATAATTTTCAGACAAGGAATGTTCTATCCCATAAACTTGACTTTTAACACTCCAGTAGTGCTTTGTCTACAATATAAAGAAGAGAAAAACATCTCAGTTGATACCCTTAGGTTAAAATTACTAATTTTTTAAACTACTTCAAACTCAAAGAGTTGTTTACATAGTATGTAATACGATTGACATTGTGCATACTGTGTATAGACCCTAATAAAGACATTATAAAATTTCTAAATGATTTTCTCTACAACTATTAATGGGTAATTCATATAAATTTGGGCTTAGAAACACAAAGTTTGTCTCCTTAGGGTTTTTGAACAAATCACTTTCGAAGCAGAGCGCTCTAATTGCATATTTAATTAGCAGCATGAATATCACAAAATCTCCCATTTTCAAAATGCGATCCCTCGTTGGTTTGTGGAGTCTTTTTTGATTTCTTGGTATCAATTGAAAGAGAAACTCTTCATGAATACAGTGATGTTATTTTTATTAAATTTCCCCGTCAAAAAGTTAAAAAAACTCCAACATATTTCAAAGCTATTTTTACGCATTGAGTAGGAACCCGAAAATTAGGTCAATACATATGTAAATTAATATAACTAAAGCACATCGTAGAAAGAAAACAAAATCAAAACCGTGAAATATGATGCACATACTACAATAATTTCAACACGTACCTTTAAAAATATCTGATTTTCAAAGAGAAAATACTAAGTAGAAATCAGCAATTTTCTCGCCGCTCCTGCCAAAAATCTTGATTTCGAAAAAAACTCCAGCGCAATGCATTGTGGTATACTGACGATTCCTCCTCTGCCTTCAAGGTTTGTTAAGCCAACAAGGTATGTTAACATAATCAGACACAGCTGATGGTCGTGGTGATTACCTCTCCCACCATTCTTTAGCAACAAGGCGAATTTATTCCGAAGCAGACTCAGGTGAGAACAAATATTAGTTTGGAAAGTATAAACAGTCAGTAGTAATATTGTCTAATATGCAGGGTAGTTAAATCTGGTAATAGTTAAATCTATTGGATAATATGCAGGGCAGTTAAATCTCGTGTTCTTTGAAAATATATCTGCCAATGACGCAAAGATAAAGTATACCGCCTACTGGTCTTTCTATTCGTATTTCCTACGAATTCCGCTATTTCTATGCCTGATAAACTTCGCCTCGTTCGGCGAAATTATTTGTCTAATCTCATATTTATATTAAACTAAACCTTAAAAGGGTCTGGCATTCTAAAATTGCTTCATTTATTTGAATTTCCTGTACTTTCCTTTTTAACTGGTAAATACAAAAGTCTGCATACAATGTCAATATGTTTGTATCCATGTACTTTTGTAAACGCAAATAATTATATATCCGGTGAAAAAATATGCCAAAACATCTCAAACGCTTGCGTCTTTTAATTTTCAGTTTAAACGCGTTCTCTCTTACAAACATGCTTTCCAAGCACGCTCTTAGGTCTACTAAAAAGATAGTGCTTATTTCAATCAAAACTCAAGCAGTTCAGACCCTCATTTTAGGCCTTATTTTACCGTAATATAAGCCTTGCATCTATAGTCTCTATAGCATCTATAGTATCTATAGTATTTTTAGATATTTAGGGATATATAGACACACCCATATTTGAGGACATGCATACATATAGAAAGAGCCGTTATTGTCGCCATTTACACTAACGCCGCGGTCAACTAAAAATTTGTTTATTTCAGTCACCGTCATTTTGTTGAAATCGCTAGATTTATCGATATTACAAGCCATCGTTCACTAGATATCGTCGATTTCTATTTGTGCATTTTCTACATTGTAATATTCATTTACAAAAGCATGATATAAAACCATAACATTGTCATGTTATCTATACTTGTCTATATTATATTATGCAAGGCTTGTACGAACTTTGACACATTGTTTACATTTTTGGCACGTGACACTACACGTGTTTTGAGAGCCCAAAAAGTCAATTGTGACGTAAATCCTGTTATTGTGTGCCAAACCTACTTATGAACACGGAAAATTGACACACAATAACAGGATTTACGTCACAATTGACATTGCTAGAAGCACGATTCTGATATTAAACTTCCCATAAAACATGACCTTGAATAAGCTTTATATTCTAGCTAAGCATTCCAGTTGTGTATAAGATGAAACTAACATAATAAACATAGCCTAATAGTTATTTGACAATGGAAATCCTAGTAAAAGGCGCGCAACACTACTTATATATATATAAACAATTTTCATCCTGTCATATTTATATTTCAAAGACGACTAAATTATTAAAGGCTTAAGTTACACGGGACAACTTTGAGTGCCAGACAACTCGCAATGCAATTCGTTTGAGAAGCAATCAAATTTCGTATTATCACATTTTTTATTATTATGTTATTATTTAAAAATATTTAAAAACGGTAACCCTTCCGGGCTCATAGGCACCTGCTTTTCAGGGGGCCGTTTGTTACATAATTATCAACTAAGCATGCACTAATCACTCTGTATTCTATATCAGCATTATTAAAAAATATGAAGAATAATTACAGAATAATTACAGAATCAGGAGCGGTCAAGAATATATTTTAATTTGTTAAAGCTTATGCCTTTTTTTTGGCTGTGCCTGGTAAGTTATTCCACAATGACGCCGCTGAGTAACTAATACTCTTTTTTATAAAGTTTGTTTCGGGCTTATCCAGAGCATAATTATTGTTATTAGCTACTTCGCAAATCATACCTATGATTAGTCTTAATTTGAAACATGTTTATTAAAGATAATGGCGCTGTATCATTTCTTATTTTGTACATGAAAATGGTCTTATTGTTCTTAAATCTCTGTTTTAGAGACTTCCAATTTAATTCGTTTAAGACTTCATCAGAGCTAACATCATATATGATGTTCCAGTGATGATTCGTGCGGCTCTATTTTGCAACTTTTGCAATTTGTCAATTAGATACTCGGAACAGTTAAGAGCCATTCCATTTAGTACAGTTGCATATTACTGATCAACGAGAGGTCGGCACTTCAAATCAAATATATTTAAAAAGTCGAAAAATATAATTTTGTTTTAGATTCAATACATTTCCTAACAGTTTTGGGGAGCCACTTTGAGACTTCAATTTCGTTGGCATGCGGTTTTCGTGATGCATTATGATTCAGATTGCTGGTAATGAAATGAGTTTTAGTTATACGAATTTGATTGTTTGTGTAACGTTTTACCGCTTGCGGTGACTTTTAGCGACATTTCGGAAAGCAAATATTTTAGGCCCTTGCAGTCATGGCAGACGGACGTGAAATTGTGAGCCCTGATACTCAAGACGAATTTGGCGAACAGTCGATTATTGAACAAACAAAATACACTGATAATATAGCTAGCGAACTACGTCACAGTGAGCGAAAAAGGAAAATTTAATATAATTTCATCGAAATTCCTTCACTTACATATTGATTTCCAAGCTTTGAGCTGTCCGTGTTCTTGATCATTTCATCGGTGCCGACCTCTCAAAATGTTCTTCAATTTACGATCTTTCAAATGCGTTAAGAAAAACTTTTACAGGATAAAATGGGAGGCCGCAAAACATCGCTGAAAAAGGGCACTTTATACAAACGAGAGCTATTTAATCTATCTGAGCTATTTTTTGTCAAAAATCTTTTTAGTAGGTATAGTGAAAATAACCCTGTAGATGCAAACGAGGCTTACCTTTCTCATTACATCCTAATGAAAAGTGAGAATTTCGTATAAAATGTGTTTATTTTAGATGCATTCAATCTCAATTTGGCATTTTAGGTGGGTCTTGAGAAGCCATTTGGCCAATTTTGTTGAATATTTGACAAGTGATTTCGTAGCTATGTATTATTAATCTGCTACATATTTAATATCAGTGTATGCTATCATGTAAAACTGTACGTATCGTTGTGTGTTAATTGTACTAAGAACTAAGCACGATATAATTATATTTGTTTAGTTTCCGAGACATATTATACAATAAGGGAAAGTTCATTTATTATGCTGAGGGGGGGTGAAGATGTCTTGACGTCCCCCCAAATGATAGTTTAAAATTTTCAATGCCCCCCCCCCAGAATCCGGAATCCCAGGAGTACAATCCGGAATCCAAGGAGAGGATTCCGGAATGCAAATGGCTCTTGGATTACCTTGATACATGGGGCGAAGTCGCCATTTCACGTAAGTAATAAAATTCATATTATGTGGAACTTCATTAACGATTTCTCACTCTTTATACTAATATATAAATCCAAAATCAGTTTGCAATCATGCAGTGAGTACAATGCATTTAAAAACAACTCTAACAATCCAGAACAGTCTGCAAGAGTCTTAGTCAAGATATACTTGTTATGGATTTTCTGTCAACGTTTATAAAGCCCAAGTTATTAATAAAGAACTTCCAGCAGCGGTCTGGGCTACAGTCTGTCAAGTCTCCCAATGTCGACTGCCACTAAGCCTTTATATAATGACTCTCGTGCCAAAATTATAAAAGCTTTTTAATTTTTAATATACGTAAAAGTCTTTGTATCTTGAGTGGGGAAAGTTACCGGCTCTATTTCTACGTGATATCACAAGATATATTAGCCTCATCACCGCTATCATCCGATCCATTTGCAACCGTGTTCTCCTCTGAGCCACTATCTGGAATTACTCTCAGGACATCGTCTTCATCTGAGTTGGAAGCAGATTCAACAGATGATGTCTCATCTTCTGATGAGCCTGAAACGTCGTCCTCTGGATCTGTATTTGCAGATCTGTTAATGTAGAAATCAGACCTGATTCGTTTGACCTTATCTTCTTTTTCCCCATGAAAGATAGGTTATGTTCCTTGAGGTACTTCTCCAGCTCCTTTATCTTTAGTGTGTTCAGCTTTCCAGAAGTAATTATATTTTCCCCGTCATAATATTTATACGCCTTATTATTGTCAGCTGCACGCTTTTTCTTTCGGCCTTCCTCTCTTACCGCAGATACAACTTGCAGTTGCTCAAGATGTCTGATAGACTCAAGCACGTGCTTCTCTTCAACAAAATACCGACTCGCTGCTTCTTTCACCTTCTCACTATCGCCAGATGAAATGGCACCGTCTTTGAAAAGCCGTTTTAGATTGGCTCTAGGGGCGAAATCATCAACAGGTCGTGGGTGCCCATCATTCAGCGTAGTCTGAGTCTTGAACACGTTCATGTAGTGGCCGGGGTTTTCTGGATCAGGGTAAGGTGCTGGAACCCTAGAGAACCTTGATCCCACCGGACGTATCTCCTTGCATCTGTCACAAATCTCTCCTTTTTCTTTGCAGCCTTCTTTTACGTATTCCATGTGGAGCTCCCCCATGCCGTAGTGCCTCTCAATGAAGGTGATAATCTTGGTGATATAGTAATATCCTTGCACATTTCGTTTTCCTGAGGTTGAGGTTGCGCTCTGATACTGCTTCAGGTGTGATTTTTTTAAGAAGATGCAGCCCTTTGGTGTTACATAGGACTTAATATATTAATTAAAAACGGTTGCTCCATCAATCCGTTTTTGAATCTCCTCTGCACAGTACCATGCATTCTTCTGCATCCGTGCCAATTCGTGTTCCTCAAACTCCTTAACTGTTAACTTGCTAATATCGTCGTCGCTCAGTCTATCGAACCGTCTGTACTGGTTCCATTCTAGCGTAGAACCATCCACTATGCTGTCCCCGATCGCACTGTTAGTTCTTTCTGCTTCGTTATCTGAAGAATTATCGCGAGTTGAATGCAGCCTAATGCGGTAATCGCTGTTATGCAAAATTGCCATTTCCGCATCTCTGAACTGCACTTCAAAGTTGTTGCATCCGACCCCAGGACCACCATCTGAGAAATCTGCCCAGCGTGGGTTGACAGGTGGAAGATGGAGCTCTCCAATTTTCGCAACGATGGTGTCGTAGTTATCTTGTAACAAGTTGGAGGCTGCTGGTAGATCGTCGTGCAATTCTTGGGCTTTGTCAATGAGGTTGGTTATCATGGGTATGATGCTTGCAAGGATTCTGGATTCTGCCTCCGTCGTTTTATCTACGAATAGGGAAACCGCGTACTCCAACCGAACTATCAGATGGGACAGGCTTTCCTTCTCGTATTTACGATGCGGGCTTCCCGTTACCCTCACAGGCCCTTGCAAGATCTTCTGTCAAGAAGCAGCCGATTCTCTTCGCGCTAAGAAGAATGAGGTCAGCAAACTAAGCGTTGATAAATTGGGAGCAATTCCCCTACTCCCTAGATTTCATATAGCAGCATTAAGATATCTAATTGATGTGAATGCAGTGGATGATGTCGGAGAAGCATCTAGACTGTTGGACATACTCATTACCAGAAAGGCAGTTCAAAGTGGAGCGAAGCCCAAGAAAAGTCAGAAACAAGACTCAGAGCCAGAAAGCCCCCGAAGAGTCCGAAATGGATCCAGAAGAAATGGAGGATGCTTCTCACAGTATTTATAAAGACAACATATTATTTTGTCTAATAGGCAAAATATATTGTTGCAGTTTATAGAGAAGTGGCTCTGAAATTTCTGAAAACCAAATTGACATTCACTGAGTAAACCAAATTTTGTTAAATAACTATATAGTTAGTCATAAATAAGTCGTTCCATGACTTTGCTAATAGCTGGAAGAACTGAGATCGGTCTATAATTTCCTGGCAAGTTACGCTGGCCGTTTTTGTAAAGTGGAGAGACTCTAGCCATTTTCCATTCATCAGGAAAGCAACCTAGAGCAACAACTTGGTTGAAAATATATGTCAAACATTCCGAAATGCACTACTGGATCCTGTCAAAATGTGCAGACATATTATGGATAACATTAATAATATTATTTCCAAACTTGGAGTGCTTCTCACTTTTCCTGTTCCTCTTAAACCACTTGTAAGTCACTGTGCACAACAAAGAATCGGAACTTTTGCGATATGCATGACAACGTCGGATGCGTTGGCTACTTGAACACGCACAGGGTTCTTTGTGTAATAGCTAATTCTGGGTTGTGATTCTGCGTTGTAAATATACAAGCACAAATATCATTTCCAAAACCCATGGATACTGTTCGAATGTGGAAACATTGAATCGCTATAAAGCTTCATATTATTACAGATAATTCAGTAATTAAGAATTGAAAAACTGCACATTTCGTGCATTTAAATTGAGTAGCACTGTTTTCCAATGACGGTTGGCTCAATAGCTCGATGAGTAGATCGGAAGTCTGAGATAACCAACTTTTTGTATTTTCTGTAGGTTGAGAATTGATATGAAATGATTTTTCATATTTCTGCGGATTATTTGGCAACCTATTCAGTGAAACAGCGCACGTCCTTCAGGACAACCATTTTAATTCGTACAGTAGAGTATAGAGTAGAGTGGTCGGTGTAGTACAATTCACAGTACGTAGAGTAGATTACAGATACCACAAGTATTGAACAAGTACAGTATATTGTACCTAGGCTATGGTGTGATGGTTAGGAAAACGTTTTAAGAACGAAAATTTAGCCACCTTCGCCTGTAGTCAAAACTAGTAAAATGGCGTAGTTAAAAACTTAATCTATAACTCTTTGTCTTCCGTATCGATAACTAAGCGCATTTTAGTATTTTACTAATGCACTCTATGCAATGGCAGACTATTGGAGTCCTCAGAATGAGCTTGTTTGGTGCGAAAATAGGGCAGAGAAGCTGTACAAATAATGCAGTGACTTCATAATTCCCCACAAACACATGCCAAAGAGGGCCGCATCGTCGTCGTAGTATAGGGCTGAGTAAAGATCTCATCAAAATCGGTTGTTCAGATTCTTGCTCGATTTAAATACTCAGCTCTTGAACCGACAATGTTAAGTATTCTATATTCACGAGCTTGGTTGGAAGACCTAACCACAAGGAAAATATAAAGAGTACTACGACGTTTTGAGCAAAAGTTTTTTAATGTGTATATATTTCAGGGGCCGCTTGTTTGAAATGTGGTTGAAATCATAGGCGTACGGGCACAACTTTCTTTGGGGGGGCAGCCGTAATTTTACCCGAATTTTAAAGCTTAACCAAATTGCCCGAATTTCGATAACAACATCTTCATAACAATAATAACCACTTTTAATTGTATTTAACATATTAAGTATCTATTTTTTGGTCGAGGGGGGGGCGGTTAAAAATTTCCCCGGAAACTCTTAAATTTAGCATCTCTTTTTAAGTCCAAAACCCGGATATTTATCTTATAAATTTATAATATTTATCTATTTTGCCCGAATATTCGTGAACCATTTTCCCGAATCACTTGAATCTCCAAATTTTTGGGGGGGCAGGTGCCCCCCCTGCCCCCACGTCCCGTACGCCTATGGTTGAAATTAACAATAGTTAGTGCGAAGGTTAACCAATAAATCAGAATATCATATTTAATTTAACTATTACTTAACTATTTATTGCGGTTTTATTATGAAAATTATTTTTCTGGCTCTACACTTAAATCTGAAAATTGAACTGCGAATGTGAAAACATAGCCATTTGTCTCATCGTGTACACGACAGTTGATACGATTAGTGGTAATACGATTATTAGCCTGGCGTATGTATTATCGAAAAATCACGCGTAACTGAGAGGTCGCATTTCAAATTTCACAATAAACTAATGAATAGGAATGGAAATGAGCCTATAGTATGGTTATACGCAAATGACTGAAAATTTCCGCTCATTTAATTCAGCGCGATTATCAATCTTCAAAATTAATTTTCAATCTACTGGAATGGAATTGGCTTGTTATTTGACAACCATCGCTTTTACCTTGTTTTTGCAGGAGAAATAATTTTGTCTCGATCGGCAATTTTTTGAGTTGCTTTCTGTGTATATTTGCCTCAAAGACAATCCCCAAGTGCTTTGCATGATAATCGTTCCGGTTATAGTATGAGTTGCTGTTGGTATTCATGCCGCCCCACGTGTTCCTGACTCCCTTGAGCCTTTAACATTTTGTGCACAAAATTGTCATCCATAATTGTCCATAATTCACAAAAAATTAAACAGTTTCCACCTAAACACAATCTGGCAAAAAAGTGACTGAAATTTAAATGGCATTCGAAGACATTACTTACCTGGAAAATTTAAAAAGCGCAAAGAATTATCTCGGTAGCTAAAGAGTTAAAACGTCCGCCAGTAATAGACCAATTAGAGACCCCACAAATTAACATTGATGTAAGTCAGTGAGAATGTAATTTACTCCTACGATATAACATTCGGTTCACCAATATATGAGAAAAAGTCCCAAAGTACATAGACAGACAGAGATTAAGTTGTTTAACCTAAAATATTTTACTTAAATTGAGGTAAGAAAACTTCCCTTTTCAGATTTCAACGAGCGTATAAAAGAATTACTTTCGATTGGTGCAAGTCAGTCAAATGCAAGCCGAGCTGAATAAACAAGGTGTAACTTCTGGAAAGCAGCATGGGTATGTAGCGAGGGGCTCCGGAGCCACGGGGGCAGCAGGGACAGTTGCCCCCGTTGCCCTTACAATGCGGGGGGAATTTGTTTTCTCAAAGAATTCTAAATAAATTCGGCAGGTCAAACTGTATGAAAACATGTGGAAAGTTGAAAGCTGATATATTCAAAGTGCATGATTATATGATCCAACTCACTTTGATGTATGAAATTTCACTCAAATTAACCATACTGTATGCAAGTCTGCTAACATGTTGCCAAATTTTCACGTTCTTCACAGGGTGCGAGGAGTCAATTTCGACTGGAAATATAACTCCTTACCTTGTTACTTATAATATTTGATAGTATTCATAAAATTAGTGAAATATAATGCATAAAACATGCCATTAATATACACCTGTCGTAGAAATGGTAAACCGTACTTCATGTAACATCAATCAAAATGAATATACTCCGCTGCCTTGCATTACTGTGGGCTCGCACTTCCTGGAGGGAAGAAAGAGCGGTCGGGGTGATAATGTAGAGTTGATATAACTTGCTTAATATTTCATTAAAAGCCATAATTTTTTGTGTGCAATCTAGAAATCATGTGTTCTAACTGGCTTATAAAAGAAATTTCAATAAACGGTTGTTAAACCTACATATTTGACGACCGATATTCATAGATTAATTTCGTACGATGTGTACCGCAACACCCTATGACGGAAGTGACGTGTGATGGAAACACATGGTGTGAGTTATGGCAAATATATCAGTATTATCCTCTGAATATTCTCCAAAATATAACAGCCCCAAAATAATTTAAATACATACAGAACATCAGAAATGTGCTGTTCATCTACTTTCAAAGTCTTTAATAACTTGAAATGTCATATTCTTCAAAGACTTTAGCATACAAGTATTTTGCGAACATTCTATAAAACCAACCTTGTTTTGTTGATTTCATAAACGGTAAATAATTACATCACTGAGACATTTTAATCAAATTCGCAAATTTTATAAATTTTATAAAAACATGACTGTCTCAAACATGCTATAGCAAAATGTAAAGTACTGAGTTAAACAGGGCAAAACATCGCATGATAATTTTTAGTCATATTTACGTTTCTATCGCTAACCTTACGCACATGTCTCTCGCCAAACTCAAACGGCCGAAGACTTAAAATGATCTTGAATCTTGATCAAAATACGGAATTAATTCATGCAAGTTTATACTTTCCGAATATTTTGAAACTCTATTGATGCAACGGTTAAGTGAGGTCATAGCCAATGATCTTCCGGTTTTATTCACTTCCGTCATAGGGTGTTGCGGTGCACATGCGACGAAAGATTTTAAAAGTTTCCTCCCTTTCTCAATTTATTATTCGTCATCCTCTCGGGCTGTCGTCGTGACCTGCCCGGAAAATGCGAATCCACAGTAATGCAGAAAGCGGAGTATATTGGCCGGTACTTCATTTTCGGTTGATTTTCACGAATTAAAGATATGTATTGAATTTATGCATTTTTTGGACTAATTTGATGATTTTTACTACAAAAATGTTATTATTTCAGTAAACATTGACTCCTCTGCACCCTGTGGTTCTTGCGACACACTTCATATTTGAGATTTTGTTATTTCCATATTTTTTACTGCTTTTACTTGCGTTGCTTCAGAAATGGTTGCTAAATTTGTTCTGCAGATTTTGTTTTCCCTCCGTGTCTTTACACACTCTATAGTTCTTTACACACTAATAAGGTTCAAAATCTTGTAAAAACTAAATGTTTTCCAAATACATAATAATCTCAAACGAGATGGGACAAGAAAAATATTGTTCCAGGGCGACAATTCCTCATCCACGATTGCATTTCGTTCATGCTATATTTATTTCTTGCAGAGCCAGCCACAATCAACCGATCTGTAATAGTATGTCGTTACATAGACATATTTGTAAATATCAATAGGAACAAAACCAATTCACCGATGGTTGTAATTGTATATGGAACGAAATATTTCAAAACTTGAGAATGAGGATGTAAAAGGTTAAAAAGTGCGATACAAAATCTTGAATTCCTAGGTGTAAAAACTTCATAACTTTGATAAAATTTCCTCACAGGGAACACGGAAAATGTACTTCAGAGGCTTCGAAAATGCAAAATTTACCCGAGGGAGTCCCCCAGACCTCCTTAAGGGTAACTTCCCCCTAGAAAATAATTAATGACATAACTTATTATCTACAAAAGATCACAAGTGGGGCATTACCCAAATTTTAGCGAACATTGACGCTTACAAAAAAAAGATGATCAGAAATAGGTGCCCTTTTCTGTTTGGCTGCCCCCGCCGCTTCAAGTATCTTCCGGCGCCTCTGTATATAACAATAGTTTAATAGATTCTTTATGCTGAATAGCTTTGATAAAATATGTTTAAGCTTTTAACCTATGGAATTGTGCACGCAATATAATCCTTAGCAATGTTTGTAACTTGGCGTGGTTAAATAGAGTTTTTATCTATCTATATCTATCTTGTACAAAAATAATACAGCCGAGAAGTTTATTTGTGAAACCTTTTCAAATTTAAGCCTAATTCTTTGCTGCGTTTCTCATTTTGTATGTAGTTTAATCTTTGAATTGTTATTTTTCTCGAAGTTTGAATTTTTATTCGTATAATAACTGTGTTTAGCCTGTGTTATGATGAAAGGCGAACACGTAATAAAAGTAATAATAAACAGATGACAGTATAAAACGCGGATGAGGATATTTATCTAAAATACGGACTGAAAATCCCGGACTACTAAAAACTGGAACCTCGCGATGTTGCAAGGATTATTTACCGTATATCTCGTGAAATTTTGTTCTACCAATATCATTGAAATATATTTGGTAACATACAACGCTAAGTGCATGAAAACAATGCATAATGCCTACCTAGGCTCTATATAACATCGATTGTTGAATCAGTTGATCCAACTGGACCAGAATTAATAACTTTCATCACCTTCCTTGTCCGATTACGGAACTCCTATTTTCACCAAAAACAAGGCAGATCACCACACCCATTTCCGGTATAACATCGATTTTTGAAATCAGTGCTTTGAACTTGACTAAACTTGGATGACGTCATACCCTTATATACTCAATAACCAGAATAACTGCATGAAAGCGAGGCAGAAGGCTATACTAACTCTGTGAATAACATTGATTTTAGAAATAAACGCATTGAACTTGACTGGAGTCGCTACATTTTATCAATTCTCTCGTCGGGTGACGATGCCCCCACCCACTTCTCCTTCCGGTCAAGTCATTCAGCATTAGTTATACGTCCTCCAAAGACTACCAATAACTACAAGTAAAAATTCTACTCCGATATTCTTTCGTTTTCTTCAGATTTTAACCAGCTGTTGGTATTTCCCTAACATTTCTTGATGTTTACAAATGACGTTGTCTCTTCTGGGCATACCCTATATACAATCCAGATTAATTTCTAGCTGGCCGGTGTCATCGAATTCAGGTCCCAGCTGTAATATACTTTAATACGAACTAAATACCTATACATGTCCTGTCTGACCAGAGGACTATTTATACTATTTGCCTACTGTACCTATATTATCATTAACTTACAATTCATATTAAGGTTAATTGTTATATATTAAACTTTCCCCCTCTTAAAAGTTCGCAACCTAACGTTCAATAACTAATTTTTTTGTTCTTTTCCCCTAAATATATGTAAACTAACAAAATAATGTTCAATTAAGTTCTATTAGTAGTTCACTTAAGCTTACATTAATTAGGAACCATTTAAATAATTCTATTAAGAATACGTTAATCGTTCAGGTGGTCTCCTAGTTCGTGGAGGATAACGGCGGTTCTCGCCAACACTTTCTTGAACTGGGGACGAACTAGTTTAACAGGAGACACGCTCGATGAACCAGCTTTAGGACTAACAGGAGGCTCACTCGAAACCTCTACACTCTCACGATTTGATTCCTGAGCATTTGATATCCATTCTCCACTCGCTTCATCATTTCTCTCATAATCTAGTCTATCTCTTGACGCAACGAGTTGATCCATATGGCACATTCGGGTCTCTCCCTGGACTCGCGCTTCAAATGTTCGTGGACTCCGCTTCTTTACGATGGTCCCCAAAACCCATTTCTCTCTTCCTCCCCGGAAATTCCGGACTCGCACCGTTTGATTAGTTTCCAGTTCTCTTGGGACTTGATTTGGTGCCTGATATTTCAATTGGTTGTCTATATGTATTAATTCTACCTGCTTGAATACAAGAGGCTTACACCTGAATCGAAAAGGAACCTCTTTCATTGCTAAAAACCTTAGCCAATTCATTACTTCTAAGTAGGAGTTTGCCAATCGGGAGTCGGCGAATTCCAGTCTTTCTACACAATGTCATATTTATCCTAGGCGAGGTCTTGTGATTGCATGTTTAAATATAAATAGTTTAGTCGCACACATTGACCAACTTAGGATCTTTCTTAGTACACATAAAATTGATATTCTTGCTCTTAATGAAACTAAGTTAGATTCCACAATAACCTCTAATGAGATTCACATATCAGACTATGATATTGCCAGAAGAGATCGTCCTTTTAATGGCCGTCACGGCGGTGGTGTCTGTATCTTTATCAAAAACAACATAAATTTTAGATTTCGAAACGAACGATTTACAAAATGAAAATCTTGAACTGCTTGCTATTGAGATTTGCAAACCTCGTTCAAGACCGTTCTTGGTGGTAACTTGGTACAGAGCTCCTAATTCTCCAGCGATTGATGCTGAAAACAGTGAATTTTACCTACTTGGGGATATCAATTGTGATGTCTCGTCCGAGAGCCCCGATTGTAATACCACTAATCTTCTCAACATTTGCAATATCTTTAACCTATCTCAGATTATATCAGAGCCTACTAGAATTACTAATACATCTAAATCACTCATTGATCTTTGTTTTACTAATTTTCCTGATAAAGTTAGAGCGTCAGGGGTACATTCTTTGGGTATTAGTGACCATTCTCTGATCTATCTAATTCGAAAATCTAACTGGCAAGTCATTGACGTGAATAACTCAGTCACTAAGAGACAGTTTAAGAATTTTAACGATGAGGAATTTTTAAATGACCTTCGTGAAATAAATTGGTCTGATATTCACTCACAGGTTAATCCTAATGATATGTGGCTAGCGTGGCTTGCTAAATTTTCGGCTTTGTTGGATATACATGCTCCTGTTAAGAAAAAAAGGCTTAGAGTAACAAATCGCCGTGGATTAACTCATTATTAATTAGTAAGTTGCGCGAAAGAGATTCCTTAAAAAAACGTTTCGATAAAAATCCCTATGATGCAATTTGGTCTAAATATAAAAAAACTCGCAGTGAAGTCAATAAGCTCATTAAAAAGACAAAGCGTGATTACCTTTTGGCTCGTATTAACTCAGCCAAAAGTGATCCAAAGAAAACGTGGCAGCTAATTAACGAACTCTCTTCGCGCAAAGTGCATGAGCCTGCTAATGTAAAAAGTATCAAGCAAGATGATACTGAAATAACAAATTCATATGATATAGCTAATGCATTCAATACTACTTTACAACGATAGGCGACAATCTAGCTAATGAGTTACCCAAATCTGATATTGACCCTATCTTTTACCTCAATCCTGTAAACAGTTCATTTTTCCTTTGCTGAAATAAATGTGGAGACTGTAATCGAAACCCGCAAAGCCGTAAATTCCAATAAAGCAATTGGCCCTGATAATATTCCTGGTAGGGTTTTGAAAATTGCTGCTGAGATCCTGTCCCCATCTCTGACGGCCATTTTCAATCGTTCTCTTTCTATGGGAATTTACCCAGACGATTGGGGGATGGCTAGAGTGTTCCCATTTTTAAAAGCGGAGAAAAAGGTTATCTTAGCAACTATCGACCGATCTCAATCATCTCCGCGATTGCTAAGGTCTTTGGTAGACTTGTTTATAGTCAATTCTACACTTATTTATCATCTAATCAATTAATTAACTCTTATCAATCTGGTTTTAGACCCACATATAGCACTCTTACCTCTTTGCTGGAAACAACCAATAATTGGTGTGTCAATATTGACAGGAGTCTTTTGAACGGTGTAGTCTTCATCGATTTAAAAAAGGCCTTTGACACTATTGACCATGAAATTCTTCTTTCCAAGCTTAGAGCTCACGGTGTTGATGACGTGGCGCTATCTTGGTTTCGATCATATTTAACTGATCGTGAACAAAGGTGCTCTGTCAATGGCCAGTTCTCAAGTAGCTCTTCTATATCTAAGGGAGTCCCCCAAGGTTCTATTATTGGGCCTCTTTTGTTTTTGGTCTACATCAATGATCTGCCGAAATGCTTGAACGAGGGTTTACCCAGAATGTTTGCTGACGACACCAACATAAGTTTTAGCAGTAATACTCTTTCTGATCTTGAAAATCGTATGAATTTTGAAATGCAAAGCCTTAACCGGTGGTTAATAGCTAATAAGTAAAGCTTAAACATTGCTAGGACAGAGTTCATGGTCATCGGTTCGCGACAACGGTTAGCAACCTTTGATGATCACGAGCTTTGTGTAACTGTTAATAATGAGTCAGTCAAACAAGTTAAATCCGCAAAAACTCTAGGAATGACTTTAGATGAAAATGTTACATGGAGAAACCATGTTGACGTCACGTCATTACCAAAAAGATCTCTTCTGGCATAAGTGCACTCAAACGTGTACGAGGGCTGATTGATCAAGAAACCGCAAATAAAGCTTATCAAGGTTTTATCGAACCTTACATCTCTTACTGTGCTCCAGTATGGGACGGGCTCGGAGATACTCTGAGTGATAGGCTCCAGAAACATCAATACAGAGCAGCTCGCGTCATAACACGTTCTTCATATGACATCTCATCTAACCTCCTTCTCGAACAGTTGAAGTGGAATAATTTATCCGTTAATCGTCAGAAACAAAAAGCTATTCTCATGTTCAAGACACTTAACGGTCAAACACCTCAGTATTTACATGAGATGTTTACTTTTAGAAGGTGTCAGTATTCTGTCAGGAACTCTAATGGCAAGTTGAATATTCCTAAACCTAATACTAATTATCTAAAGCGCTCCTTCTCTTATAGTGGAGCTTTTCTTTGGAACAACTTGCCAGAGTCTCTTAGATTATCGCCATCTCTCACGGCGTTTGAAAGTAGTCTGGAATCACTATATTCCAGACGAACCGACTCCCACACGGCAACCAGGTAGAACAGTACTCTTCTCTTTTATCTCTCCTCTTCTTTTCCATTTCTTTGTATATATTTTTAAACTTATAAGCTTGTATATATATTATATTTATTGTAATAATCTTTTATGTACTGATGGTTTTTTCCTCCGTGTTTAGTCCTCGAAGGATATGCTCTAACACCACCTGGAAAATAGCTGGGGCCGACGACACTCCAAAGGGCAATCTCGTATAAGGGAAAACACATATGGGTATTAACGGTAAATAACTCTTGCACGTGTTCGTGCAACTCTAATTGTTGGTATGCATGTGTGATGTGTTAAATCTAATTTCGTAAAAACCGTCCCCCCTGCTAATGTAGCAAAAATCTCCTCCGCTGGGCGTAAGGGGTGTTGGAGAACTTAAATACAAGGATTTCGACAGTTACTTTATAGTCTCCGCACAATCTAACAGACTTATCCGCCTTCGGTACTAGCATGATCGGAATGGCCCTGTTCGAGCTTTACAAAATTTCGGTTGAACATTCTCTTTCAAATGAATTTGCGCCTTAAAATCCTTAACAGTTCCATACCCTTCAGAAAACAAATTTGAATACTTATCCAGTACGTCGGTCACGGAGCCCGGAACTGATTCAGATTTTACTGCAAAATTTCTTGATCAATCTAACTTTAATATTTGGCCAACAATTCAGGGTTATTCCCCTTCACAATATACGCTGTCAATTCATCGTTCTGTCCCTGATATTGAACTGGTAATTTAACTTCCCCGAGTACTTGAAGGCGCTCCTCCGAATACATCTTCAAAACGACTTTAGACTTAATCAATGGGTACTAAATCAATTTAGACCTATATAGCTCTTCAGGAATAATTGAAACAGCCGCCCCCGTGTCAATTTCCATTACCATGTTCTCATTGCCAATCTGTATATTGATTTGATATTTCTTAACCTCAAGCTTGGTAGAAACTCCGATCCGTATACCCCTAGCTCTTCCTCGGCAGGATCTTCGACACTCGATTCATCCTGATCGACATACTTCGTTTTAAACGATTTATTTCTTCGGTCTTTTTGATCGACAAACTTTAGCGATATGACGTTTCTTCAAACACAAATAACATTTTTCATCTTTAAATTTGCATAAATTTGGTGCATGACTGCCCGGACATCGAAAACATTTTACGCTTCTATTGCCGGTTTATGACCCTTCAAATCTATTTTGTTTTTTAAACTTATTTTGATCGTTGAACCTGCCTTCTCGCTGTCTCTCGCGAAATGTTCTTAACCTCCGATGAGACAACTGGTCTAAATTCTTGAGTGTTTTTGTCCGCAACTTCCATAGCGAGAGCTAGTTCGCTTGCTCGCTTAAACGTTAAATCAACAACCGACAGTAGCTTTTTCTGAACAACTCCGTCTCGTAATCCACAGACGAAACGATCTCTTAATGATTCGCTTAGGAAAGAGCTAACTTCTTAAGTACTATACACTATATTGTCTATGTTACCATGTTTAGTAACCATGAATCCGCATTTGTTAAAAGGGCCGATGCGGTGGAATAACTTTTTCGGAAACCAGACTGACACGAACTTGAGCTTTGTACAGACAAGTTTCTCAAATAATTTGGCAATAATCGAAAGAACGGAAATCGGCCTATAATTGCCGAGAATTTTTTTATCGCCAGATTTATGTATTGGAGAGATTCTTGCGGTCTTAAGATCATCTGGAAAAATGCCATGTTTGAGTGAAGAATTAAAAATATATGCTAAGAAAGGGGCGACGACATCACTCACATCTTTCAAAAGTTTAGCTGGGATACTATCGTATCCAGTTGACTTAGACTTCTTTAGTTTTTCCCGTTTAAAACCCACGTTAGTTTCTGTGATCTGACTTCACAGTTTTGGTCCAATGTCAGTAAAATATTCATTGAACAAATCAGCTATAGTTTGGTTTTCAGTAGACTTCGTGTTTTTATTCACTAACTGATTAATATGTTTCCACATTTGCTTTGTATTATTTCTGTTTTTGTCAAGCAGTTTACATAATAATCTCGCTTTGCATGCATAATTGTTTTGTTAATTTCATTGCGAAGACTTTTTTAAGCATTGTGGCATGCAGTTGAGTTTGTCTTTATAGCTTTCTTCTTTAGATAATCTCGGCGATTCATGCTTTTTTTAATCGCGTCTGTCAGCCACGGCGCCTTCTTATTTCTTACTTTACGACTTTGAAATGGTGCATGGATGTCGGCAACATAATTGAATGTTGTTCGAAAATTCTCCCAAAGCACATTAGGATCACCAATCTCCCAATTTAGTGTTAATAAAGCGTGGTATAAATCATGTTTAAAATCCCGTTGTACATAGTTTTTAAAATTTCTTGACTACAACACTGATCCTGTCTTCACGTCTTTTAAGTTCCACACATTGCCTCACCATATGATCAAACCACTCCTTCACCAAACTGCAAAGTTTTTATACAATGCATCTTCCGCTGTTCTCTTGATAGAGCAGTACTAATTTGACTCTATTGTGAATGGCCAAGAAAAGTGCAATTATTTTTTGTAAACAGAAAAATCAACATGGCGGCACAGGTTTGGCGGCATATTCAATTTCTTTTTGTATTCTTTCAGTTGTGATGGGGAAAATATTGGCATTCGTGCACTTCGCTGTGACAGAGATGCGACCTATATGGCTCCTATGGTACGCTGTTTACAGTACAATTGAAAGCATTGTGACTAGCACTGTCCTCTCGGAAACTTATCTGAGCTACCCTATCAAAAAATGCTTGTTTGAGGGGAGAGTCACCTCCCAGGAGATTGAAGATTGTGTGCAATCAGCCTATCAAAAATATCTGGCTTCTGGTCCCCTGTATGAATATTATATCTGCAATGAAGAGTGTCGATGGGGAGTTCTCATAATGACTCCTGAACCTCGGAATTTGTTCTTCTGTCTGACTGTATGGTATTTTGGTATGTATATTATTACCTTGAACGGCTTTTGTGTTTAATGTTTAATAATCTAAATTTATTTAGAGAGATTTACATTATTACTACTAATGGTATTGTATTGTGCTTATGTAATGAACATATGAAACACATGAAAACTTAAATTGAATATAGTAGATTTTTTATCTTTGATGGTTTTGTTGCATATATATATATATATATGATGGCGGAAGGTCGCACTGCAATTTGCTCCGCTGAAAACATGTTAGATACGACTAATTCTATAGTTGGTTCAAACAATGAGCTTCCTAAAGCTACTGATTGTTTAGCTTTAACAGATAAAGGAAATTTAAAATGGAATGGGACTTTTGAAGGTCTAAAATATTTTGTCAAAAGCCAAATTATATCTACAACGAAGTGGACTTCGCCAGGCGGTGGAACTAGATTGTGCGAAGCAGAAGATTTAACCGTACGTTGGTACACTACGAATAACTCACTAACATTGAAGGGGAAAAAGGCTGACGAAGTTAGGGTAAAACTTGTCGGAATTATCGAAACCGAGAAAAAGTCGAGGGAAAATTTGAATTGTTCAACCATGATGGCCGACATTGTAGACACAACAATTGACCTAACAACCCCCGCGAAGAGTGAACTCTCGAAAGACTTCCAAACCAAAATGGAAAAATTTGTCATAACAGCAAATGCTAAATTCGAAGAACTTACATCTGAAATTAATGAGGTCAAACAAGCTATGCCTCTAGAATACTCTGTGATAGAAATGCGGAACGAAATCAAACAACTTAAGGACGAAAACAACGAATTGCGCGAGAGGAATGCAAAGTCAACATATACCGTGTCTGAATTGCTCACAAAGATTCAAAACACCGAAGATGAGAAAAAGAGTCTGCTAACAGCGCTCAAGCTTTTGCAAACAGAACTTGACAAATCGCAGAAAGAACTTTCACAAATTAACGTCGAAAATTCTCCAGCTGAGATTGAAAGCGAAGTTATTCAAGCAGATCAAGCGTCGCTTGCATATCCATCGTATGCAAATATTCTGTTGCAAAATAGATTTGATGCTCTGCACGCGGAACCCTCTAAAGAAGGAACGAATGAAAATAAAACTTTCGATGCCAAAAGACAAGAAAAAGACCAGAATAAAAAACCTAAAGCAATAGATAGTAAACAAATACCTACCACGGGTAAGAGAAGGGAAGAGATAAACTCGACTACGCCAACAACGATAATCATTGGTGACTCGATGACGAAACATCTAGACGGTCGAAGGCTTGCAAAGTCAATTAAGAAAGACAATCGAACAAAAGTTAACATCGAAACTTATCGTGGGGCTGATGCAGACGCAATGAGACATTACGTAAAGCCCTGTCTGAATAAGAAGCCGGATAAACTTATCCTACACGTTGGGACTAATGATGTTATGAGTAAGAAGCCAAACGAAGTCGTAAATGCTATCAAGAATATATATCAAGATGTAACCACAAGCCATCCCAAGACAAGGATAATAATATCAGAGGTTATCCAAAGAAATGATCATATGGATCACAGGGAAGTAAACAAATTACTGTTTAATTATTGTAAGAAACATAATATGGGTCTTATCAAGCATAGCAAAATCGTTCTTGATAAATACTTGGTATAGACCACCAAATATCCCAATCCAAGCATTTGATGATTATGAATTATGCATCCAAAGAATGGATGCGGAAAATAAAGAATCAATTTATATTGGTGATTTCAACTGTGACTGGCTAACACATAGGGAACGAAAACAACCACACACTAATAGACTGGTTGAGCTGTCAGAAATGTATCAACTTGAACAACTTATAGAAAGCCCAAAACGGGTTACCAGTAACACAAAAAGCTTAATTGATTAAGTATTCAGCAATAAACCTGACTTGATTATAAAATCTGGGGTAGAACATGTAGGAATCAGCGATCACAGTATGGTCTATGTGCATAGGAAAATTTCTGTACCACGTAGACCACCAAAAATGGTCAATACTAGACAATATAAGTATTACAACATTCCATTATTCAAGTCTGATTTAAAAGATATATTTTCAACCAGTATTTTTAATAATGAAAATCCGAATGATCTTTGGCATGATTGGAAAACAAAATTTTTAATGGTGGCTGATAGTCACGCACCACCAATAACCAGGAGGGTAAGAAGTGAATATACGCCATGGCTTACTGATGACATAATGAAACATATGCGACATCGAGATTATCTTAAAAAGAAAGCTGTTCAGACAGGCTCCCCAGCATTCACCAAGCATATAAACAGGCTAGAAATGCACTCCAGAAAGATTAAATCAACTAAGACAAAATATTACTTGAAATGTTTCAAAGACACTTCCAAAAACCCGAAAGAAATGTGGAAAACGATTAACAAGGTAGTCAATAAAAAATCTAAGACGACAGACATCAAGGAATTGATCATAAATGATACAACTATCACCGATGCACGAGATATAGCAAACACCCTCAATGATCACTTTTCGAAAATTGGGCCTAATTTAGCTAAAAGTATTTCTAATTTATCAAAACCAGCTGATAGCTACGTATCTGTTCAAGACACTGAATTTCAATTAGAGACAGTAAATGAACATGATATGATGAAAATACTTAAGAGTATTAAAGCATCGAAATCCACTGGACACGATAGGATTCCTCCTAAGTTAATAAAAGATGCAGCGGAAGAAATCGTTGCTTCTCTGACTCAAATCTTTAACAAATCAATCAGTACTGGTATTTTTCCAGATGATTTGAAAATTGCAATAGTCTCACCAATTTATAAAACAGGAAATAGAAATGACTGCAATAATTACCGGCCAATATCCATTTTGTCAGTAATCACAAAAGTTTTCGAAAAATTAATATTTCAACAACTTTCTGCATATCTAGAAAACAACAACATTCTAACAAAACAGCAAGCAGGTTTTAGGAAAAACAGTCAACACAAACATCCCTATTAGGAGTTACAAATAGTTGGTATATAAACATGGATAAAGGGCTATTGAATGGAGTTATATTTTTGGATTTGAAGAAAGCATTTGATTGTGTAGATCATGATATTTTGATTAAAAATTATCAATTTATGGAATTCACGGATTAACATTGGATTGGTTTAGATCGTATTTGAGTAACAGAAAACAAATATGTAAAAGTAATCAGGCAATGTCGAGGCAATGTGCTATAACATGTGGAGTGCCACAGGGTCGAATTTGGGGCCCCTATTATTTTTAGTTTATATTAATGATTTGCCAAAATGCATGGATGGTGCTTCGGCAAGCATGTTTGCTGATGATACTAATTTAACTGCCACAGCCAGATCGATTGACGAATTAGAGGAAAATCTGAATAAAAATTTGGAATGTGTACATCAATGGCTAATTAGCAACAAATTGACCTAAACAAAGATAAAACAGAATACATGATAATAGGCTCAAGAAGTAAACTAAATAGCATCGATCGGGATCCCTTAATAAAACTAGCAGATACAAACATCAAACGTGTAAAACAATGCAAAACCTTGGGGATCGTTGTTGATGACCAGCTTTTATGGAATGAGCATGTTGGTAATGTAATAAAAAAAGTTTCTAAAGGATTAGGTATGCTAAGGCGACTTAAGCAGGTTGTGCCAAAATAAATTTTGATCACAGTATATAAGTCATTGGTTCTTCCTTACTTTGATTATTGTAGCATGGTCTGGGATAATTGTAGTAGCTATTTGCTTGATAATATGCAGAAAATGCAAAACAGAGCGGCAAGAATAATTACGGGTAAATCATACGAGATCCGATCAAGAGACCTGTTGAGAGAACTTGGTTGGCAAACACTTAAGGAAAGGAGAGATATTCAGAAAGCTACACTTATGTTTAATGTTAAAAATAAGGAAGTGCCGGAAAATATGGCTAATATGTTCAGTTTATCTAATAATGAAAAGTATCAACATAGAAGTAACGGGCTTAATTTTCAGCTAAATAAACCTAGAACAAATTTCCTGAAAAAAAGCTTTAGTTACACAGGAGCAAAATGCTGGAATGACTTGCCAAATAAGGTTAAGACAAATGAAATGTCGACAGGTCAATTCAAGACGTCTCTCAGAGAAAACAGTAACATTAAATAGATCTAGCTACATATGTTCTATCTGCATGTAATAATTTTCCTTTTTAAATATTTTTAATAGTGTGATAATTTTATACTTATGTGTGCATTTGACTAGGTTTCATTCTTGTTTTCTAATAATATTATGTAATAGCAGTTTCAAACGGCCTCTTGAAAAACAGATCATAGGTGTTCTGAAGGGCTACCGTTGTAAAATATTTGTAAATAATAATAATAATAATAATAATATATACGTATAGGTTTAGGTCTACGAAACGCAAAGAGTGCTCGACCCCCACGTTCCCCACGTGACCCCCACGTGACCCCCACGTTCTGGCAGGAAGCATATAAGCGGTCATTTCCTTCGATACTTGTCACTGCCTGATGATTCTTTTACAGATGAAACAGCCTGTTGCAGACCAGTTTTGAGGTAAGCGAAAATCTATATACATATATATAATACATATATATAGTATTGTACCACATGCGCTTGGTGAGGGCAAGAGTATGGTGTATAAATACGAAGTCACTCGCATCTAGACTGCGTTACAAGCTGCACTGACGAGCCGTTGAACGGCGAAACATGCATGTCTGCAGATTTGACTATATATATATATATATATATACGCTTATGTATACATACAGCTAATTCAAAAATGGTTGTCTTTTGCAAACCTTAAACTCTAAAACCTTAAACCTTAAACTCTAAGCGCGAAAAGCACTATGGGGGCGTAAGTTTCAAGTTTAGGAATTGAATATGGCGGCCATTTGGATTGATATATCCTTGTAGGGAGATACTAATCATTTCACTCACAAATGACCGCCAAATTCAGTTCCTAAACTTGAAACTTGGCTCCCACTGTGCTTTTCGCGCTTAAAGTTTAAGGTTTAAGGTTTTAAAGTTTAAGGTTTGCAAAGGACATTTTTTTTGAATTAGTTATAGAATGCAACAAAAGTACCAAAGATAAAATGTATACATATATATATAATATGGTATTTTTAAGTGTATGTTTCACTCAACTGCGATCTACTAGAAAAGCTTCTAGTTATCCCTAAAATAAAGCATAAATGTAAATAATAATATACCATCAGTGCACTCATCCGATTCTCAAAGGTCGGGATGTCTAGTTACGATCTAACTGGCTTACACCCTTTTCCCGCAGTTAGTTTTGTACACACATATACAGAGTGCACAAGCCGAAGCGTGCAAATATATGACGGTATTTAGTGTTTGTTTCACGAAATTAATAATATCCAGATTATACACATGATTAACTTATTGCAATATTATTAGCCCGCCACTCACCAGCTATCTTAGAATTACTAAGACTCCAGCCCTTGTGACACTGGACGGCGGTTTAAAAGGCGGAAGGCTCAAAACAATTCATTTTTAAATGAATGTTTCGGTTTCGATACGGATGTACGTAGTATCAAAATCAATATCGCGTGATGTTAAGTTCAGGGTCATGGTCATGATAATCTGATAATTATTAATTTATACATGCGCATACCAAGTGCACGAACTAATTAAAGTGTACTAATATAATATGGTATTTTTAAGTGTACGTTTCACTCAACTGCGATCTACTAGAAAAGCTTCTAGTTATCCCTAAAATAAAGCATAAATGTAAATAATAATATACCATCAGTGCACTCATCCGATTCTCAAAGGTCGGGATGTCTAGTTACGATCTAACAGGCTTACACCCTTTTCCCGCAGTTAGTTTTGTACACACATATACAGAGTGCACAAGCCGAAGCGTGCAAATATATGACGGTATTTAGTGTTTGTTTCACGAAATTAATAATATCCAGATTATACACATGATTAACTTATTGCAATATTATTAGCCCGCCACTCACCAGCTATCTTAGAATTACTAAGACTCCAGCCCTTGTGACGCTGGACGGCGGTTTAAAAGGCGGAAGGCTCAAAACAATTCATTTCAAAATGAATGTTTCGGTTTCGATACGGATGTACGTAGTATCAAAATCAATATCGCGTGATGTTAAGTTCAGGGTCATGGTCTTGATAATCTGATAATTATTAATTTATACATGCGCATACCAAAGTGCACGAACTAATTAAAGTGTGCTAATATAATATGGTATTTTTAAGTGTATCGAAACCGAAACATTCATTTAAAAATGAATTGTTTTGAGCCTTCCGCCTTTTAAACCGCCGTCCAGTGTCACAAGGGCTGGAGTCTTAGTAATTCTAAGATAGCTGGTGAGTGGCGGGCTAATAATATTGCAATAAGTTAATCATGTGTATAATCTGGATATTATTAATTTCGTGAAACAAACACTAAATACCGTCATATATTTGCACGCTTCGGCTTGTGCACTCTGTATATGTGTGCACAAAACTAACTGCGGGAAAAGGGTGTAAGCCTGTTAGATCGTAACTAGACATCCCGACCTTTGAGAATCGGATGAGTGCACTGATGGTATATTATTATTTACATTTATGCTATATTTTAGGGATAACTAGAAGCTTTTCTAGTAGATCGCAGTTGAGTGAAACATACACTTAAAAATACCATATTATATTAGGACACTTTAATTAGTTCGTGCACTTTGGTATGCGCATGTATAAATTAATAATTATCAGATTATCATGACCATGACCCTGAACTTAACATCACGCGATATTGATTTTGATACTACGTACATCCGTATCGAAACCGAAACATTCATTTAAAAATGAATTATTTTGAGCCTTCCGCCTTTTAAACCGCCGTCCAGTGTCACAAGGGCTGGAGTCTTAGTAATTCTAAGATAGCTGGTGAGTGGCGGGCTAATAATATTGCAATAAGTTAATCATGTGTATAATCTGGATATTATTAATTTCGTGAAACAAACACTAAATACCGTCATACATATATATATATATATATCTGGTTTTCGCTTACCTCAAGGTATCCACTACAGCCTGTTTCACGCAATAAGCGATCATCAAGTGGCGAGGGATTTAGAAAATATTTTCCATGCTTAAATAGTATTGGTCGAAACGTGGGCGTGTGCAGGGACGTAGCCAGAACTTTCAAAGGGGGGGAGCCCTGGGGGGATTAAAGCAAGTCCGTAGCTGGCCCTCCATACTTTTGCGGACACTTTTCGATTTCACTAAATATTCTTCCATTTTTCTTGTCGACGGGGGGGGTGAAAAAAATTTTCCCGGACAGTGTTCACTAGTAAGTATGTTTTAACGTCCAAAACCTGGAAATTTTACGTATATTTTACGGAAATTTAACCAAAACTTTGTGTCCAAAAAAATTACCTAGTACACACCAAAACGTAAATTCTTTGGATTTAAAGTAGTCGTGCCTATATGTTGGGCATAATTCCTCGTTTGGTAGTAAGTATTAGCACTAGATATAACCAAAGGGGGGGAGCCGCGGCTCCCAAGGCTCCCCCCCTGGCTACGTCCCTGGGCGTGTGGGCGTTCAAACATTCCATGCATTCCTTTATTTCTGTTGGTTGTTTATTTGAAATTTGCTTTTGTGTCTGCATGTTGAAACTATTTCCGATCTTTTGTTCAGTAAAAATTGTCGAATTCCCTCGACAGATTTCAGTCGAAATCCCTCGCCACTTGATGATCGCTTATTGCGTGAAACAGGCTGTAGTGGATACCTTGAGGTAAGCGAAAACTATATTTGTTCTATCTATATGATATCGAGCACTCTTTGATATTGCGTGAACCAAAACGCGCTCATATATATATATATATATATATTGCACTTGTGTTGTTGGCACTTGTGTTGTTGAGCACTCTGTGAAGACACTTCACGCATGTCTGGATGCGCAGGTGTCTGAGTATTGTACCACATGCGCTTGGTGAGAGCAAGAGTATGGTGTATAAATACGAAGTCACTCACATCTAGACTGCGTTACAAGCTGCACTGACGAGCCGTTGAACGGCGAAACATGCATGTCTGCAGATCTGACTATATATATACACTGTTAATTTTAGAGTGTTAAAATAGCACCTCGACTGGTGTTAGATTGACACCTAAGGGTGGTGCTAAATAGAAAGTGTCATTTTAGCACCTAATTCAGTGCTAATTTAACACCAAAGAAATACAAATATTTCCAAAGGGTCAATTTAACACTCGATTTGTTTAACACCACTTTAGAAGTGTTAAATTAGCACCTACAAGAGGAGTGCAAGTGTTACAATAACACCGGTTTCTGGTGCTAATATTTGGGTCTTAAAATAACACCTCTACGGGTGTTAAACATTTGTTATTCGTAGTGCTAAATTAGCACCGTTTCTGGAGGTAGAACATGGGTGTTAAAGTAACACCTATATTGGTATTGCTAAATTAACTCCGTTTCTTGGGGTGAAAATGTGAATGTTCGAATATTTTCGCGCAACCCTCTTGATACCACAAACGACATGGAAATTCGGTTCATTTCGATGAATCCTGCCAATATGCTTTACTAATGTTTGAATAGATTCTGACACAAATGCGAGGCAAATGCTGCAACGAAAGCAAGCCATTAGGGCATATTTTTGTCAGAAACACAAAAATATTCTCAGTGCATGTGCTATACGAGACGTGACGTACAATACCGGGTTCCGAGGCCCCACGCGCTCCAAGAACTCCGGTAACTCTCTATATGGCATGGAATACCATATTAGGCATAACATGAGATCAAATTTCGTGCGGCAAGATTGAAATTATTCATTTCATCGCTGGCGACTTAATCGTTTGGTTATATTCCGCTTCGAGTTGGTTTTTTTTATACTTTCTGGTGTTGTCGCGGCTGTTAGTTCGTATGTTAAACTGCACATTGGCATTCTTACGAAGAGCAAAAAGGAATCGACTTTGTTGTTAAATTGGTATGTTCCACACGAGTTGATAAAACGCGATTTATGTTTGATATTCTCAAAGTATTTTTATATCAAACATCATCTAATATTTAATTGTGATTTCCTTTCGTTTCAGAAGATGGATTCTTCTTTACGCGAAACTTGAGGATGAAGAGGTACTGTATTTATGCCATTTATATTGTTGAAATATATTTAGGATATCGTGATCGTCCCCGTGCCAGCGCTTGAATCATAATATTTGCGTTCATCAGTCGGAAAAAACGTTGAATATTTGCTAGTCGAAGGCGATATTTTATACAATAACACAACATGATTCACGAACTCATTTTATTTTAACTCAATAAAGTGCGAGATCAAAACAATGTCGTAGATCGTATAAAAACTATAAATTTAGTGTCAAAAAAATTCTTCCATATTTGCGTCCTAGCAAAGGCCACAAAGCATGCTGGTAATTCATGGTAATATTTATGTTTGAATCACTGATATATTAAAATACAAACGACATAACGACATGGATTTAGATTTCTCCAAAAATAACCTCAAAAAGCAGGTAATTAAAATTAAATAATAATTTGAGATTTCAATTTATCAGAGGAGGGTGGACAGCAGGCCGCAAAGCATCATGGGTAATGAGCGTATGTTTCCACGTGCGGCCTCATTTATGCGTTGACTGCCGTGAAGTCAACATCTCTGGCCATAGCAAATTCTGCGAAAATAGACGCTATTGTTACAGAGACTCAATGCCATCATTATGGATGTGTTTAGTGTTTTGTAATGGGGGTATAACAAGGCTCTTTGAGTCTCTCTGAGGATTTATTTGTGCAGAAATCTCAAAGGCTGCGAGTGATCGTCTGTATTTGTAATGTACATTGTGCAACTAGTGAGGAGTGCAGTACAGACAGTTGGCATCAAAGGATTCGACTTTTAATATGTATTTAGTTATTTATTTATCCCAATAGCACATTGTGACTACTGAAAACCCGCATGTTGAGGTTGTCAAAGAACTTCTATATACTTTTTTGCAACAGAAATTACGGGTGAAATGTAGACAAAACAAACTTTACAGTAATATACAGTTCCATTTTTATTGAAAATACATAGCACATGCATATTCTCTACATATATAAAGAAATATTAAAGAAAGCAAATATTCACCAAGAAGGCAGAGCCAAGAAGGCAAATTTACAATACAATGATAGAATTCAACCCAAAATACAAATCTGTAAATAAACAACAAATTTTACTTCTAAAATTTTCTTCTAAAACTCAGCACTTATTTTAAACAGTAAAGTCCACTTCTTCAGAAAAAACGAAGCAATCACTGCGTCAATTGTGGAAATTCGAGGTGTTCAACTTCAAAGATTGTTGACGGATTAATACAATATGACGACGTACAGCCTACAAAAAAGATCGAAATAACGTTTACCTTACAAAATACTGCTCACATAGGTAGATCAATAGTTATTGAAATAGCATGGATGCATTCCAGAAAAAAAATTGAATAACAATGACAAAATATTCGATATTTGCGAGTCGAGCGGGCCATCAGACTACAAAATTGCAGACAGAGCCAGACACTAGCCCAGATATAAAATCTCTAAACAACACGCAAATAACTCCTAAATCTCCTAAAATTCATTCAAAAGTACTTTAACGCTTGCTCTAAAGAATAACGCTCTTTCTATTAAAGAAGTTTCAAGATTCATTGGGAAAAACAAGCTTTTGGTGGCTCAATATCTTCCTAAACTATTAGATGCCATTTTGGCAAACGTCGAAATGACTATGATCACTTCGATGCCTAATATCTCGAAAACTGCCAGGGGATCACCGGGATCATTCCAGCAGATTTAAAGTTTGTACATTTGTCTTCATCATTTTACAAAAATTACGAATATCGAACCATGGAAATTCTAGATACTTTAGTTTGAAAATTGTAAACAGACGCGGACTTTAGTCAACACGTCGCGAAGAAACGACTAACTTCAATCATGAAAACAAACAAAAACTAATTTCTAAAATATCCATAAAAAACTGATCAAGCATATGCGTTTAAACATATAATTCATTGATATTACAAAAAGTTTAAAATATTTTAATAAAATGCAAATGATAAGAAGGGAAACTTCAAAAGTTGGAGATAGTTATTTTTAGAAAGTGCAAAATCGTATTAAAAATTCAGCAGCGAATATCTCGAAAACGGTGAGTTGGGCGGATAGGGGGAGGCAGTTAAAACGAAAGATTAGGCTTTAATCTATCACATTATGCGAAAATTAGCGAAATCGAACCATGGAAATTCGATATTTTCTATTTCAAAAGTTGATAGTTGGAACAGCCTCGTATTTCCACGTGACGCATAAGTGCCTGCATTAAATATAAAAATATAGTGAAAACGACGTTTACCTTCCAAAATTCTTCGCTTGGGAGTAGATTAATATTCATTTAACGGGTGTGCATCGAATTTAATTGCAAATTTGAATAACAAAGCGAAATATTTCCGTATTTATGAGACCAATGCAAATTTCACAGTCCACTTGCTTCTTGCGAGCGCTGAGAAAATAGCGTCTCCTCATTGGTCGAAAAATATCATGTGACAGCTGTCCACCCTCCTCTGTCAATTTATAATAGGATTGAGTATAAAGACTTAGATAAAATATTATTTTAAAATATGGATGCCAGGCCCCACACCCATGTGTCTCTGTCAGAAAAATATAAATACTTTGAAAATGTTTTCATGGTAAAGTATTATGAAATGTTATTATATAATTTAGCAGAGTATAGGCCTCTTGAATAGTTATAGAGAGAGCCAACACTCCAACAGACTTGGCCTCAATAAGCCTGGGTATACATGTAGTGATGTACTGAGTTGGCTTGGCCATGGGATTGTATTGAGGGGCTGATTGCATGAGGTGACTCAGGCGAGTTGACCGGTGAATAGGGGCAACTCGGAAAGCCAGACTGGCTCAGCTTCTAAATGTAAATAACATTATTTTTTCACGTTGGGTTTTATACATGGCAAGCAAGCAATTTTGCCATGTCTGGTATCCTGCTAGAACAAAGATAGCTGTCTACTACTGTAAGGGGCTGATTACATGGAGATTTTTCAACCCCGGGGCCAAATTCAGCCCTGGGGCTGAAATGCCCTTAGTTTCTGCAGAAACGATTGGAAACTTCTGGGTCATATATATACAAATCCTATGGTGAGAATCTTTCATCTGTACTGTCTAGTCGTATAATAATAATATTAAAATGGGTTTAACACTCTAAGCGGCATTTCACCCAAAAGAACCCCACCTTGGTACAGGTTATCGCAAAAACAGTATTTTGTACTCATGACGATGACATAAGAATTAATTAAGATTTAAAATGAATTCTTATGTCATCGTCACAAGTCACAAGCGCCTGCAATACACGGTGTATACCACTTTATTTTCAAATGGCAGTCGAACTTTAATATACAGATATCGCTGTGAATTGAATAAAAGGTTAGTGATTCAAACAACTCTGGCGTGCTCCCTTGCTTGACATTGTTGTTTCAGTTACACTATCTCAGGCTGATTGGCTTTGCTCTAACTTGATTGGACTGACGTATTGTCTAGTGATCAAGTTTATATGTATTTTTATTTTAATGATGTAAAAAGTGACTCTCGACTTTTGTTTCTCGACTTATGTTTTACTAATTATAGTTATCCTTTATTTTTTTCCAGAAATTGAGAGCACTGTTACGGCATTGGTTCTCCAATCCTGTTTGAAAGAGAAGGCCATTCCAAAAAATATCTTTTTCATGATTTGCACAGTTTTAATAGAAAATTTGACACACTCCATGCAGAGGGGAAGTGTTGGGCATAGATGAGTTAACTATATACTATATATTTATATGCCTCTTGTTAAATCATTACTTGACCCTTTCGATAATTACGTCATACAGTAAACACTTTTTTGGCCTGGAGGCCTGATTCTAGATCCGATTGATCCTATTAATGAGAGCAAAGCTTCCTGGTAAAAAATATTTATGACATAATTATTTAAAGATGCAACAATGTGACTTAGGCTCAGTGTTAAGGGGTGAGGTTAAGGACCTAAGGTTAGTCGATATTGAACTTATAAGCTAAAATCAAAATGAATATTTTCAGGATGATGATTCCATTGACGAAGAAGTAGAGAAATCCACCTATCCACGGATTATAGCTTCTGGAGACCTGGCAATCTTGGATCCTTTTTACATCGCTTCTGATGGACAAATCTGTTTAAACTTCTCAGGCAAAAACATTCCAGTGGCTATGGTGGTGACCATGCTTATCGCTATGTGCTGAATATGGAGTACACTCCAGGAGTTTCGAATATCTACGCCTGCCTGGAAGCGGTTTTGATGGACAAGCGCGCTGATGCTAAGGAAAGAATTTCTGTCCAGAAATTTGTCAATGAGCTGGGACTCCAATGGAAATAGTATATATACAACATTTACATTAAACTTCATTTAATGCATGCATAATGGTTAGTTAAAAGTTTTGTGAAAGGATATTTCAAGTGGAAGAATATTAACAATTGTTAAACTTAATCATGAACAGCTAAGGAAAATGAACCCAAAAACGTTTAACTTAATTTAATAATAATCATGAAACTATTCTCTTGTTTGTGTGTAATATTATGAGGCCATTTGGGTGCACTAAATCACTTTAGTGCAGTGTAAACTAATAACAAAATTAAGTTTTATTTTCACCAGGGTTAACAGTTAAACTTAAAAACTGGTGTGACTTTAGCACTGAAAAGGCATGTTACTTTAACACCAAAACAAAGTGTTATTTTAGCACTACACAACAAGTGTTAAATTAACTCTAAAAACCAGTGCTAATATCACACTAGGAAAGGTGTTGTTTTAGCACCGTAACTAGTGTTAAATCAACACCATCAAAGGCGGTGTTAAAATAGCACCCAAAAAAGGTGTCATTTTTTACCTAATTTTTTAGCACCACTTTTTGGTGTTAAATTGACACCCTAAAATTAACAGTGTATATATATATATATATATAGTCAAATCTGCAGACATGCATGTTTCGCCGTTCAACGGCTCGTCAGTGCAGCTTGTAACGCAGTCTAGATGTGAGTGACTTCGTATTTATACACCATACTCTTGCCCTCACCAAGCGCATGTGGTACAATACTCAGACACATGCGCATCCAGACATGCGTGAAGTGTCTTGGGGCCAGAGTGCTCAAACGACCACAAGGGAAGTGAGCTTTTGCATTATAGCTTATAGCCACCAATTAACCTCACAGAGTGCTCAACAACACAAGTGAAGGAGCATATATAGTCAAATCTGCAGACATGCATGTTTCGCCGTTCAACGGCTCGTCAGTGCAGCTTGTAACGCAGTCTAGATGTGAGTGACTTCGTATTTATACACCATACTCTTGCCCTCACCAAGCGCATGTGGTACAATACTCAGACACATGCGCATCCAGACATGCGTGAAGTGTCTTCGGAACAGAGTGCTCAAACGACCACAAGGGAAGTGAGCTTTTGCATTATAGCTTATAGCCACCAATTAACCTCACAGAGTGCTCAACAACACAAGTGAAGGAGCATATATAGTCAAATCTGCAGACATGCATGTTTCGCCGTTCAACGGCTCGTCAGTGCAGCTTGTAACGCAGTCTAGATGTGAGTGACTTCGTATTTATACACCATACTCTTGCCCTCACCAAGCGCATGTGGTACAATACTCAGACACATGCGCATCCAGACATGCGTGAAGTGTCTTGGGGCCAGAGTGCTCAAACGACCACAAGGGAAGTGAGCTTTTGCATTATAGCTTATAGCCACCAATTAACCTCACAGAGTGCTCAACAACACAAGTGAAGGAGCATATATAGTCAATATATATATATAGACATATATATATATAGATTTTCGCTTACCTCAAAACTTGTCTGCAACAGGCTGTTTCATCTGTAAAAGAGACATCAGACAAGTTTTCAGGTAAGCGAAAATCTATAATTTGCTCTAACTATATGTTGTCGAGCACTCTTTGCGTTTCGTAGACCTAAACCTACACGTATATATATATATATATATATATAGATTTTCGCTTACCTCAAAAGGCAGACAAGTTTTGAGGTAAGCGAAAATCTATAATTTGCTCTAACTATATGTTGTCGAGCACTCTTTGCGTTTCGTAGACCTAAACCTACACGTATATATATATATATATATAGTTTTCGCTTACCTCAAGGTATCCACTACAGCCTGTTTCACGCAATCACGCAAAACACGCTCATATCCCTTGTGGTCGTATGAGCACTTCCCTTGTGGTCGTATGAGCACTTCCCTTGTGGTCGTATGAGCACTTCCCTTGTGGTCGTATGAGCACTTCCCTTGTGGTCGTATGAGCACTCTGGACCCAAGACACTTCACGAATGTCTGGATGCGCATGTGTCCGAGTATTGTACCACATGCGCTTGGTGAGAGCAAGATTATGGTGTATAATTACGAAGTCACTCGCATCTAGACTGCGTTACAAGCTGCACTGGCGAGCCGTTGAACGGCGAAACATGCATGTCTGCAGATTTAACTATATATTTATATATATATATATATATATACGTGTAGGTTTAGGTCTACGAAACGCAAAGAGTGCTCGACAACATATAGTTAGAGCAAATTATAGATTTTCGCTTACCTCAAAACTTGTCTGCAACAGGCTGTTTCATCTGTAAAAGAATCATGAAACAGCCTGTTGCAGACAAGTTTTGAGGTAAGCGAAAATCTATATATATATATATAGTCAAATCTGCAGACATGCATGTTTCGCCGTTCAACGGCTCGTCAGTGCAGCTTATAACACAGTCTAGATGCGAGTGACTTCGTATTTATATATATATACGTGTAGGTTTAGGTCTACGAAACGCAAAGAGTGCTCGACAACATATAGTTAGAGCAAATTATAGATTTACGCTTACCTCAAAACTTGTCTGCAACAGGCTGTTTCATCTGTAAAAGAATCATCAGGCAGTTTACAAGTATCGAAAGAAATGACCGCTTATATGCTTCCTGCCGGGGCGTGGGGGTGTGTGTGGGAGACAATGTGTGCATGCATGGCTTTGTTTGCGTTGTTTACGCGAAATTTGTTACGATGACGACATCGTGAAATTATTTCAGCTCTTTTGTTGAGTAAACAATCCTTGTTTTTTTTCTTTCAAAATGCAAAATTTTTGTTCTAAACATAAATTGCATCATTTTGATCCTCCCGTATACGAAATAGAATGTTTTAAAATTTGCCAATTAATACTGAAATCCTTATTGTTTTCTTTCAATGTCCAAATATATTTCGAAAGTTCCGTGTCATTTGCGTGCTTTTTATGCTGAAAAGATTTAGTGTGGTTGGCCAATCGTTCTTTGAATGTGGTTGCAGTCATGCCAATGTAATTTTTGATCGTGTTTGTGTTGCTTACTGTGACTGTTGCTTTGTATACTATGTCCCTAGTCATGCATTGTTTTTGAAGCGGGCAAATGGTGTTTTCTCTACAACTGCAATTGGTAGTGTCCCTCTCCTGTGGCTTGTTATTTCTAGATATGCGTGCATTGTGTTTAGTGATTACTGACTTAATATTGTTCATGCAGCTATAACTTACTTTAACTGTACTTCTGTTAAAAATTTTATGTAGCTTGTGGTGCGGTGGAAAATGTTTGTCAATTAGACTAAGGAAATTACGTCCTATGTTTGTGCTAACACTCTTGCTAAATGGTGGGTTGAACCAAATGATGTTGCGTTGCCTATTCCTGCGTTGTTTTTGCGGTGTGTGCTGAGTGTAGCTAAGTTCATGATTAAAGTTGCTATGCCTAAGTGCGTTCTGATATATGGGTGCAGATTCCTGAAAAGTTTGTTCATCTGATGAAAGAAGTGCGATGCGCTTGTTAATTGATGCAGGTAGTTGCCTTGTGATTCTCGGTGGGTGATTAGAGTGCATATTTATGTATAGTGGATCGTCATTGGGCTTCCTATAGGGCCTATATTTTCCATTGTTGAGGTCAAAAGTTACATCTAAAAAGTTTACTATACGCAAATTTGATTCGGCGGTAATTTTTAGGTCAAACTGCTCGAAAATTTTGTGGAGGTCTTTCCTTGTTTTGTCTGCTAAACGTGCTGATTTACTTTTTATAATAGCCAAACCGTCATCTCTATATAGGCCGATGCTTTCTTTGCCAAATTTTTTACTCAGGTGGTTTAAAATGAAAAGGCCTACTAACTCGCAAATTTCCGCGCCGTCGAAACTGCCCATGGTAACGTCAAACAAACTCTTGCTATCTTTTTTTATCCATGAAATTCCGGTATTGAAAAGGAGAGATTTTCTAGCTTGTTTTATAGTAGCCAAATTTGAGGCCTAACATAAAGCTTGGTCCAATAGTTTTTCAGAAATGGATGGATAGAAATCGACAATGCCAAACGAAATAAAACTGTGTCTGTCCTTATCTTTTATATTGCCAAACCACTGAATAACTTGTTTTGTATTCCTCCATTGATTTAAATTCAGTTTTTGTCTCAAATTAGAATTAATTTTGTCCAAAATAACTTTGTTTATCTTTCCGGATTCGCTTTTAGCGGGATTAATTAATGACCTTTTGGATTGTTTTCGAAATTTTCTTTGTGATCTTTTAAAGATATAAATGCTTCGCGTTTTTTCATTTTTTCAATTCTGTCGCCGAATTCATTTTTTCAATTCAAAAAATTCACCGCTTAAAAAACAATGCATGACTAGGGACATAGTATACAAAGCAACAGTCACAGTAAGCAACACAAACACGATCAAAAATTACATTGGCATGACTGCAACCACATTCAAAGAGCGATTGGCCAACCACACTAAATCTTTTCAGCATAAAAAGCATGCAAATGACACGGAACTTTCGAAATATATTTGGACATTGAAAGAAAACAATAAGGATTTCAGTATTAATTGGCAAATTTTAAAACATTCTATTTCGTATACGGGAGGATCAAAACGATGCAATTTATGTTTAGAAGAAAAATTTTGCATTTTGAAAGAAAAAAAACAAGGATTGTTTACTCAACAAAAGAGCTGAAATAATTTCACGATGTCGTCATCGTAACAAATTTCGCGTAAACAACGCAAACAAAGCCATGCATGCACACATTGTCTCCCACACACACCCCCACGCCCCGGCAGGAAGCATATAAGCGGTCATTTCTTTCGATATTTGTAAACTGCCTGATGATTCTTTTACAGATGAAACAGCCTGTTGCAGACAAGTTTTGAGGTAAGCGAAAATCTATATATATATATATATATAGTCAAATCTGCAGACATGCATGTTTCGCCGTTCAACGGCTCGTCAGTGCAGCTTGTAACGCAGTCTAGATGCGAGTGACTTCATATAGATCGCTTATTGCGTGAAACACGTATAGTTGCACGGGGAATATAGCCAACGTGACAAGACGGAACAATTCTAAAATCCAGCAAAAGTGCGATAATGAGTGACAGGTTAAAGAGTGCAACTGCCGCAACAAACATAATTGCCCATTAGACGGTAAATGCCTCACAAGTAATGTGGTTTATAAAGCAACGATTACCACGGCAGGCCAAGATGATAAGGAGTACATTGGCATGACCGAACACGAATTTAAGACCAGATATAATAACCACCAGCTATCTTTCAAGCACAAGAAACACTCAACAGCAACCGCCCTCTCACAGTACCTTTGGCAATTAAAAGAATCACGAACAAACTACTCCATCAAGTGGTCAATTACGAAGCGAGCTCGTGCCTATAACGGAGTGTGTAAACAGTGCTCGCCGAAAAGCTTTGCATATTATATGTGGACAAACGGCTCTTATTGAATAAGAAATCTGAACTTATATCACAGTGCAGACATATAAATTTTTTTTATGTAAATAGCATAGGTTTTATAACATTTAATCATACATGTAAACAATTAGGTATAGAACTCCAATTTTAATGCAAATAGGTCACAATGATGCAGACATATAAGTACTTTGTAAACAGTTGTACCTTCAGTCTGATGATCGCCATTGAGCGTGAAGCTCGAGTAACCGAGTAAACTGTACTAGCTTTTTACCTATTATATATATATATATGTATATATATATATTATGATAGGAAGAAATGTTCTTGGAGTGAATTATTCCAAACCGCGTAAGCCGAGAAAATACTGCTTGCCGTGGCTGCGATTCGAACCTGCGACCTTCGAAATGCTAGCTCGATGCTCCACCTACTGAGCTACACGGTCAAGTCCGATAATGCATGGCCTGGGATTTATTAATTATAATAACTTATCACAACATTTCATATATTTTTTTATATATATATATATATATATAAAGCGTTACAAGCTGCACTGACGAGCCGTTGAACCGCGAAACATGCATGTCTGCAGATTTGACTATGTATGCTCCTTCACTTGTGTTGTTGAGCACTCTGTGAGGTTAATTGGTGGCTATAAGCTATAATGCAAAAGCTCACTTCCCTTGTGGTCGTTTGAGCACTCTGGCCCCAAGACACTTCACGCATGTCTGGATGCGTATGTGTCTGAGTATTGTACCACATGCGCTTGGTGAGGGCAAGAGTATGGTGTATATATATAATAATGATAATAATAATGGTAACTTCGTAATAGATAAGAGAGTGCTCAATACTGAGAGTATTCAGCAGAGCATATATATATATATATATATATATATATGTATATATACTGACAGGGTGTATAAAAACAGAGTCCTCGATTCAAATATAAATTTTAGATGGACTAATAGAGTAAAACGTTTATATTTATACTAATTCTAAAGCGTATAGCCATTCAGCTTTCTAACGGCCGTGGGTTTCTTTTTAAATTGGACGATTGGTTCACGAATAATAGTATTATAAGTGACTGTGATTGGAGTATCTAAAATATGAGATGCGATAATAATTTATACTAACTTATCTTATCCAGCACCAGCACTATTCCAGAATTTTTCACGCGACCATGAAATAAGATAGGAAAGTTGCATAGTTAAGCGGCGTCTAAAACTGATGGGTTTTACAAAATGTTCTCATGTGCAGTTATTACTTGCACTAAATACACCAATGGCGACTTGTTCGAAAGAGAAAAGAACAGGCTTTAAAATAACACACTTTATAAGGTCTAGTATTCCGAAAATTATTAAACATAGAAGATGGACTCTTATATACACCCTGTGCATACATATTGTTCATTCATCTTGCACTAAGATTTTTCACGAACGCCTTTTTCAATAACTGTGGTTTTGGTTAGGTTCCAGTTAGCCTACCTCCTAGACAATGTTATTTGTGACAGCATAAAAGTTATTAATTCCAGGTTTTCATCATTATTAATAATCTAGTTGTCATTTTTAACATGGTACGCTCTTTTCGCCATGGGAAGTGTGACATCTTTCTAACAATGGTAACAATGTATTGAGAAAGCATTAAACTAAACTAGACACCCTGGTGGAAAAGATAAAATATCGTATTGGACTCCCCTTATAGCGTTTTTATAACATAAAGTAGGGTTACTTAGGAAACTTACACCTACACTGCAATTTAATAGAAAGCGTGTACAAGCAACAACTTTTTAAAACAACAAATACATCAACTACGGGAAACTTTCTTTATATTTACGATTTTCCATCATATATCTCTTCATATCCGTCTATTTTTTTAAAAAGAAAAAGCGAAAAAGATCGTTTCAGGCTCTTCCCATAAAACGAATTTCAGAGCTTCTCGCATGCTTCTAAAACTTCGCTGATTCCACTTCTGAAAATCCACCATATTTTTGAGATCAGTGAGAGGTCCACTTATCAATCCATGAGCTATGGCCGCGCCCCCGGGATAATTGATGGACCTTTTACACCGCAGTTCTCTCTTATTTACGGGTGTAAATAGCTGAGCGGAATTAGTACCCTCGATCGAAACGGCGCTGACGTGCCTTCGGCTCTAGAATATGCCACAGAACATCGCAAACACACGTTGATTTATCGAAATCTGTCTAGCAAACTCATGTTTTTTATACTTTTGACAGTAGTGTATGTCACTCGAATGTTGGGTTTTTTTCATCACCAATAATACTCGCTTTTGTATCCATTTCAGGATTCTTTCTGGTTCTTCTAGCGTATTTTATCTACCGTCGCCCCAACTACCACACTGGCAGCTACATAAAATTTACTCAAACCGTTTATGGAAGCAAAGCGTACAAGATTGTGGCCAATTGCACATTTTTGGTCTCCCTTATAGCGATCGTCATCGGGATCTACCTCTTGATCAAGCATGGACACAGCTGGACTAAATTTTCCTTGGCATTAATTTTAATTGTGGTGGAATCAAGAACTATTGTCCTCAGCAAAAGTAACGGCCTCAACTTCAACACTGAAAAATTCTGTCAATTGGAGATCTCTCGCGGGAACACGCTGATGATGGTATGGAATTTCTTTTTGACGAGCAATGCTGTTCTCCTAGATGAAATGGAGGTGCAGGTTATGAAGAAAGAGCTACCAGATCATATAGCAGCACTCGATGAACCCGAGGAAGGATGGTTGGCATTCTTCACTTGGTGTCCCCTGAGTGATGACAGCGTCGATGACCTTCTGGCAAGTGAGGATGGAAATAGCGGTCATGAACTAACAGAAAGGGCTTAGAAACTGTGCAAGGCGGCACTGTTAAATTTCAAGTACAAATGTAGGACGGTGAGCAAATATAATTTTAAAATAAAATTATGTTTTAATTGACGGTTAGCAATTAAAACAAGTATCAATAGCACATAATTTATCCAACATAATTAATTTTCCTAAGATACAGGTGTGTATATAACTAAGCAATTAGAACAAGTATCAATAACATATACGTATCAACAATATTAAATTAAAAAGGACGTTTCTTTGCCTCCAAGATTTATATAACGGTATTGTAAGTGATAAATACCTATTTGGAAATTGTATTACTATAACAATCAACTTCAGTTTTCTTATCGATCGAACGCTGTCGAATGACAAAATTAAATGAGATATCACTTGTAGTTTTAATACAAAAGGCATGTATTAACTTGCTCTGCTATTTTCTACTCTTCTTACGAAGAACTTTCTTCGAAACGTCGGTATTTCCTTTGTATTTTTGACAATCTCTCAAGATTCTTTTCAATATATATGTTTGTTTATTCTTACTGTTACGCACGCTGAACCCGATGGTTTTAGATATTTTGAGATCTGGTAACATTAAAACAAAAATGTATATATTTTTGGCCGGAAGCACTTAATAAATCTTAAATAGATACGGTTTCGTTCTTCTAAAATTCCGTCTCGGTAAATAAAGATGAGTTTTAACTAAAGCGGCCTGCGTAAGTCGGTTTCTTTAAATGGGCTCATGTTATGCGGTACAATTCGTATGTCCTCTTATTTGAAAAGAATACGAGTAGCACATTTTACATGGTTTGTATTTAATATGTACATAAATCTCGATTTTGAACGGAAGAACCTTGTGCATATAATTCTCCATCCGGGTATCGTATCCCAGGGTCTGCAACAGAGTCTTACGCGGCCCAGGCCATAGATGTATGACCTGTAATAAACGGGCAAGGTCAGTTTTAATTCTGGCGCCTATCTGTCTGACATTGTATATACAGTTAACTGTTTTCAAATATCTTAAATTGTGTTTGTTGTCTGTTAAGACTAAATATAAACATGAATAAAAAAAAAACAAAGACGAACTTGCAAGAACACGTATTTTTACAATAAATTATACGGCACGCGAAGTGCATTCATGGGTTGGAAAGGTATTAAAGTATATTATTCTAAAAAATACGGAGAACATTTGTTTCAATATTTTTAAAGTTTTATTATACATGTTGACAACGGATTTTTACACAACATTTATATATAAACAGAATGCTCATGCTAATGTATTAACGTTCTCATTCGATGTCAAATGTTCATTTTCAAATCGCATTCATTGGTAATCTACATGGATGAACTTGTACATATTATTTTTGGATAAATTACTGGGTAAGTTAATTATTCTTTCTGAACAAAACCATTTGTTGAACAATGGAATGAGCTCACAATACAGTTTATTCCTTTGTTGAACAGATCCAGTGGCTGGAATGTTTTTGTAGATAACTGGTTGCCTTGCATGATGTGTCAACTTTCAAACATCTTAAACAAGAAATGGTGATAATTACTATAGGTAATAGACTAAAACAATACGGTACACTTGAGTGCAATTTGTGGTTTTAAAAGACAATGTTGTAACTCCTACGACCGACAAAAACTTGGGGGCTCAGTCGAAAGGGCCCTTGAGTCGGAGGAACCCACACTGCGGTTTCACTAATTGAGGGCTTCACACCCCATGCACACAGGGCCATAGAGCTCTTTTTTGTGTCTGTGGCATAAGTTGTCAGCAACCTATACAGTGGCAATCACACTCAAAGTAAAACCAAACAAGTTTCCTTGACAAAGTTAGGATAATAAATTAAACAGGACATATTGTAATTAAAGGGTTAAAAGTAACTCAGCAAATTAAAAATGTACTCTTCCTCAAGTGTACTTTTACCCTGTTGAAGGGAGATCAAGGGAAAACTTGGCTCATTTTTTGCTTTTCAACTAGCGATTTTCAACTTCCGTCTATTTGGGAACAAGGCTGACCTACCTACATATGGGACCTTGTTCAAAAGAGCATCTGGGGAGACCTGAGCCACTGAGATCTGAGCCACTGGGACCTGAACCACTGGGACCGGATCCAATGCACCTAGTTTATTTTCAATTAAGGCCGGTAGCCCCCGCTAAGCCAAAGTTAGATCAGTGATTCAAGGTGCATTGGATCTCAACATGTTGTGTCTAACAGTGTGGTCTTAACTGAGACAATGTCAGGCAAAAATCAAAAACGGTCTGTTAAATCATGTCATACATTAACAATATGTCCAAAATATTCCTTGTCCTATTCAAACTTCAGTTATGTACTACAAGTACTATACCAATGGTGTTTGTTCATAAGTTGTCACTAACCAATACAGTGGTTACAATCCTCCACAGAAAAAAGAAACAAGTAATTTACTATGACAATGAAAGATATTGAAAATTGACAGTTAACCAGACTACATGTATCTACTATTCTACACATATCTACTATTCAACACATTCAGTCACACACTGTGCATTGGTATTTTTAGGGAAAATTGTTGGGCATTGATGGGTTAAAAAATTCCTTACTCTAGACAGGTTAGGATTATAAAATATATAAAAGGCACATTGTAGTTAATTAAAAGGTTAAAACACAATGATGAATACCTACAGTATATCTTGTTAACCATTAAGTCTGCACAATCTACTCTTCATCAAGTGAAATTTTACCCTGATTAATAATGGCAGTCAATATCAAGGGAAAAGTTGCCATTTCAAGTTATAATTATTTCAAAGTATTTTGAGTGTTTTAACAAAAACCAGAAACATAAGATCTCTAGGGTATTGGAGGTGGGTTGGGCAGCAGCGCTAACTTGGTTTACCTCAATCAGGTATTTGCTACTATTTCCTAATAATTTACATTTTTGTCTATTTGGGAACTAAGCTGCCCAGCATATCCCCGCCAGGATCTGGGCAAAGAATTAATGCTGTATTTAAATGAATATAATGCTGTATTTAAATTAATACAATGTTGTATTTAAATTAATATAATGCAGTAAGTGACTTATCATTTCTATGGGCTGTAACTGTGAAATATTGTCACTGATCATGAAAATGTGATTTCAGGTTTGGTACGACACAAATAGAAACAGCTGTACAGGACCTGTGCTTGGCCCTTGTAAATAGGTAGTCCAAGCAATAAGCATGCATAAATCTGGTAGGTATGTCATTTTATTTGTGTGCAATTACCAAATATATTTCATCCGATATTATATATTGTGCTAAACACAGGCACGTGTACTCCTGAAGGACCTGAAAAATTTTATGAATAAATTCCTTTTGGGAAAGAGAGCTAGGCTAGCTCTGGTGGCTAGGGTTCCACACCCTCTAACCAGGTTCTCAACAGAAATGATATTATAGCACAATATACTGTATTATTACAAAGAAAGGATTGTTTCCCTCTCATAGAAAGCTAAATATTTTGCTTTGGCGATTGTATTAACATCAGAGCTAAATGAGTCAATATTTCATATTCATGATCACCAAGACATCAACAATATAATTTTCATACCTTGTAGTAGACAAGTGTAGTTTGTATTATTTTAGAAAGTTCGACTCGCTTCGACCACATATTATTTCAGTATTTATGGCTTGAAATGATAATCTGTAAATACAAAGGCACATAGTTAGTTTTTAATGTCTATTAATAACATATTCTTGAAGACAAAATAGTGGGCCGGCGTCGGCTAAAATTATAGGTGAAAACAATCAATTATATACCCTATATTTACACGCAAAATCTAAAAATATTTACACAGTTTAACACTTACTTACCAAATTATTGTTTGAATCTTCAAATATTGGAATATTTCGTCCTATTTTCGTTAAAATTTGCAGAAGATTTGGATGTATAAAGCTTGAATTCAACAAGATTTTTGAAAGGACGCGCTTTGAGAGCACGCTCGCTAAACATCCTGGGCGCCCATATGTGGCACTGAAGGCACTGATCTCAAATATCTGAACAGTCCAGCATATAAGCAACAATAATCAGCAACGATAATCTCTGTCTTTCTGACGAAAACTCTTCGTTATATCCCCAAAATAATTCATTAATCTTTACTTGTTTGACTACAGAGTTCCATGTGTTTTTCACCGTTGTATTTGCACAGAACAACACTCTAACAATAGTAAGTTATCATATCTCACATTCAGTGGTAGACATCATAATTTATCACTATTCATACTCTCACAAAAACTAAACAGTATATCGACAGGTGCTCGACAAAGCACTACCCGGTTGATATTCTTTAAAACACATAATCGAAAGAGTATAAAAATCCTAAAGGACGAATTCTTCGGGTTTCTTAATAAAAAACAAGAGAAGAAAATATTGAGTAGTTTGAACAATAAAAAATACTTAGATATCAAACTTGGTAATAACTTTAGCTATGATATTAAATAAAACATACGTTATTATATAGATAATGCCAAAACGCAAACAGAATAACGTTGTAATAGTTGATGACTTAATCAAAAATCTAGAATCCGCAAACGAAATTATCAAAGAAGAAATAGATAACATTGATAATGAAACTAAACCGCATAGTGAAAAATCACAAGATAATGATATTGTGCGAGACGACACACAACAAAAAAGAGACGAACTTTTAAAATTGGCCGAAGATGGAGAGGTGGACAAGTCCGTTGCCTATATCAAAAAAGCTAGTTATAAAATTATTGAAAAATTACACATTGAATATGAGAGAAAGAGAATACAGAGAGCTAATGAATTCCTTACCGATCTTCTCATTAGTAAATTCGCGAACACATTAGGAGGTCTAGACGCTATCAATGATCCAGAGGCCTTAAATAATGAATTGAAAAAATATGATCTTCTAAAAAGAGACGTACACTCTTTAGTCGAGACAGAGTCAATAGAAGGCGAGGGACTGGTCTGGAAACTGTAGTGTTAATCCAATTACAACTCTATGATCGCGCGTGGCATAGTCACGTGACTAAAGTAGGTGCACACACTACTCAGACTTGTTACATTATCAAGAATGTTGTCATGTTCAAAGAAGCGTTTCATTCATTTTTTGTCACAAATTTCGTTTTAATTCTCTCTGGGTTTTACTGTATGCCTGGTGCAAACTGTGTGTTTCCGGATGGATCGGAATATTTCGAAACTCACAACGAAAATCTCCATTCTACTCTGCTTGGCGCGAAGAAGTTATCAGTATTATCAAGAAATATCGGGTGGTCGATGAAAGCTTGAAGCGGCAAATTCAGGCATGGAACATTAGTATATGCGAAAGGCATTATCGAAAAGAGGATATCGAGTTTACCAGTAAGTTACGGTAATTGGCTTAGAGATAACTTTGTTTTAAAAGTACGTCTTATAATTGATTTATAAACTGTCAACACTCAAGAGTCAATATTGCATATAAAATCGAGATATAAAATCAAGATATTTCATCAACAAACTTTGTCTTGGTCTGCAGATTTTCGATTGGATATTAACGATAATAACCTAGAATATAGCTTTTATAATATTGTAATTCGGTTCAATTTACAATGTTTATTTTCAAATTGCAGTTCAGACTTTGGTCAAAATGGCCTTTTGATTTAGTGTTTACTGTAAGGAGTATATAATTAGGCGGTCCTTTGCTTCTGGATAAAAGTTGTTGATTTTTGTAGGTAAAGGAAGAAAATCATTAATACCAGGTTCTCTTCCAACCCTTAATCTCCCAGAGGAGTCACATCAAAAGCAGGTTCCAGCAAGATGTCCCCTTACTGTTGTTAATCAGAATTCTCAAAACACCACAAAGCAGGATTGTTATAAGAATTTTAAGGAGTTATGTGAAAGAACCAAGAAATTAAAGCTTCCTGAATGGCAACAAGAATATAGTCATGGGTAATTGGTACTAAAACAATTTGTTTCTTCATTACTAATTCCAAAGTTTGAGATTATTATAGAAGAAAATTTCCACTTCACTTGTGTTGTTTATGGATACGTACTGGCCAGCAATCACTCTGTATATGATAGCAATAAAAATGATCTTTGAAAAATATTACTGTGTCTGAACTTGTAGAGAAACTTGCACATTATTGCCTTTGTGATGGTATCTCAGAGCAGACATCTGGGTCTATTCACCATGCTATTCCCTGTTGCACTAATATTGACCAGGAAACTCAAGAATCTGCAATTCCTATGCCAACAGTGATGTATCATAGACCAAAGGAATGCCTTGTCTTGCATATAATGTACATTTGTGTTTCCAAATCATTTCACGCTAATATGCAGTAGTTTTTATAGTACAATACCATTTGACTGTATGTGATATTTCATGATTTGGATATTCCATAGGATATTCCATATTTCCCTTGCAAACATGAGTAACATAAAAAATGTATAGAAGGGGGAGAATTGGAACACTGCACAATTGAGACTTGTGCAAAATAAGGTGAACTGAACAATTATCCCAATTCAATCTATTTGGCACAAATCAGCCCTTACAAAAAAGTCTATAGGCACCTATAGGTTTTTATAGGTAATTGGAACATTTTCTATAGGTGACCTATGAGGAGGTCTATAAGGCTAGAGAGCTCTATAAGTGCCTATAGACCTCTAAAGGGAATTGGAACATACCGTATAGGCACCTATAGGCCGCCTATAGACTTTTTTCGCAAGGGAGAATTGAGCTTGGATGTCCCTCTTCGCCCCTTTATTCAGTATCATAAAACTCAATTATAATTAATTATGAATACTTGAGGTTAACATTTTGTTTAGCAGACAAACAGTATAATTTTAGACTCTGTACACATTCACTTGTCAAGTGAAGTATCTTGTTCAAGTTATTATTTCCTGTTATATTTAACGAGTTGCACGGTTGTTCTCAAACTTTTTCTTTATGTCTTTGCGCAGGGCTTTATTTTTACAAGCTTGTAGTTTGGTTTTAACCTTTACATATGAAAATGTTCTAACTCGCAAAAAAAGTTTGATAACTTTGTCAAGCAGACAAAATCTAGTTTCTTTCGAGATGCTAGTGGTAAATCCATGTGTCATACTATCATAAGCACTGACCATATCAATTCGTTGAAGAAGGGCCTCAGAAATTTTGTTACTATCTATCTTTGTTACATGGACTGCACTGGTTTCTTTACGGAACTCTTCTTCCACAAGTTTGAATACCTGGAGACATTCAGCTGTGACAGCCCATAGACCACCCCTTGTCAGACAGCTTATCAGTTTTTGAGATGAAACATCATCACTCTTTGCAGCATAGAGCAAAGTCAATAAATCTTGTGAGTCCTTTGATCTCCAGTTTGTGAATTTGTGGATCTTTCTTACCAACGAATGGATGACATATCCTGATAAATACTCGAGTGCATGCACATCCCGTTCAGTTAGAGGTTTGATAACAGTACTTGTTTCATATTCTGCTGGCATATTATAGTGGGCCAGTATTTTGTCTGCAAGTCGTGTTGCCAAGAGCGTGCACATAGGAAAATCCAAGGAATTAAAATACTTTTTTGCCATGACAATTAACTGGTAAAATTGTGAATAAAATTTTTCCGCATCTGAATTTGAGCACAGTGAACTGTACAGTTTCTGTATTTCATTGGTAAGTAGTTTAGTATTATCAACAAAAATGTAATTTCCAACAGCATTGCGAATGAAATTTGAGTAGCATTCATCTTTTAAAATATCTTTTTGGCTTTCCATCAACAGCTTGAAGATAATCTCTTCTTCTTTAGATTCTATATGTTTTACCAGCCAAGTGTTTGTTTTGTATTTCTTGGAGCAAATAGCACAGGAGTACTTTGCTTCATATGTTTACTAAAACACAATTATACAAAAAAAATATTCAAATCCATATTTTTTCATATACACTATCAACATCTGCACAATTTCAAAACCTAACAAACTGGCCAATGACTATTATGGTTGGATATTTACTTGGATAAATGTTTTTGTTCAGCAATATTTTACACTTATTTACAGAATTTTTAGTCTTTATATATTGGGGTGTTTGCTTTTCACCAATAGGCAATAACTTCGAGATGCTGCTGCTAAAATAAATTCTATTTTATATAACTTATGCATTCATAATGCGACTAGACCCGATTCGAATGAAAATATAAGCCACTTCTGACTGTAAATCCGTATAAATGTAGATTACTAAGATTATTTTAATATACGTCAGTTCAAAGGTCTTTAATAGTAGCTTTATTATTACTAGGGTTTATGCCTTTTCTAAACATCGATTATTAGTTGGATTTGTCGCAAATTTATTGTTTTATTGATTAATTTCATTCTGATTTCATGCATCAGTTGTGAGTTGACAGGAGTATAAACAACACAGTGGTAACACGAACATGTTCATGTTAAAGCGATTGATTTCTTACCTCTTCGATTGCGATATCATTTTCTTCTTCTACGTCTTCGTTATTGCCATCACCAAATAAATCATCGACAAAATCTAACAAATCCCCTTCGATAAAATCTTCGTTCTGTTCGTGTGTACTGAAAGTTGCGGCCATTTGCATTGCAAATATGTGCACCTACTTTAGTCACGTGACCCGGATTTTACTATCGACCGAGTTGTAATTGGACTAACACTACAGTTTCCAGACCAGTCCCTCGCCTTCTATTGACTCTGGTCGAGACTATCTCACCATATCTCCCATGTTTAGGAATACTATCTGGTGGAGTCACCACTGCAAGACATATATACATACATAAGAGTAATGAAAAAGAAGAGGAAACTGATAACACAGAGTAATTTTTAGAAGTACCATAATTTTATATATATCTATGGTATATTTAAAAATCATGAAATGGTGCACAAAGGTATGTGGTATAAATGATATGATACCATACTAAGATACCACTGTGAAAAAAAAACGTAGGGGCAGGCTATCGCTCACTGTCGTTCGCTCTTCCCACCGACCTGCCGAATTCTTAACGCTCGCCATCCCCGCCTTCGACTTAAAAGTCTCGGTGCCGCTCGCTAAATTCCTGGCTACGCCTGAGTTCCACATAGTGAACCATAGTATATTTCCATATCATGATATCTTCTAACTTACCACACCTCAAAGTCCACTGGTTTTTCCACTTTTTGTAAACATATAGTTTTTCCATTTTTTGTAAACCATATAGTTTTTCCATATTTTGTAAACCATATAGTTTTTCCATATTTTTATAAACATATAGTTTTTCCATATTTTGTAAACATATAGTTTTCCATTTTTTGTAAACATATAGTTTTTCCATTTTTTGTAAACACATAGTTTTCCATTTTTTGTAAACATATAGTTTTCCATTTTTTGTAAACATATAGTTTTCCCATTTTTTGTAAACTTTCCCTACCATCAAAATGAGTGTGAGTTTTCGACAGCACAGCTCCAGTAGTTCGGCCACCTCCTCATCCACATCCATCACGACTAGAATGGCTAGATCACCTGCAGCTGGTTTATCGGTTGACAAGGATTTAAAATTTGATCGCACTTTTCATGCAATTCCTGTTCGTATAACCAATCATTCCAAAAACTTACATTTTACCAAATTTTCTTCTTTCAACTCTTTGAACCTAATCAATATATATTCCGACAAAATTACACAGAAATTGAAAATCTCTTCTAGCTGTGGTGGCGCACAACTTCTAGCCACTGATCGAACTGCTGTCGATATCCAAGACCTACGCTTTTTGCATGTGTCAACGCCCGCTCAGTTAGGAATAAGATCGCAGTTATTATTGATCATATGGTTAATAGCCATATCGATATGTGTACCATCACTGAAACATGGTTGAAGGAATGCGACTCTGTCAGCATTGCTGGATTATCTACTGCTGGTTTTGTTTTTAGATCTTTCCCAAGACAGTCTGGTAGAAATGGTGGTGGCACGGGTATTTTGTGCCGAGAATCACTGAATGTGAAATTAAGTGACTGTGGGGAGTGTAATTCTTTGAATTCTCAGAGTGGAATGTTTGTGTGCACAAGAAAACTATTAAAGTTGTGATAATCTATCGACCCCCTTACTCGGAAGATCATCCAGTTCCATCTAATGTGTTCTTCGAAGAATTTGCATCATATTTAGAGAACATCGTGATGTGTCTCGAGGTACTGCTGATTACAGGTGATTTTAACTTTCATATCGACTGTCCAAACGATGCGGATGCCAAAAAGTTTGCGGATTTACTGGATACTTTTGGACTCATCCAACATGTCAATGTACCAACTTATTCATCGGGTCATACGCTCGATTTGATTATTACTAGATCAACCAATGATGTCACAATCACCTCTCCTCTGGCGACATTTGCTCTGTCGGATCACTCTTTTGTCGAATGTCTGTTGGATATTCCTCGTCCTAACTTCTCAGTTAAGGAGGTTCACTATCGCAAGATTAAACAGATTGACCTTGAGGCTTTCAAAGCTGATATATGTGTTTCAGACCTATTTAAGGTAACATGGTCAAGTGTAAATTAAATGTCAAAATGCTATGATGTGACTTTACGTTCTATTCTCGAAAAACATGTCCCTTTGAAATCGAAAGTTATGACTGTTCGACCTAAAGTTCCTTGATTAATCTTCATTGGCTCCCTGTGCAGTACCGTGTGACCTTCAAGATACTGCTGCTGGTGTACAAGGCCCTTCATGCAAAAGCACCATCATACATCTCTAGCCTTTTGACCCCCTAAACCTGCTGGTTGGTTACGATCTGCGTTCTGACGACCAGGATTTGCTAATGGTCCCTAGGACAATGAGGAAAACGTTTGGGGATAGAGCCTTTGCTAAGGCAGGTCCCTCCTTGCGGAACGATCTTCCTGGTGATATTCCAATTCCAGTGGAAACTTTTAAAAACCATCTGAAGACCTTTCTTTTTAAAAAGGCATTTCATTTTTAAATGTAGTAACTTTGTAATCATAAGACACTGTTTCTCTATATTTTTAACCTGTATATAGTAGAAATTCATTCATATTTTATCACATTGTTATATTTGAACTTGTAATGATAGCGCTTTAGATTATTTATAGTTTTAGCGCTTTATAAATGAATAAATTATTATTATTATTATTTAAACTTGTATTTAAACTATCAAATAGCATGATTATAAACTAAAAAACCCAGTTAATCAAAACTGTATCATTATTTTCCACAAAAAATTAAACAATAAAAACATTGGACTAGTTTTATCACAGGTTTTATAGATTGTTTAATTTTTCCTTTGTACATTTTTGAAAATATCATGCATGCACAATGAGTTATTGTTCTCCCTTACTGCCCTTGATACAATATTTTTGAACAAGACATTGCATCAAATAAATATTGGAAACTACACTGTAGCTTTATTGAAACTTTGAACGGTATAATTATATGAAACTTTGTGTACGAATAATTGAATAACAGAGCTTAAATTTTCAGTATTCCTGAATATAGGCCGTATTCTGTGGCACGTTATCGGGTTCGGGCACTACTTTAAAACAAGATAAATAATTAGGATTAATCATACAAAGTCCAAATCCGCTTGTTTGCACCTCTAAAAACCTGCAGTTTTCGAGCATTTCTTCTTCGAAAATTCAAGAAATCAACATATTTCGCAATCGATCGCCGCCATTTTTTTCAGGGTACTTTGATGTAATATGCACTATATATAGTGTATTTCGTGGTTCCACATTGATTTTTACATGAAGTTTCTCAAACATCCGCTTACCGAGGTTTCGTTCCAAAAGTTGTTTGGATTGACAAAATATATGGCTATCGCTTGACGGGCTTCAAAGGGATGTTGCGTCGAGAAATTTTCAATTTTATTCGCGGTAATGTGAAGGAATATAAGTGACAATACTAGTGAGTACATTTACATAAATATAAACTATGAACTTGAAATTCCCTGGACTTGGATTTAAAAGGAGCATATCTACAGTCTATCTATCATATCCTAGCCTGTGTTCCAGTCCACTACACCATTGTGTGTGTAAAGTGGACTGGAACACAGGCTATCATATCCTTGCTTGAGTGTGTTGAGTGCAAGTGTAAGGCAGGGTACATGTACATGTTGTGATTGCCAGAATAAAGCAGGAGTTAATAAAGATGAGGAAGATTATGATATGACTCATTCTAATGAGGAAGAAGTACTTGCAGATTCTGATGATTTTATGACTCTGGTTGAAAGAGCTAACTTCAAAATTGTAATTTGTATATTATTAAAGGAACAAACTCATTCTCACCAAACAGAATGTAGATATAAATATGCACCTATCATTGTCTTTGATGGGAAACCCCAGGGTAGCTGACTAAGTGAACATGCTACAAAATCCAAGGAATATTTTTTTATTTAACTTTGCCACATAAAGGAGTGTCAGGGTCATCACAACAGTATACACCAATTACTGCAGGCCCTATAACAAATACTATATAAATATACAATTAAATTTAGAGAACAATACAAGTACTAAGAACAACAGGAGAGTTACTACAAGCAGTATTACATTTTAAACAGGTTCAGGTTCATATTTTATATTTATGGCAGTAGTGTAATATCCATATTAAAGTAGCAAGTTAAATCTAGATAATACATCAGTTAATTCTAGCATTTCCATCCCCCTGGGCATTTGCACTTATTTTTTCTCTAAGTGTACAATTCCCTGGGGCTGGGCAGGAAAAGAGCAACAATGCCCCACCCCGGGGCAAATAAATTATGCCAACTGCTGGCCCCGGGGCACACCAACACATAGATTTGTCAGAAAATCACGATATGAGTTTTACATTCTTAACTTTGTAAAGATGAGCAAGTTTTGCTTCACAAGTTCTATTTGTTTATGTGTATGACACAAATACTTTCATCCATATTCATGGCAGTGCACATGTTCACTGCAGCTGCTGCAGAAACCACAATAATTTCCGGATAGAGAGACAAATTCCCTGCCGGTGAACAAATGCCCGGCCCAGGGGAACTTTTGCAAGTAATAATGCCTGGTCCCTGAACAACAAAAGTTTGCAAATTCCCAGGGGGGATGGGGCAATGCTAGAATTGATTGAAATATAAGGCTAATTAGTAAGGGCCGTCGACAAATAGATTCTGTCCACCGATCGCGGACTTGTTCCGCGATGGGGGGGAGGGGGTCAGCCTTGAATCCGCGATTACAAAATAAACAGGACGAAAAAGGTTAAAAAGACATTGGACTGGTCCGCGATGGGGTAGGGGGGAGGGGGTTAAAACAATCGCAACAAATCTATTTGTCGACGGCCCCTAATTATACTGTTGAATGTTCCATGTTGTTGTTGTTGTTCTGTTCATCTGTTGATGAATGTATATGTCACCGTTTTGCATTTGCTATCTATACGGAATATGATTTCCCACAACACAGGTTCTGATACCAGACAGTTTTTCATCACAAAGGAAAGTCCTATACTGAATGTCTGAATCTGCCAAGACCTCTGCCAGTGATAAAATGTTTTCACTAGTATTGTCACTTATATTCCCTCACATTACTGCGAACAAAACTGAAAATTTCTCCGCGCAACATCCCTTTGACGCCCGTCAAACGATAGCCATATATTTTGTCAATCCAAACAACTTTTGGAACGAAACCTCGGTAAAATTTTGTTATTTTCACCATCAAAATGACTAAAAAACAATAATTCTGAAACGCCATATTTACTTTATGTCAGCGGATGTTTGAGAAACTTCATGTAAAAATCAATGTGGAACCACGAAATACACTATATATAGTGCATATTACACCAAGTACCATGAAAAAAATGGCGGCGATCGATTGCGAAATATGTTGATTTCTTGAATTTTCGAAGAAGAAATACTCGAAAACTGCCGCTTTTTAGAAGTGCAAACAAGCGGATTTGGACGTTGTATGATTAATCCTAATTAGTAAAATTACATAGGTGATTATTGAAAATTCTCAACGCTGATTGGTTGCGCTACCTCGGATTAATACGCGATAATCACCTATCGTAAATATTCAATTAAAATATATTTTAAATGTGCATTTTTTATCTTTTTCCAAATAATCACCTATGTAATTTTACTAAAACAATTATTCGCCTCAGGCTCGGTGAATATCGGTGAATAAAAACCTCGACTTCGTCTCGGTTTTTATTCACTGATATTCACCTCGCCTTCGGCGAATAATTGTTAATTATTTATCTTGTTTTAAAGTAGTGCCCGAACCCGGGCAACGAATTTCATTTTCTAAGCGACTTTTCGTGCCACAGAATACGGCCTAATACTATATTTGAACAACAGGGCTTACATTTTCACTATTACTGAATAGTTAAAAATCCAATTTTTCTCCAATACATGCACAAGATCATATAAAGACTGCAAATTTCAAGCCCTGATATAAAGTAGATTAACAATATAATAATGTTCTGCCTAGCTAGAAACAATTTTTACACGAATGAATCCTGATAAATAAGTTCTTATTTTGTTCTTTGCTTCTAAATATATACTAGATTGTAATTATATGTAAAATAATTTGGACAAATTATTAAAACAATAAAGAAAAATTTAAACGTGCGAGAGTCTACCAAACCATTATGAGCTGTCATGAGCTCTCATACTCCCGAACAAATCGCGGCTAAATTGTACCAGAAAAAAATATTTTTACGTTACCGCACTTGACAAAGAAAAAGTCGCTTACCTTTTCTTCAAAATATTCATAAAACCGACGAAAATAGTCCACATTCCAAAAGGAGAATTTTTATTAATCATAGTGCGGTTTTCGCCATATTGTTTATAGTAAAATTCTCTGACTTTACTACCCTGCCTCTTACCATTGAGTTGAGCCTGTTTCACAACAGGTCGAGGTCACTGTTGGTACTCGCATAAGATCGGCAGTGTGCTCAAATAACTCATGTAAGTTGAGATTCTCTCCTGTGCTTCGAGGGTTTTCCCCGGGTACTCCGGTTTCCTCCCTCTAATACTAACCCTTAGGAACTAACAATGGGGCCACAGTAATTGGCTGACGCTGTTGTGGACTCCCTGCCATTGAGGCGAAGTTGAATAAAATAAAAATTAAAAATGGCCGCCGCTCGCTCGCGGGTGTATGAGGCAACTGTCGGCGCGACCACCTAACATCAAAGGAGTGTCCCTTCTGGTTCGTGTCCGTATTCTGTGACTTCGCATATTAAGAGGAGATTTTTAGAAACTCGCGTATTTTTTGTCAAAAACGCTCAAAACTTAGTAACCAGGCTTTTATTTTTTACATTGCGTAATTGTCCGGTTGCTATAGAAATCAATGTGGAAATCACAAGATGCAGACCTGCCAACCCTTGAGTAACAGAAATAGTGAGTTGCTATCTAAAAAGTCGTGAGATTGACTGAAAAATCGTGAGACTTCGAAATTTTCAGGTTTGCTCATTAATATGGCCAGGGTTAACTTTAACAACACTAGAAAATAATCAATAGATATTCAATCTTATGATAGTATGCATTTATATTTTGTTAATATAACCGTAATGCAAGGCTTATTAAAAATAGGCTGTTTTTTCTTTATGGCTTTAGTAGCTTCCAGTGTCAGTACAAGTTCCTCGGAAATATAACGCAATATCTGTACAAAAACAAGAAAACTACGAGTAATCAAGACTAGCAGGACAATAAACTTAGCAGGACGCGCCTTTTACTTTGTAATACAAACATCACGCATACAAAATTCTTGCGTTGTACATTGCGCATTATTAATATACTAATAAAATTATGATGTTTCCTTGGAAGAGTGTGCCTTATTGTACCTAGATGTTGCGCTCTTCGATGATTTCATAAGTTCCTCAGTAGGTTGCCATTTGAAGCAGGGCGTCGTGGATTCCGGATACTGAAGTTTCATTGCGAGGATGTTCGACAATGTACCGTCCAGCGATAAACTCGATCGGCTGTCTGTCTTATTTTTACGAACAATGCTGAAAAGGCGCTCTTCTTCAGCGTTGCTATGAGGGATAACAAGCACTGCTTCTGCCACTTTTGTAAGGTGTTTAAACCTTGCCACCGCTGATCCACATTGCTTAAGATTTGCGACATGCCACCAAAGTACGTCGACTCTATACTGGAACACTTCAGTCCCATCATCTTCTACTTCTTCTAAAACTTTCGCTGCCTGCCAGGCTTCTGTACCAATGTCGTCGTCACTTAGTGTTTGGTAGTCACTGAATTCTTCAAAAGGTTTGTCAATTGGAATGCCATCAAAGAGTGATTCATATCTATCATAAAAGTACTGTACACTTTCCCATTTGACTTCGATCCGATCAGATATATTTACCCAAACTGCATTCATTATCAGTTCATTCTGCACAGGAAACTTGTTTAAAATGTATCTCAGCGATTCCGTAAAATAGCCTTTCGCAGCAGTAAAGAACTTCAAATAAATAGCATCAGAGATATCTCCCTCATTCAGAAGCTTGTCAAGTGCGTGCTTTGTCATTCCACCGAGGAAAATAGACTGGGGTGGCTTAAATATGTCCTCGTCCTCCAAATCAAGATTATAGATTTCTATATCTTTTATACATTGAGGCTTGATGATACGAGTAGCAATTTTCTTGGCTAGAGCAACTATTTCTGAATGCAGAATGTGGATAGTCGGCTCGCTTCTCTGTAATAGTTTGTTAAAATGTGTAAACAACTGAATAGAAGCGCTGTGAAAAAGGAGGACTGGCTCCAAGATTGGGTTTGAAAATGCATTCTTTAACCTCACAAACCTCGCGTCTGAAAAACTTTCACTAAGAAAGTATGACTTCAGACTAGGAAGTTTTTTAAGTGCTCGGCCAATACATCGTTCTAATGAAAGCCAACGAATAGAAACATGTTTTAGCATTTGTTGATAGTCTTGATCGCAGAAATCAAAGTACTCTGAAAGTTTGCCCTTTCGTTTGGAGCTTTTATCGAACCAGTAGTAAAGATCTATTAGAATATCTTCAACGTTCAAACCAACATCATCTGAAAATGCATCGTTTGCTTTCGTCGCTGCAATATGAGCCAAGTGACAGGGACAGCCAGAAATGAAAATGTCGGGGTTTTTGCCTATACAGCGTGATGCCACTGAGTTATGCCTCCCTATCATAGAATTGGTGTTATCGACACTTAGGCCTGTATTCTAAAAGCTCACTCACACTCAAACTCAAAGAGTGGAGGTTCAATCTGAGCTTCTCTTGAGTGTCAGTGCTATTTTTGAATAGCTGGAGCGTGAGTAGTCGCATAGTATGGTACGGCACTAACCCTCAAGCTATTCAAAAACAGCACTGACACTCAAGGGAAGCTCAGATTGAACCTCCACTCTTTGAGTGTGAGTGTGAGTGAGCTTTTAGAATACAGGCGTTAGGCTGACAGAGTTCAACCATGGCATTGAATCTTCAGCGAATTTCTCATCCACGGCATCAAATATGCAAGAGGCTCTTGCTCCATGCTCCCCGGAGGTGATACACATATCATAAAAGTGGGATGTGACCGTTTTGGATCGGCTGATGTAAAAAATGCGGATAGTTACAGGATTCATTTTATTTACACCAGTGTCATTAGATCGACCCGTCGATGCCTAGGCTAAAGGGGTGGCTTTTACAGTGATCCACTAAGTAGGTGTGGCAGTGAGGCCCCATTGCAACGTTTATCATAGCAGATGTTTTTGTACGTCCTGATGCATAAAGGCTTGCGATTTTGCTATCTGGGAAAATTGCTTTAAAAAGTGGACCCATATGATCGGCAGTGGCAAGCGGAAGGTTGTGTTGTACCAGAAAATTGGTAACCATTACCTCGGCTTTCGTCACTTGTTTACTTGTTTCATCTGATGTTGTGAAGAATTGTGAAATATTACCGTTCTTATTAGCTGCAGTAACATTCTTCTTGTGGCTATCGCAATTGCAATGTACTTTTATGTCTCTCAAACCCTGATGACCACACCGTATTTTCTTACCACATGGTATGCAAAAACAGATATGACGATCGTTTGGTACTGCTTTAACTGGATAAATCTTACCCCAACTAGGATTGTACATCGTGTTGTATTTTGCAGCTCCGAAATTTTTGCGAGGATCAATAGACTTGTTTTTGTTTTCCTCAGACGACTCATCATTATCAGAATCTGAATCGGGAGAATCGCACATATCTCTGACTCGCTTTTCCCTTGACATCGCTTGAAACTGTGCTTTGTAAATTTAAATTACGCGGAATTATATTGATTTCCCGCCAAGCAGATAAGCCGATAGTCATGTCGAGCAGCAGATTTAACTCATTCGTCTTTGAAATACTTCATGTAATATATGATGAAGTGAATTGTGCCTTGCCGTAAATTCCTGCATTTAGGCGCTAGTTTTCAGCTGTGAATGCGAGAAGAATGTAAACATTGAAATAAAGGTGACACAAGAAATAATAGCATATTTCTTTTTTCCACGGGTGTTTGGAATCACTTGTGGTTTTAGTAGAGATTTTGCCGAAAATCGTGAGATTTGGGGACTTAATCGTGAGATCGTGAGAAAGCATAAAAAATCGTGAGTCTCACGATTAAATCGTGAGACTTGGCAGGTCTGCAAGATGGTTCATGGGATGAGTGTTTGTCTTCGAATTTATAGTTGTAAAAGGCTGCAAATATTGATGTAAATACAATTTGAGAATGTCAACAAGAAAGAGTATTACAATATAGAGACACTGGATATATTCTGTGTTGTTTTTAATCGGTTAGTTCGTATTCATGCGTAATTACGGTTTTCTAGTGCTGTTCGTTGTGGGCAAACATTGAAATATGTGGGTAAAAAGGCTGCCAATGTATGGAAATTTGGTTTACGTCGCACATCATGAAAGTAGTGAATAGAAATGTGGAAAATTTCGTTTAACTCCTTAGTGTTTAACGCTTAATACTTTGTAAAATTTTACTTAGTTTTGACTTTTGACGAAGTTCGATCTGCAGTCAAAACCCTCCAAAAACCTGAGAATATCTGGCACCCAGGGCATTCTGCAGCACTCTGCTTAGAGATTAGATCTAAACTGTCTTTAAGTACTATCACCATGAAGTACTAGACACCATGAAGTCTAGATTTTCCTATTAAATTTCCTGTTATGTTAACTAAGCAAAGTAGGCTTTGAAAATTTCACCTGGAAATGATATAAAGTAGCTGCTACAGTGTAAGGAAGAGTCTGTCCCTGTTGTACCTCACGCACATCTCAAGGTTGGGGAAACATATATTTACATTAATTAGTGGAAAATTTAAACAATCTGATCTCAGTGTAGTGGGAAACTCAGTTAGTGAGTTCTGATGCTACTTTTCATAGAATGCCAACAAACTAAACAATGCTTACAAATATTTGTATGTTTATTTCAATTTACACAAGTGATATTTTTCATTAACAAAATCAAGCACTGGCTAAACATGCATCAATAGTTCCTCATTTAGTTATAGTTAATCTTTATGGTCAAGTGAGATTCCATATTGCACCTAACTCTCAACAACGGTAATTGACAACTGATATTTATTATAACAAATAGTATTATTACAGAAATTGTCTTTTTCAATAAACTAAGATAATCTCTTAAAGGCTACCAATCTGAATTTTTATATAAACAGAGAGTGATTTGTAGCAGCTTAGAAGTTGTGGTACCACTGTGGCACTGTTGATAGATAAACCTCTTCACACATAACTTTTGCTTTGTAGGATGAAATTTGAAACACCTAAAGAGAATAATAGTATGATAAATATACAAGACAACTTGCAGGTTCAACCCGGAATACAGTTTAAATCAATTCGGTTGGAATCACATTGGTGAATTTGCACTGCAAAATATAATCTGGACTGTGTGTGCTGGGGAGGGGGGTAAGCTGATTTAATTGGCCTAAAGAAGAAAAGAAAGTTCATCCACAATGATTGCTGAAAGACTTTCAGGAATAGACTCATGGCATGCATGTGTATATCTCAGAGTAGTCTAATTTTTAAAGTGGGTAGACAGTAGGCCTATAGGTATGTTGCATACTGTGGTGCTATGAAAACATTTTTACAGTTAAGCATGAATTTCTCGTGTTAATATGATCTCAGATTGCTATTCGGAAGAGTAGTATAATAACAAACAGTGTCACATTGCAAATTGATGGGTGATTATTATATCATTTTCCATGTACAGTGTAACTGTTTTGTAGACATATCATGGTATTTTGTAAAAATATAAATTAATAGTCAACTCCTTATTATTGTTGCCATAGCAACATTCCATTCAAATTTGATCATGTACTGGTACTATAAAAACTGTTGGATCAATTTTGATATCATTAACAGTGATTTGTTCACAGATTTTCAGAAGTCCTTACATGTATTTCTTAGCAGATAATCAAACGTTGATAGACTATCGTGCAAAGGAATAAGGAATGCCACTAAAAATTGCCAAATTCCTCGGAGGACCACCCCTTCGATTTTTTTCAAAGCAAACTCATTTTGACCCTTCATGTCTAAATTTTAAGTTACCAATAAGTTTAAGCTGCGTGTGATAATTATTGGCAATATTTAACATAACCGACACACATTTCTTTGGGCTTATTTTGCAACTTTCTTTGCTGATATTTGCTCTAGTTATATTTCACATTATAGTACAACTATTAGGATCTCTGTAGGCTAATGTATATCTATTTTGAAGGATAACAATGAATTTTGCTATTTTAAAGCAAAAATGACAAGATATATCATTTTTTGTAAAATTGTAACAAATTAGAAGACCTGAAGTCAAAATTACAAAAATATCCAAGAGGACCTTCTTTGGATTTCCTTCAAAATCTGTAGTTTTAGACTTTAATACTAAGACTAAATGTTGTTTCGAGCCTACAACTGGAGGACCAATATCTTAGAAGAACTATTTATAGAGTTTCTATTAATCAGAAGTCAGTATAAAAATGGGCCAAATTTCATTTATATGACAATTAAAAATGGAAAGTATTTACTTAATCACACTTTGAAGAGGTGTTAATTAACATTATATTGTATTAGGAGTACCCTAGCTAAGTAAGTATAAGAAAATAACTAAGATTTATGACAAAATTTCGTATGAAAATGAACAAAATATACATCGAATCCATAAGTCAATGAGTTAGAACCCAAAACAAAGTACTTTCAGGAAGTAAATGATCGCTAATAAAATATCAAGTTACAGAGACGTGACTAGTTTAACAAAACTGCATATTCTAGTCAAATACTGTATTTTTAAAAGAAGTTTGATACGAAATTATTATTATTTTTATTATTATTATTATTATAAAATTACATGCTCCCAAAAGGCCTTTTCGGCATACAATTACAATAGAAAGACTAAAATATACTATTATATACATGATTGTTCAATTATTTAAAATGTGTTTCTTTACTTCAGATTTGAAATGTTTGATATTACTAAATAATTTGATTGAATCAGGCAGGCTGTTCCAATGTTTGGCCGCGCGATAATGAAACGTTTTTTGGCCGTAGTTTGTATTTGATTTTGGAATTGCTAGATCTTTGCTGGACCTAGTAGAATAATTGTGGATAGTATCTCGCAGATAGAATTTCTCACTCAGGTAAGGCGGTGAAAGACCATTCATGCACTTGTATGTTTGTACAATATCTTTGTATGCAAGTGTTTGGTCGACCGTCATCCATTTCAATTCTTTTAAGATAGGTGTGATGTGGTCAATCTTTCGTGTATTCGAAATGACACGAGCTGCGAAATTTTGGGCCAGCTGGAGTTTCCTTACGTTTTTTGCTGTTGTGTTTGCCCATACGGACGAACAATAAAACAACCTTGTCAAGACCAATGCTTGAACCACTGAACACAACGTTTCCTGGTCCAGAAGATGACGGATCCTACGGATTTGACATAACTTGGCCATGCATTTAGAAACCAACAGACTGGTGTGTTCGTCGAATTTCATATATGCATCTAACGAGACTCCCAAGTCTTTGGCAGAAAAAACAGGGAATAGCGTTTTGCCTAAAAAACTCAGCGAGAACTCTTCTGTAAATGGTTTTAGCAAAGCTGGTGATCCGAATAACATGAATTTTGTCTTTTCTGGATTTATTAAAAGTGAGTTCGTACAACACCAGCTTGTTATTCTAGTTAGATCTTCTTCTAGTTTGGCCCTTGCTTCCGATTTATCCTGCACTGAAAAGGACAAAAAGATTTTACTATCGTCAACGAACGATTCGAGGCCGCTGTTGGAAGGTCATTTGTATAAATGCTGAAGAGGAGGGGGGAAAGAATCGATCCTTGAGGGACACCGTGTGTGATATGAAGTGGCGTCGACTTGCTTGAGCCAATTTTCACGTATTGAGATCTACCAGTGAGATAGCTGCGGAACCACTTTGTAGCTGATTCGGACAAACCAATGTCCGCCAATTTCCTTAACAAAACTTCGTGACTTAAACTGTCGAAGGCTTTAGACATGTCTATCAAAATCAGAGCCGTCACGTTTTTCTGATCCATTGCCTGTAGTATTTGGTCAGTTATGAAAATGTTCAAAGTTTCGGTTGAATGACTCTTCTTATTACCGCTTTGGTGGGTGGAAAGACTTTCGCTTTTTTGTAAAAAATCAGTTAATTGGTTTAATGCCACCTTTTCGCATATTTTTTATGCGATCGCTAACATGGAGAGTGGACGGTTATTGGATGCAACTTCACGGTCGCCTTCTTTTAAGAGTGGTATGACTTCAGCAAGTTTCCAAACATCAGGGTATGTGGAAGACATCAGGGACTTATTGATAATATTAGTTAATGGCATTAGAATAGTTGGTAGTGAATCTTTTATCACTCGCATGTGGACGATGTCCGGCCCAGGAGATTTGTTTGTAGGCATGCATGGACAATATAATCCTTTTTACACTATCGCTTGTAGTTGGTTGGAGGTGATGCTTAATAGGGCCCTGTGGGCAGCATACGGTTGTATATTGTATTTCTGCGCCAATTGTTTGACTGCATGCGAAGTGGATTCTCCAACTTTAGAGAAATACAAATTAAACTCTTCCGCCAATTGAGCGGTGTCTTTAGAGAAAATATGATCTGGACTTTCTCTTGAAGGCAAGTATTGATTTATCACCTTCCATATCGCACCGGTTTTTCCTTCGCAGTTTTGTAGTTGATTGCAAGCGTAGGATTTCTCACCTTCTTTCAGCATGGATTTGGTAGCATTTCTGGCATTCTTGAAAAGTGAGCAGTCATCGAGGCGTCTGGTTTCACAAAAAATTCGATGCAGGTGATCACGCTTTTTCATGGCTTGTTTTATCCCATCGTTGACAAAGGGTGTGGAACGATTTCTTATTCTAATTTCCTTTATGGGGGCATGACTGTTCAGAATAGAAGAAAGGGCATTATTAAAAGCACCCAGGTGGTCATTTATTTCGGGAAAGATGTTGTGGAGATTCGAAAAGTAACCGGTTAATTGTGCCAAGTCAGCCGCATATGTAGACGAATTATAATTTCGGTAGCTTCTAGCAATGACAGAAAAACGTTGTGGTTTTGGGAGCTTGAGTTTTAAGATCATGAATACTGGGAGATGGTCGCTTATTAACTTGTCCATAACGCCACTGGTCTTTACGAGTGGAGGTGAAGACACTAGGATAACATCTATAAGCGATCTAGAACTATCCGTTATCCTAGTCGGCAATTTAATGATTTGTCGCAAATTCAATTCATGGCATGTTTTTTTTAAAGTTCTTCCTTCAAAGCTGTTGTTCAACACGTTACAATTTAGATCTCCCAGCACGAAAATCGGATGACCCAATGAGAGTGCCTCAGTATACGACGGTTTAAACGAGTTTTCGAAACAGCTTAAGGGACAATCGGGGGGTCTATATATTGCGCATATCACAAATGACTTTAGTTTTTTATATTGTAGTCGTAACCAAAGTTGATGGAGGCCGTCGTCTGAAATACTGGAGAGATTTTTAATTTGATGGCATTTTATATCTGGGCGAGTGTAAACACTAACGCCTCCGCCGACTTTGTGTGGGCGATCAAGTCGATACAAGTCGTAGCCTTCGATTTTAACCTCAGCATTAGTGATTTTCGAATTTAACTATGTTTCAGAAACTGCTAAAACATCCGGTTTATCGTCCTGGCATAATTGTTTGATATGTAGCAAGTTGTTACGATTTTTAAGGGATCGAGCATTCAGGTGGATAATTTTGAGCTTAGATTTCTTCCTTTGATGTTTTGTGGCTGGGGTCTTCAGTAAGTTCGGTGGGTTATTCGTACAATCGACGCCAACGGTTTTCTTAATTGGAATATTTATTAAATTTTGTCTCCCCACTTTCTCGATTGGGATATTTATAAAAAATTTTGTCTCCCCACATAATAGCCTATGCGAGGTGTCATTTGCACCGGAATTTTGTTCTGTTCTCTTATAGTTGGGGTAGGTATTGGGTTAGGTATACATGGATGTCCGGCGACGGTCACTACCCTGTTGTTTGGCGGACATATCTTAGGTATCTTTTCCATTCGTTTATGGTAGGTTTCAATCTCGGGTTTCAATATGGTAGTTATAATCGGGATAGCACTTGATTCGCTAGGGTACTTGGGTATATCACTTCCCATTAAGTTATTGTTAGGCGTGAAACAAGAATTAGTTGAGATCGGTCGGGATGATGTAATTTCGGATTGGTTCTCGTGGCTTGGCGGACAAAGTCGTGGTAACTCAGCCAATCCCTCGTTCGGGGACATCCGATATGCTGGTATGGTGGGTTCTTGGTTCGCTGACGCTTTGGAAAAGGAGATTGACTATAGTCAACAGGGCTTTCAACCAAAGGTAAACGGGAATGCCACACGGGGACTTGGGATTTAGTTCGGGGACGTCCGATATGCTGGCATGGTGGATTCTTGGTTCGCTGACGCTTTGGAAAAGGACATTGACTATAGTCAACTGGGCTTTCAACCAAAGGTAAACGGGAAAGCCACTGAGAAAGTATAATGTAAAAACAGAGTAGGAAAAGTTGTCATACCTGGGATTCTTCTGTAGTCGAACATCACTCCTTCACAGATTGAAAGAACCTGTTTCATTCGTTAATCACTGTTGAAACCTTGTACAAACTTCGGACATACGAATAGTGTTATGAAGACTTCATCAGTAGTAGTTTTTTTTAAATATGAGCAGTTTTCGCCCAAAAATTTAGACGCCAACTCATCGGACTCAATCATTACACCCGCCATTGTGCAAAACGCAGCAAATTCATTAATTTTCGCGCAAAGGATCACGGTATTTTTGAGCGCGAGTCTCTCGATTTACAAAAAAATAACCTCTTAATATGTAAATTTTTATTCTTGCAAAATTTCGTGTTTATTCAGTTGAAACATTCGGCAAATTGACACGCTTGACGTTATATAGCACGCTTTGCCTATTGTCATTGAAATATGATTGGCAGTCGAGTCTTTCGATTGGCTGAGCAAATTGCATTCGTATTGTACGTGTCTGAATATACTTTGAACTTTGATCAGAAATATTTTCTTGTAATTTTGGTGGGTGTTGACAAGGCTTTTCCCACTTGTTGGATAGTAAAACAAATCCCAGTTTAATGTGTTGTCTCATTTACTTAAATTTATCAATTGTGTTCTATAAATTGGCTCATATAAGCAGCGAAGACTATAGTTACGATAGATGTGAACTTCATAAATCAGTCTGACGACTTATTGCTCCACCCGGCGCAGGCGCGTGGAGCTTTAAAATGCTAATTTTTTATTTCTGTCGTTTTCATTTTGGGTGTCGCAAAATGAGCATTCTACAGAACCCAAATTCGACCGTAAACTTATGCTTTCTTTTGTACATTTATGGATAATAACGACTATTTATGGGGGTATTTTATGGATATTATGGACGATGGTCACGAATATCCTCCAGTGACCTATATAGTTCAGTGTGCAATCAGATTAAAAATGGCGTTTCCGTGATGAGTGTGCAAATAATATTTCACACAATTTATTCATTCATTCATTCATATTCATTTTATTAAAATATTATGAGCACTATATTAAGAGTGAATTGCGATATTCTTACATAGTACATATAATTACATAGTATAATATTAAAATAAAATTAAGAATAAAGTGTTAAAACAGAACTTAAATAAATTTATATAAACATTAATTATTAGAATTCTACAGTAAAAATCAGAAGAATACATAGTATATTTAGAATAGAACTACAGTCTAAAATTAGTTTAAAAATACATCATAACACATAGCAGGGAAGAAGCTACGTTTAAAACGTTCGGTTCTGCATATTGCGTAGGACATGGTTATGTGTAGGACATGGTTATGTGCATTCGCTCTCGTTTGAGGCAACAGGTAGTTCAAGGGTGACGTGGGTTGACATATCTTGCTAAAGGTTTTTCTAATTAGTGTGTAACGTCGACGAGACCTGTTATTTATAGGGATGGCACAAAAATGGTCAAGCAATAGATATTTTAAGTAGAACTTCCTAAAAATGTTCACACGATAAATGTCTATTTATTTGGAGGGGCACTCCGTCTTATATAAGGGCACCTCTTCTATTAGAAAAGGGCACTTTTACCATTGTTTCAGCTGGAGAAAAGGGCACTCTGAAGAAAATTTGGGAGGGCACGTCCCCTTGTGCTACCCGGTTCTTACACCACTGTATACGGTCCTTCCTCAAGCAATAAATGTATTGTTGGTATCCCTGTACATATAAATATAGTTTTAAAATAATTTTCCGAATGGAAACTTATTGCCGTAGGGCATATATTTACCAAAATCAGTATTTATGAACACTAATACACAATAACTAAAATTCGCGAGATGTCGCGTTCTTCAAAATAATATAAGGAAATAATGTTTGCGTGCAAGAATGTAAGTATCACTGTTTTCCAATTACGAAAATTGCGGTAATTTTGGAGACGATGATTCCTTCATTCTATTTTCAGATTTGTGATAAAGAAGTTCCGCTTTTCAAAAGTTTGGCATTTGGCACGAAAACAAATTAAATTACTCACCAGACATTGGCACCATCAAATAATATATGACCGGTCTTTAGGTTTGCCTCCACAAAGATTATTCAAGATCAGGAAAGCTTTTTTAAGAGAACAAGGACAGATTTTGACAAACTGTGTTTTCTAGCCATTAGGTTAATTGTACACTAGCTACATTACCAAGGTCAGAATAAATTTCATTTATCGTGTTAACATTGTCAAACAAAAACAAATTAATAACACTACAACTGGCTGTTCAGCGGGGAAATTTTGGAAATTTAAAGCATGATCAACGCCATTTCCGGCTCTTTGGTAGAATAGTCGCCATACGCAAGTCGTTCGATACAAAAGTCGCGGTTTTAATGCAAATATTAATTTTGGGAATCCAAAACCAAATTCTTTGGAAACTTGTCGCTTTACTCCGCTTAGAAGTAGTAAATCGCTTATATGCAAAAAATCGTTTACATATGCAAAGTAAAATTGTGTTGAAGTTGTTCAATGCTTTGCATCGTAGCTTTCGGCGAGATTTTCAATATTCACATTCTTAGATAATGAACCATCTTGTAAACTTTGTTTGCAATATATGTCAAATTTGCTATCCTTTTTTAAATATTTTGTTGCATGTCACGCACTAAGTTGAAAATGGCTTTGGCCATTTTTGATAATTTTTGCATTCAAACTCGTACCTTCAGCCATACAATAGCATTTCGTCCACGCAAATATTTTGCATTGTGCAAATTGACTTTCCCGAATCCTGGGAACGAGTTGGTTTATAGATATGCAAAATCGGCTTATATATATGCACCAAAATAGAGTCGGCAAAAGAGACTTGCATATAAGTGGCGGAGACAGTAGCTATATGACAGACGTGAGTGCATAAATTAGTCAACCGACGAATATACTAAGATCGTTCTTAGAATATTCAAAATTTCAAAAAAACGTTCCTTTTGAACTATGCAAAATTCGTTTCTTGAATGTAAACATTAGATTATTCAAATTGAGTCTTGTTATTTATGGCCATGACACAAAAATGTGTAGACGATATAGTAAATATATAGCTTCCTAAAAATGTTTGCTATGCGCTGACTTATACGATCGATATTTTCACCAGAAAAATATATATATTGCTTCTGTAAAACATCCAAATCTTCTCTATAGATAAATTTTAGTCTGTATAATTAATCCCTGTAAATATAGATTGATGTTAGAACTTTCCGCACGTAATATAGACGAACGACCACGTTCTGGAATGGAAACTATTTACTGGAGGGCAAAATTACAAAAACCATTTTTTTCAACACTACTAGCACAATACAATTATAACTCAATAAGTAAAATTCTTGAGTGCTCGATCTTCAACCGATAAAAGGAAGTCAGAATTTTAAAACTGGGATGAACTATTTGCGTGCAAGAATGGGAGTTTCATAGAGATAATTAGTTCATTCTATTGTCAGACGAAAACAAATGAAATTACTCACCAGCCATTAGCGCCATCAGATGATGATATCTACCCTTTGGTATTTGAATAAATTGGTCAACGCACGATTACCTATCTTATGATTATATACGCCGAACTTCAGCTAAATTAAATTTTGTCTCCATAAAGATATCAAGAAAGCGTTTTTACGAGAAACAGAATATCTTTTAACGAAATGTGTCTTTTATGCAGGTTGTGCACTACATTACCGAGATGGAATTACTTTCCATGTATATGGCTTACATTGTCTGTCAAAGACAAAATAGTAAAATTACAACCGCCTTGGCACCGAGGAAATTTGGAAAAGTTGGGGCATGACAAATACCATCATGTTCTCGCAATTTAGTGATAGTACATGAAGTTTACTTAAATGATATTTTGTCCTTGTCTCACAATGTTAAACGATATATAAAGCGCACAATTCAAACAATCTACTCTACCAGTTATATATTCTCGCGCCATGCATACCCATGAATAATCACTTTAAACTATTTATCCTAAAACTAAAGAATGGAATTTTGGAGAGTTGTAAAGATCTAGATGTTTTTACATGAAGGAATTCAAATATTCTGAGGACGTGACCTTATTATTAAGTAAAAAATTACTACCAATTGTATTGATGCATTATAATAATTGTCTTTTAATATTTAAATATAGCAATTTGGCGTGGGCTAAGTAGAAAATTAGTTTAAAAAATGCTCGGCTCGGGTATTTTAAAGCCTGTTCATTGCTGTTTTTGAGAAACTTCGAGAGGCAGGAAACACCAGGTACGACATACATTTATATCATGAGTTGTTATATAAAGTTTTTACTTATAGTCGTAATATATAGCTTATTCTAAATTTATGTAACTTATCCCAAATTTTGGCGTCGTACTATAACCGGGTGTTTATATAGAAAGCTGAGAGGCTATTTTTCACGATGCAATTAAGCAAGTCAAGCAGCTGCGTATAGTTGGTGTCGCTAAATTGACTAGATGCCGCGATCGAAGTCTTGCAACATTTTAATTGTAGCTAAGATTACCTTGAGCGGCAAGTCTATCTGTCTTGTAATGCTCTACCAGGCAAAGATGTATTGAATTCCTTCACCTTGGTGAACAAAAACCATCTGGCATTAGATCATGAAGTAAAATGTATTCCCTTTAATTTTTCGGTATATATTTTTCCACTCGATATATATTTTGCCGGTTATTTGCACTATACGCAAGCAGTATAGAGGTCCGACCAACTGAATGAAAAAAGCCTGATCAGAAGGTAAGATATTATAGCCGCCTAGCTCATTTTGACTTAAACGTAAATGATGCCGTCACGCTGCAATTATTTTATTTTGACTTCACCGTCACAAAGCAGCTGTTCAATTTTGATTTCACATATAACTAATGGCGTAACACTCAAAGATTCGCTAAATAATCGTAGCAGAACACCGTTTAAAAGGACTCCTGGATATAACCAAATTTTAAACTTTTTAGACAAAGACCTTACAATAAATAAAGAGATGCATTGCACTTACGCTGATCACAGCGTGCTTATATAGTGTGTGCGGCTAATTTCACTGTTTTTTTCACTATGAAATTTTTGAGTAACTCTACACATGCACTGTACCGACACTGAAGTGCTAACTAGTTTATGGTATATATGATGTTTTTTTATTGTATAATTCATACACTTCGGTAGTTGATTCTTCAATCGTCAACGAAGCAAACTGATTGCTTGAAGGAAAATGCTGACATGTAATAAAGTATTTACTCGTCTAAACTCCCCCCGATTACCCCCCCCCCCACCCCTATTAAAAGTACTGTGATACAGGAGAATATGCGGCACTTAATTAAGGCTAAAATGAGTATGTTGTCATGTTCTATCGGTTAACTCTCCCTCTCTCCAGATCGTAGGAAATGCTCAGTTCCATTCAGTAAATAAAATAATTTTTAACGAGCATCTCCCTCAAATATAAGCGCCGCGACCTAAACAATTGAAAATATTAAACTGGTAAATACGGTATGCGTTTCATAAGAAAGGCTTGTAGTATAGAAAGGTTTTTATAATCAGAATGTGTGCAATGTCCAAGGTGCGTAAACTTTGGCGAGGTGTGTATGGATGAAAGGTGTGTAATTAGCAAAGGTGTGTATTTGCCAGAAAGGTGTGTATAAAAATTAATACACATCTTTAGTATACAGAAGGTGTTTAAAGCAAAGGTGTGTGATTGAATAATCCAAGGTGTACGTGTAATCGCACACATCTAAGGTGTGTAATTTTGTAAACAATGTGTGTATAAATACACATTTCAATGTTTCACATTCCTTGATAATGAATAAATAAAAATACATTTCAATGTTTCACTTTCCTTGATAATGAATCATTTCGTAAACATTGCTTAATTACAATATGAAGTCAAATTTGCTGTAGTTTCATGTCACTAAGTTGAAAATGGCTTGGTTCCTTTTGATAATTTTGCTCTCAAACTCGTACCTAGAGCGTTGTATTCCTCGCACGGATTGTTCTAATCAACATTTCTGCGGCGAGTCCTGGGAACTAGTTCGTCTATATGCAGGGATGTAGCGAAGCATCTGGAGTTTTTTTTGGAGGGGAGATGGGATTGAAATAACTTTATCTGAAATTTGAACTTCAATGTTAAAATTTGCCTGAAGTGTAATGGTTGTAATGGACCTATTTCTGATTGATTATTATTGAAATACTGAGTTGTTTAAGAAGTAGGGGGGGGCTCTTTTAGGGGATTTTATATTTTCGAAGCTCCAGGACTGCATTTCTGCAAACAAACTGTCTCCAAATTGAGTGTATTTTGCACAAAATTTTCATTTATGTGGAAGTCTTTAAAGAGATCAGGTTCTTACAAATCATTTAATATTTTATTTTAGTTATCACTTTACAAAATATAACAATTTTTCACCCACATTTTACCTGAAAATGTCAAAATTTCACCTTGAATTATACCTGATTTTTTTAAACTTTTTAGAGTTGGGGGAGTGTTACACCCCCACACATCCCACTCGCTACGTCGCTGTCTATATGCAGCAAAATGTTCGCTTATATGCAAAAATAGAGCTGTCAAAAATCATTTCCATATGAACAGCGAAGACTGTATTTACGATAGATGTGAAATTCATAAATCAGTCTGACGACTTATTATACTTAGATCTTCCTTAGGATATTTAACTTCTCTAAAACATCATAAGAACTATATGCAAAATTCACTTTTTACTGTAAGAAGTCCTCCATTTATGACGAGTCCTGTTATTTATAGGGATGGCGTAAAAATGGTTAAGCAATGCATATTTTAAGTAGAACTTCTTAAAAATGTTTGCACGATAAACGTCTATTTATATAATTATAACGGTCCTTTCTCAAGCAATAAATGTATTGTTGGTATCCCTGTACATATAAATATACGAAATGATTTCCCGAATGGAATTAGCTTTTTGCGGTAGTGCATATTTACCAAAATCAATATTTATGAACACTAATATACAATAATTAAAATTCGTGGGCTGTCGCGTTCTTCAATTATAATAAAAGGAAATAATGTTTGCGTGCAATAATGTAAGTGTCACTGTCTCCCAATTACGAAAATTGCTGTAATTTTGCAGACGATAATTCCATCATTCTATTTTCAGATTTGTAAAAAAGAAGTTCCTCTTTTGAAATGTTTGGCATTGTCATACGAAAACAAATTAAATTACTCACCAGATATTGGCGCCATCAAATAATACATGACCGGTCTTTAGGTTTGCCTCCATAAAGATTATTCAAGATCAGGAAAGCTTTTTTAAGAGAACAAGGACAGATTTTGACAAACTGTGTTTTCTAGCCATTAGGTTAATTGTACACTAGCTACATTACCAAGGTCAGAATAAATTTCATTTATCGTCTTAACATTGTCAAACAAAAACAAATTAATAACACTACAACTGGCTGTTCAGCGGGGAAATTTTGGAAATTTAAAGCATGATCAACGCCATTTCCGGCTCTTTGGTAGAATAGTCGCCATACGCAAGTCGTTCGATACAAAAGTCGCGGTTTTAATGCAAATATTAATTTTGGGAATCCAAAACCAAATTCTTTGGAAACTTGTCGCTTTACTCCGCTTAGAAGTAGTAAATCGCTTATATGGAAAAAATCGTTTACATATGCAAAGTAAAATTGTATTGAAGTTGTTCAATGCTTTGCATCGTAGCTTTCGGCGAGATTTTCAATATTCACATTCTTTGATAATGAACCATCTTGTAAACTTTGTTTGCAATATATGTAAAATTTGCTATCCTTTTTTAAATATTTTGTTGCATGTCACGCACTAAGTTGAAAATGGCTTTGGCTATTTTTGATAATTTTTGCATTCAAACTCGTACCTTGAGCCATACAATAGCATTTCGTCCACGCACATATTTTGCATTGTGCAAATTGACTTTTCTGAGTCCTGGGAACGAGTTGGTTTATAGATATGCAAAATCGGCTAATATATATGCACCAAAATAGAGTCGGCAAAAGAGACTTGCATATAAGTGGCGGAGACAGTAGCTATATGACAGACGTGAGTGCATAAATTAGTCAACCGACGAATATACTAAGATCGTTCTTAGAATATTCAAAATTTCAAAAAAACGTTCCTTTTGAACTATGCAAAATTCGTTTCTTGAATGTAAACATTAGATTATTCAAATTGAGTCTTGTTATTTATGGCCATGACACAAAAATGTGTAGACGATATAGTAAATATATAGCTTCTAAAAATGTTTGCTATGCGCTGACTTATACGATCGATATTTTCACCAGCAAAAAATATATATTACTTCTGTAAAACATCCAAATCTTCTCTATAGATAAATTTTAGTCTGTATAATTAATCCCTGTAAATATAGATTGATGTTAGAACTTTCCGCACGTAATATAGACGAACGACCCCGTTGTGGAATGGAAACTATTTACTGGAGGGCATAATTACAAAAACCATTTTTTTCAACACTACTAGCACAATACAATTATAACTCAATAAGTAAAATTCATCCGATAAAAGGAAATCAGAATTTTAAAACTGGGAGGAAATGTTTGCGTGCAAGAATGGGAGTTTTATTCTATTGTCAGATGAAATCAAATTAAATTACTCACCAGACATTAGCGCCATCAGATGGTGATATCTACCCTTTGGTGTTTGAATAAATTGGTCAACCCGCGATTATCTATTTTATGATTATATACACCGAACTTTAGCTAAATTAAATTTTGTCTCCATAAATATATCAAGATAGCGTTTTTATTAGAATATATTTTAACGAAACGTGTCTTGTACGCAGGTTGTGCACGACATTACAGAAATGGAATTATTTTCCATGTATAGCTACATTGTCTGTCAAAGACAAAATAGTAAAATTACCACCGGCTTGGCACCGGAGAAATTTGGAAAAGTTGGGACATGACAAACGCCATCATGTTCTGGCAATTTAGTGCAGTACATAAAGTTTACATGAATCATACTAAGGTCACGTCCTTAGAATATTTAAATTCCTTTATGTAAAACATCTTTACAACTCTCCAAAATTCCATTCTTTAGTTTTAGGATAAATAGTTTAAAGTGAGAGTCCTGTTGTTCATATGCATGGAAATGCATGGCGTGAGAATATGTAACTGCTATAGAGTAGATTGCTTGGATTATACGTTTCGTTTATCGTCTAACATTGTGAGACAAGGACAAAATACTGTAGTAGAAAATTACGACCAAAAATAGCACGCATTGATGCATTATAATCGTTGTCTTTTAATATTTAAATATAGCAATTTGGGTGTGGCATAAGTATAAAATTAGTTTAAAAAATGCTCGGCTCGGGTATGTTTAGGCCTGTTCATTGCTGTTTTTGACAAACGTCGAGAGGCTGGAAACACTAGGTAAGACATACAATTTATATCATGAGTTTTAACGTTATATAAAGTTTTTACTTATAGTCGTAATATATAGCTTATTCTAAACTTATATAACTTATTTCAAATTTTGGCGACGTATTTTAAATGGGTCTTTATATAGAAAGCTAGAGGATATTTTTCACGATGCATAAGCAAGTCAAGCAGCTGCGTAGACGGGCTCGCTAAATTTACTTGATGCCGCGATCGAAGTCTTGCAACATTTTGTAAGATGACCTTGAGCGGCAAATATTTGTCTTATAATGCCCTACAGGAAAAGATGTATTGAGTTCCTACACCTTGGTGAACAAAAACCATCTGGCATTAGATGAAGTAATATGTTTCCCTTTAATTTTTCGGTATATATTTTTTATATATATCTGTGTCGTAACACTCTAAGATTCGCCAAATAATCATAGCAAAACACAGGTTAAAAAGACTCCTTGATATAACCAAGTTTTAAATTTGTATTAAAAACACGCACGCAGTTACGCCGCAAGATCACAGCGTGCTTATATATAGTGGGTGGTTAATTTGACTGTTTTTTAACTATGAAATTTTTGAGGAACTCTACACACTGTACCGACACTGAAGTGGTAACTAGTTTATGGTATATAATGATATTTGCTTATTGTATAATTCGTACACTTTGGTAGATTACTATCAATTTATGTGGCATTGTAAGATGCTCGAGATGGAATCCCTTCACGCATAAAATTTTCAGTAGTTACATGTTACGTGTCTATTGTAAGTGCAGCCGGTATTGGGGGAGCGACTTCTGCTAAGCAGTACACTTTTGCCTCGTTCTTAAAATAACAAAAATTAGAAATAAAAATCGAGTAATAAACAGAAATATCACAATATATAGGCCTTTATATATTAAAACTAGTATACTTATCAGTAATAAATGCTGACTTGTTTCTAATTTGGCGCAATTTCCGACAACCTAAACGTTAATACAAACTCAATCCTAACTGTAATCGACCCTATAATCCTAACCACAAATCTTAATAGTAAACTCAACCCTTATCCTAACCCTTACCCTAACCTCTTATAGTTGTGAAGTCATTACGGGATAATAGACATGTTTTTAAGAATCCAGTTCACCAAAAATGAAGGCCTCGTTAAAACGTGGCATTTGGCATGTGCAGAACTCAATTGTTTGAAATATGCTCATGCAAAATTTGACATCTGAATCAATTTAATTCGACATTATTAATCGAAAACGTAATTAGTCGACCGTAACTTCAATCTCGACCGGTTCGGTCGCATAATGCGAGCTAAGGGCCAGGTGGCTTCAGACGTCACATTTTGGATGTGTCGAATTCAATTCGGCTTCGGCGTGGCTCAGGAGACGTTATGTAATGTTAGTGAAAGGTAACATCCACGTCTCCATGTCACATGTTAGGTCGCTGCTTTCTCCAATTTGTTATTCACGCAGTCGAACCTTTATTAAGCGGACACCTTCTGGAATTAGCCGAGTTGTCCGCTTAAAAGAAGTCTACAGAAAAAACAGTAGGAGGAAAATTTGTGTGTGCATTTTGAGTATGAAAACTGTTTGCAATTTGTAATGTAAAGGCAAAGCTCAAGCGTGTCGGTGAGCTCTACCTGCATGCCAGGTTACAAACGAATACAATTATATATATTTTACATTCAACCAAATGAAATGTCAGATGATGTGGAAGTTATTGGTCACATCCCTAAGTTCATGGTGGCGCTATCACCGCTGTGGGTAACAAAATATTTGAAGCGCGCAAGTAACTCAGAAAATGTTATAAAAGAAGGAAGGCTTTGATTTAGAAATTTAGTTGAAATGTAGTATAAATTACAAGATATAAATCAAATCAAATGAGGCCAGGAACTACTGCATAAAGAAACACTTTATTAGGTGTATCGTCTTAGCTTTCGTCGTTCAACGACATCATCAGAGACTAAGAAGGATAGATTTACAGCGATATATATGTACTAAGTAAATATGTAAATATGCTAATTATGATAAAAAGTTAAAAAGAGTTATGATGTGTCATAAAAAAGGTTAATAGCCTAAAAAACAATACACTAATTAGTTAAAACAATAGGTGTTTAAGTTCATTGCATTCTTCGCGGGAATTTATTTGTGGCTTTTGTTTGTTAATATGCAAAGCTTCTTTTAGACGTAAATTGACTGGGTCCATGTCTCTGGCGATAATGAGAACGTTTATGAGGTTATCTGTGCTGTTGTCACAGGCAGCGAGATGCTTAAACACCGATGACGCTGGCTTCGATAAGTGTTCGTGGATTCTATCGTGTAAGTTACGGATAGTGCTTCCTATGTAGAAGAGGTGACACTTATTACAGGTGATCTTATATACCACATTCCTGTTAAAGCACATGCGGTCCTCTGAGATGGTGCAGTTTTGTCGATTACAGGTCGGTGGATCATCTTTCTTTTGAAGCGTTTGGCGCAGTGTTGTAGATTTGTGTGCGATTCTAACGTGGAGACCTTCGCGTTTGAATATATTCCTGATCTTGTGGTCTACTGCATCAGATATATAAGGGATACTAAGATATAGCCGGTCGGTGTTACTGTCTTGTTGTCGGTTGCGTGTTGTGCGTGGTTGTAGTTGAGTATCTTGTATCCAGTGAGGTGGGTATTCATTAAGGAGTAAGGTGCGCGTGAAATCGAGTTGGTGTTTGTCTTTTGCTGATTGTGTGGAGCATCTTTGATCAATGCGATTTCTCTCATTTCTCTCGTTCCGCAATGAACTTAAACACCTATTGTTTTAACTAATTTTTTTAGGCTATTAACCTTTTTTATGACACATCATAACTCTTTTTAACTTTTTATCATAATTAGCATATTTACATATTTACTTAGTACATATATATCGCTGTAAATCTATCCTTCTTAGTCTCTGATGATGTCGTTGAACGACGAAAGCTAAGACGATACACCTAATAAAGTGTTTCTTTATGCAGTAGTTCCTGGCCTCATTTGATTTGATTTATATCTTGTACTACCAACATGCTACTGAAGGGCAACTATATTCGTTTGATGTAGTATAAATTGCTTTGAATTGATATTTACTGTTGATTGTTTGTCTCGTCCAACCCCGCGCGAGTGTAACGTCAGGATTAGGTGCAGGGTAAGGGCTAGCAGGATTGTACTTATGAGGTTGTTAATATGGAAATTGCTTCGACATGCTTCACTGCATTTCTTTGTTTTAGCTACCCCCGCCTTGCTCTTCGTCTTTTCATTCTTCTGCTGCGTTGGCGTTGCTAGTAAAAACTTTGTTGATTTACATTATTCAGATCAACCTTGTGATTTAAGAGCATTGATATATCATAACTTTATTTCCAACTAATACTGAGAGTGAAATGAACAGTTCGCTGTGTGCGAGATTGTGTATATTTCGAAGTTCTAAACCATGATGATGATGATACAAGCATATTCTCATTTCTCAAATTTCAATATAATGTACTTAAAATTGCCTACTATTAAAATGCTGAATTACTACACACAGATAGCATAATATCACTACCAGAAATACATGCATGCAGAATCCCCTCGCCCATTCCAAACCATTTACTCCCACAAAATTAATTATAACATGAAGTACTGAGTTGACCCCAGATGACGAGCTGAAACATGTGTGATGCACTTTAGGCATGGGCTAGCGCGGCGAGTAATATTTTTTTGAAATAAACAATAATTTTTTTTACTTTCGAAGACATGGAGAAAACTACTTAAAACTTCGTAACTCTTTACTCGATGGCTGTCAAACGTCTTCTGTGAATTATCCTGGATGTTTGCAATTGAAATGATGTCACAAAATAAATATGTAACCTGCATTAAACGACGACTTTTTTCGAAGTTCGAAAAGACCTACATGTCCAACTCGAATGCTCCAGTTCTTGCAAGAAAGTAAACATTTTGAATTTTCTCCGCTAGGAACGGACCGTTTGGTAAAATATTTCAGACTATGGTAAATGATAGTCTATGCTTTACTTGTGTCAAAATTCATAACGTAGATTTTTGAGCTTTTTTGCAATGACCTGTTGAATTTGATGCAAATACTTTTTGGTAGACGACATACCTTCCTGCCTCGAAGGCTTGTAAAAAACACCAACATCAGTGGCGAAGCCAGCGGTCATGCAGGTCATGCAGTGCATGACTAAAACTTTCCCCAAAAATGTTTAAAAATCAGTTCAGTAAAATCGTCTAAAATAGAATTACGCTTTGTCTTTGCCTTTCTACGTTCAGCTGCTTTATGCTATATTTTTTGACATAAATCAATGGTCTTTACGCGATATTTTCGCTGAATATTCTCGTATGTTTTTGATTTCGGCTTTGTTGCCTTGGCAACTGAGTAGGGCATGCATATTTCACATGCATGACCGGTTGCGTAATACGAGTGGATAACGAGTGCGTGGAATTGCTGCGTGGTTATCCGCTGCGTGTTTTGGTCATGCATTTTCAGAATTGCATGACTAGCTAATATTATTTTATATTAGGTTTCTTGTTTTCTGATTGGCTTACGATGTTTGCGCACGCGCAATGCGGTTGTTTTTGACGCTATGGTCATGCAAGTTTCGATTTGCATGACTAACGGGCAGCCCAACCTGATCAAAGCCTCTTTGCTCGAAGCTTTCCGCCTGAATGAACATGGCTTCAAGTCATTCAAGCATTTCGAGTTCTTCACTCGAAGTTAACGATATTGTTTCGGAGTTGGTGAGAAAATCCTTTTCTGCTTGGGCTACTGCTGAACAGAATATTATTGTTAAGCAGCGACCAACGCCAGATCTTTCGTCAAGCCCGACCGGGAAAGGTTTTCGAATGGCGTGGTATTCGAAGAAAGAATGGCTTTGTGCTTCTATTTTGAAACAAAAAATGTTTTGTTGGCCATGTCTTTTGTTTTGTCCTGGTACTTCTGCAACCTGGACGAAAACTGGCTACAAGAATATGCGGGGTTTTCTCTCGGACTGCAAAAAGCACGAGAAGGCGAAGTCACACATGAGTGCATTTAAGACCTGGAAAACGTTCAGTGCTCGTGAGGCTCGTGACCGGAGGGTGGATGTGATGATTTCGCAGGCAACAAGAGAGAAAATCCAGCGGCACAACGAGGAGGTAAGGCAGAATACAGAAATTTTAAAAACTTTAACTAATGCTGTTCTCTATTTATCCAAACAAGAGCTGTCACTTATTTAGGGGCCATGATGAATCAAGTGACAGCTTGAATCAAGGTAATTATAGGGAATTGCTTGAATCTTTTGCTGAACTTGATTCTGTCTTTTAACTTTGACGTTTGCATGGGCGATTAGCTGAGTCTGAGGAGGTGGGGATAGTCGGTTTACTGGTGGATCTTCTGATACACAAAATGACCTTATTCATTGTCTTGATGCAGTCATTGAAGATCAGATTGCACAGGAAATAAATGACTGCACTTTCCTCAATGTTCAAGTTGATGAAACATCAGATGTCTCAACAAAAGAGCAGTTGAGTATAATTGTTCGATTAGACAGTGGCAGTGATATTGTTGAACGACTATTAAAATTTGTTGATGTAAGTACTGATAGAACTGCTGCCACTTTAACTGGAGTTATTAAAGGTATTTTAGATCAGCATACTGGTATTACTAACAACAAATTAATTATGCAAACATATGATGGTGCTTCAGTCATGTCTGGTCATATCGGTGGTGTTCAGGCTCTAATGCGTCAACAGTATCCTTTTGCTTACTTTGTTCATTGTGCAGCCCATAGACTGAATCTTGTTTTAAGTCAAGCTGCATCATCTATTTCTCCCGTTAAGGTATTTTTTGCTGATGTTGGTTATTTTAGTACATTTTCAACTAGCAGCCCAAATAGAAAAGCTTTCTTTAGGGTCAACAACATTGAGATTCCCCGTCCTGGTGAAACCAGGTGGTATTATAGAGCCCGTACCATCAATGTTATTTTCAAGAATTACCAACATCTTCATGATATTTTAGAGAAGGTTAGAGATGATCCATCTGGCTGGGATGATGATTCCTTAAGTCTGATAAGTGGCTTATTCGGGAATCTTGAACGTTTTGTGTTTTGTTTCTTGCTCTGTCTTTTTTATAGTGTTTTTGAACAATCCAGCATACTTTATGCAATTCTGCAGGGGTGGTAGACAGACTTCAATTATGGTATGCGTAAAGTTGAAGACTTCAAATCATTTCTGGCCTCGATTCGAAATGATCAGAAATTTGACATATGCTATCAAAACGCTGTCGACATGGTAGGTCCCCCTGTTACTAGAGCTGACCAGAAGATTAACTATAAGCAATTGTATTTTCAAGTTATAGACACAATTGTAGGAATGTTAAATGAAAGATTCCAAGATATTGAAAGCTTTGGGTTCCTAGATCTTGTCAATCCCAAGCTGTTCAGGAGTTGGGAAGGGAACGTACCATCTGATAAAATTAACCTTCTCAAGGAAAGGTATGAACCTCTATTTGACATTCCAATGCTTGAAAGTCAACTTGCATTTATTTACAGGGACAGTGATTTTCATAAAGATACTAGTATGGAAGTTTTACAGTATATTTTTGAGTTTAATCTTCAGTCTAGTTTGCCAGAAGCTGTCAAGTTATTCAAGATGAATGGTGTGTTTTCTCTGACTAGTGCTTCGGCAGAAAGGTCCTTCTCTTGTTTAAAGAGAGTAAAGACCTATCTCAGGGCAACAATGAACCAAGACCGCCTGAGTTCCCTTTGCCGGATATCCATCCACAAAGATATTCTGAAATCAAAGAAGGATGCAAATGTCTTGCATGAGCAAGTACTTGCTAAATTTGTTGAAAAGCCCAGAAGACTTGCATTCCTCTATAAGTAACAGGTACTTTGGCCAGTTAGGGAGATACCCACTCCAGTTCATTCACTTCATTGTGGTGACCCCATTGTAATTTCTATTCTATTTTCTTTATAGTTGGGGAGATACCCACTTCATTGTGGTGACCCCATTGTAATGTCCATTTTCCTTAATATTTGTGGAAATATCCACTTCATTGTGGTGACCCCATTTTAAATTTTATATTCTATTTTCTTTATAGTTGGGAGATACCCACTTCATTGTGGTGACCCCATTGTAATTTCTATTCTATTTTCTTTATAGTTGGGGAGATACCCACTTCATTGTGATTGTGGTGACCCCATTGTAATGTCCATTTTCCTTAATAGTTGGGGAGATACCCACTTCATTGTGGTGACCCCACTTTAAATTTTTATATTCTATTTTCTTTATAGTTGGGGAGATACCCACTTCATTGTGGTGACCCCATTGTAATTTCTATTCTATTTTCTTTATAGTTGGGGAGATACCCACTTCATTGTGATTGTGGTGACCCCATTGTAATGTCCATTTTCCTTAATAGTTGGGGAGATACCCACTTCATTGTGGTGACCCCACTTTAAATTTTTATATTCTATTTTCTTTATAGTTGGGGAGATACCCACTTCATTGTGATTGTGGTGACCCCATTGTAATGTCCATTTTCCTTAATAGTTGGGGAGATACCCACTTCATTGTGGTGACCCCATTTAAAATTTTCTATTCTATTTTCTGTATAGTTGAGGAGAGCAGAGGCTATAGACAAGTATGGAAAACAAAAAAATATCAAAAAAAACAACATAAATAACTAAATGACAGGCTTCGACTGTCCATGTCCGGCAGCTTAATTCAAGCTGTTCTAGGCATGCTGATGAGCTCTGACATTGAGCGAAACAGTAAAAATTTAGATATTATTCTCAATGGGTTTTCCTATTTTTGTGTCAACCTTCATTATTGTTCTCTGAAAGATGCAAAATTCTCAACATTTTTTCCTTTATTTGGTCAAGCTATTCCTAAAATTTGATGCCCACATTGCTGCAAACGGCAATTCTGGGAGTCAATATTTCAAAAATTTTCCGGGGGGGCATGCCCCCGGACCCCCCTAGGAATTCTCGCGCTTTCGGCGCTCGGTCTCGCGCCTTCGGCGCGATTTGCATGACCAATCATTTCGTGCTGGCTTCGCTACTGACCAACATTACAGTGAACACGACGTTGTTTTCTTGGTTTAATGTAGTTAATTTAAAGAAAAAGACTTGTCTATTTATGCCATTTACTTTTCAAAGCTCGGAGAGCAATATATAAGAGAAAAACATAGATTAATTTCGGAGGAAACTTTGTTGTCTTCCATATCGCGGCGTGCAATATATCGCCGTGCACACTTAAACAAAATTTTCAAAAATTCGCAGAGGCCAAGAGGTTCGTAACTATCAGGACGTTATACTAGATCGTTTAGCCTATGTATGTGGAAAACATGGCAGCGTAATTTTTTGAATTTTTTCAATATTCTCGATCAAATTACAGGTTGAATGATATCGTTTCGAAACCAAAAGACGGTCGCCGGTATACAATTATTCCCTCGCGAGTTAAAAAGGTTTGAATAATTCGTATTGCTGACGTCAGCATTATTTTCAAATGCCGTTTAAAGCTACGTTTTTTCTAAACCTAACGCGAAAAACTCAATTTAGCTTTTGAAAGAAGTATATAGTAAACAGAATAATTATAAACATGTCTAATAAAACACATCGTTCGAACATGGCGATCAAAACACAAATGCTCAAGAAATGATGTGTTTTATAACAAAATTCAGTGTTTCCAGGGATAAGACTGGAATTCCAGGAGTAAATGCTGACGTCAGCAAAAACCTTCAAGCCTTCTTCACTCGCGAGGGAACAAACAAGTAATTATTACAAGTGACAACAGATATGAAGTGTAAAATGGTGTGTATGGTTCCTTTGCTCAAATAATAATTACTAATCAAGATTGTACTAGTGAGTTATAATCCACACTTATTATTATACAAATCAAATTTCATATCGTGTACTCGCTCCTTAATTTTTACATGTACAGTGACTTGAAAACACGACAGAAGTGGTCACCGGTTAAAAAAAAACTGTCACCCGCACCACCAACATCTAATAACTGAAAACCTTGTTCTGCCACTGTTTTCATCGATCTAAAAAAGCAATTTGAAACGCTATTGGGCTTGTTTAAACAATATTCGCAGTTATCTGCCTATATATTAAGACATGTACCCAAGTTTATGTTGGCGAGAAATTCCTACTAATAGTAAAACCACTGGTTAACTGTATAACTAGAGTGTACTCAGAGATTGAATATCTGCCAGCATATCGAGTCAAATTTTGCCCCTTGGCTTTTGCGTTGTGTACGTTTCTCTGGCAGGCAAAAACTTTATAAAGCTCCCAAGAGAGCTTCATTATTGCCATATACATTGTTGACCCGACAATGGAGAACATATTTTGTCTAATCGGAATTTGCCTGGTAGCAAGGCAAGGCCGAGGGTCTATTCTAATTCTCGCATAAATTATACATGCGCTATACTGCAATTACGCATTCAGTTCTGTTGTAAATATCCCCACCAAATTTCATCCAAACTAAATAATCTTTAGATCACAATGGATTATCAAATACTTGCTTCTTTCATATTTCATTGTTTCGCCCATTATATCGGTCTGTTCGTCTCTCGCTGGTAGATCAGCTCTCTCACGAATGGGAAAATTTACCGACGATATAAACACTGTTGGTTTCTTAGCATTTCGCTGCTATGATAGCTCTTTGAGACCCTCAAACATGCATTCCGCACATTCAATGCTTTAATTCAAATTGCTTTCCTTCGTTTCTGTTTACACGAAAAGGTATAATCCTGTATCATTGTTCTAATTCCTACAGTACAGTTGGTTATAATTTCGGGGCTACGGGAGGATGGCTAATAAATCTTTATGTCCGATGACAACGTCTATGTCAGCATTTTTATGCATGCAGTTTGTGCGGATGAATAAATTATTCCATGATACATACAGCATATCAATGCCGGCTGTCTTTTCAACCAGACTTTGATTATATAGTAAAAGAACATGTTTTAATGCATCAATCTATTAAGATCTTGACAGTATTCACAGTATTCATATTAATTATATTATAATGATATGCATTATTTTACCATGAACATCATGTTATTATTCAAGTTTGTAAGAATGTTTGATTGGTATATATTGTGCCTGTCATCCAGTGTCAATAACCTTTGAGCTGTCACCGATATAATATTGTCTGTTCAACTTTCTTCCCAAAACGTCCGCTTTGGAACTGACCGCCAATTATATACGGTCTTCAAATTTCTAAATATTTCTGTTTTGGAAACATAATTCTTCATAGCCTATAACACTCCTTTTTATCCTAAGACTTGGAAGTGACTGGTGAAATCAGGAAGAGTAAATATTTATTTACCTAAACTGTTATAATAGTTATAGTTACTGACTCTGGTTTACCGGAAACTTTCATTGAAAAGCAAACCGGTTCACTTAGTTAATATTACGCTTAGGAAACGTCATCAGTTTGTTTGAGAACGTCAGTATAAGTGTAGTAGGTGTTATGTATAAGTCTCTATATCAGCCAAGAAAGATTAATTTAAAGGAAAGATCCAGATCGGATAGCGTATCTTATTCGCACACACTTCCTAGTGCCCCTTTCCTAGCTAGCAAAGGACGTTTTCCATTATGCAGCCTGATATTACATAATTTTCAAATTTTAACAACAAATATTTGCCGAACAGCGAAAGTCGCATCTCATTCCTTGGCCATGCCTTCCTTATATGCAAACGTAGAGCTAATGGAGGGCTGTTCTTCCTTTAGTTTAATGATCATTAACTATGATATAAGCGCATTAGATTATTATTTAGGAATTAATTTATATTATAGATGATTCTCAGATTTGAGACCAAAGGAAACAATGTAATCCCATTATCCTATATAGGGTATGGCATACAAGATTAAAGGCAATAATATGGAAGGAATTTAAGAGTATTAATAGTATTTGCGGCATTGAAAAACGTAAATGTATAAACAATCGCACTACATTTGAAACTTAATATGCAAACACTTTAAAATAGATATAAAGTGCATAAAAAAGGTTCAAATTGTTTTCTCAAAAACAGCACAATATGGATTAAAAATAATTGAAAAGAGCGTGCAATATTTCACAAATCCTTTCCTGTTTCAGATACTGAGAAAAATCCTGGTGATTATTCAAGATGAGATATTTTGTGTTATTGTGCTTCATTTTCTTGACTGCAATTGCGATTCCAGGTAAGTCTTAAAAGGAATTTATTTAGTATACTTTAGCGTATTTCTTTATTCGTTAGCATAGTAATGATTTGGTAGTGAAGAAAGCAATGAAATTGACGAGAATAGTCTCGGAAATATGCAGAATGTAATCGCCATATTATTGTAATGACTTAACGCTTGTATTGTAGTAGGTACGGTGTTCCACTTTTACAGCAAAATCATCTTTAGAGATATAAAAATATTTTATCTAATATCTCTGAAGATGACTTTTTCATAGAATTGAAAGAGATGAGATCTTCTAAGACAAACATTATTAGTATCGTGCCGAGAAAATTGCTTGAAGTTAATACATTGTAAATTTGCAGGAGTGAATTGAACTCTAAAACGATGACACAACAACTCTTTTAACCGAACAGAAATAACTTGTATATGATTTACAGTGCACAGTATGGAGGGAATAAGTCATTCAAGTGATATCGCAATGCATGGGTAGAACTTTTCCCATAAATATACTGTATATATTTAACAGTACTGTCTGTACCAAAAATAATTATTCATGATTTGAAACAATAAAGATAATTGCTGATTTGAACACAGTCAAAAAGTGGGTTTCTTATGTTCTTCGGACATCCGATGACTTTTCGATTGTAAGGACGTGGGAGTGTTTGGCAGACGTTGTCTGTAATGCACATTTTTCTTGCAGTGGAGTCAAGCTGCGGATGTCGTGTCGCGTACAAAGCTGTGGGATGTAGGAAAGACAAGAGTAATGATCGAGGTCTACCAAAGATGTTGGTCAATGAGAGAGATAGATACAGTTCATCTTACAATGGTATAGATGTTGACTGGAAGAATTGGGATGAATATTTACCTGCATTCACATGTCGCTGTGCTGAGGCTGCCATGAAGAAAGGATATAAATATTTTGGATTACAGTACTGGGGTAAGTATTGAGAATTAAGGCTGAATGAGTTTTATTTATTTTATTTATTTATTTATTAATTTTACAATCAAAAATAATTGAAGGCGCAGACAACAAGACAAATAGAGTCCCAAATTAAGTCCTGCCATACAAAGGTGTACATATATTTTGATATCGTATCACACGATTTGACGTCATACATACGATATAAAAAAATAGTATCACACGCAAGACGCCGTGCGCAACACGAATATAAATAATAAGGCGTCCTTTTAGGACGTTCGCATACTTTAAATAACCAGCAATGAAAAAAGGGAATTAAATAAAACCCAAAACAGCGACGAACAGCTCTAAAATATTAATTTTAGGTCCTCGCACGATATGAAAAATTAACAAGACCTCTGTTTCTGCACCCGGCTCAGCTTTCAGCCTCGACAGTCGACAGATAACACAAACTTCCGCTAAAATAGTTCTTCATATTTTGCTCAACGTCATTTAATAATTGTTAAATGGAGTATATATTATTGAATAAAAATATAGATGTCAGCCAAACAATACTGAGGAATCAATGTTATACCACATGGCTGGACTTTCTGCACCAGTAAAGAGCTGCATGTTGAGCTATCGTGTCTACTTTTCAAATCGAATAAAGAACCTCAGTGCATGTTTTAGACCAACTCTCCAAAGTTAAACATTTAATCTAATATCGTCGATGACTGCAGGTTGCATGGCATGGCAAATTGTTATGTCATTTAAGGAGGCTCCCTAGGGTTTTTGCATTGTAGTACACTATAGTATTTGAGACACTCCTGTTTCTTTGCCTTGCATGATACGAGGACGAAAGTAAAAGTGGCCTCCTGAACTTTGATGTACTATATTTGTGTTGAAAGTTCGTTACCATGGCAACAGCATACTTAGATTATAGCTTCCTTTTTGTCTTTTTCCTGTCATTTTAAAAGTTTCTTTCTGTAAAAAACTGTAAATCTTTATTTACGAAATAATGCGCGCTGGTGTAATGGCCATATTTCTCCAATTTTAGATAATTCTATCGATAGGTTCTTTTGTAATTTAAAATCGTGAAATATGAATATTAAGAATGTTTTCTTTGATAGAATTTTAAGAAAATTTGAAGTTCCTATTAGAATGATATTATTAAATATACAAAATTTTGGAAAAATTCATCGAAGGAAACGGGAGAAATTAAAGCAAAATTTTGAATTATATTTTGGGCACTGACGTCATCTCGCGTGGGATCCCGCATGTAGTTCGTGAAGAACAATGAAAACAAACGAGTCTTTCAAAGCATGTTTTATTGTTTTTTAAGTTTCAAGTTTAAAAAATATATGTAGCATTTAATCCACTATATCATTTAATAGCCAACAAAATGTGGATTATTACATGTACGATTGAAGAAAATGTTGGAATTTATTGCTTACGACTTGTTGCTGCTTTCGCCTGGCAGCTAAACCATTCATCATCGATCCTATCATTTTACCGGCGCCCGATGTTTTTGGCAAAACGTCCTGTTGAAATTCTGTTTTTAAGGCAGTTTGTTGTATGAGTATCCGCCCTGCTCGTGTCACGTATAGAGGATCTGAAGAATTATTTTCAATATTTAAATTATATTTATTGCCGGAAGTACTGCCCAATAGTGTTAGAAGTACTGCAAATACCTGCAGAAACTTTAATATATCACTGTTCGCGATACAACCCTCGCATAGGGCAGTCAAAAACGTCAACAATGCCGCTTGAAAAAGTAAATTACACTAGCCTATTGATCTCTCCGTTGTCACGTCCAAATATAGTTGTGGATTTTAGAATTATTTTAATGCTTTTTTTATGCTTCGCAATTGTTTGGAAGACGTTTTTCGGAAAACAAACACCATATTTGTTTATATTTTGATGTCCCGCGAGTTACACGCTATTATCTAAAGTTCCCGCCATATAATGGAAGAACGTACCCCCGGACATAAAACCCTAGGGAGCGCTTGTGGCCAGTGGGGCAATAATCACTTGTTACAGAACCTTCGCCTAAACGTTAAAGAGCTAACTGCTTCCAGTTTACCGTTCAAACACAATAATTATACATGATTCAAACATAAATCTTCGCATATATCAACTATGACTTTTTAATTTACAATATGTAACTAATTAAAAATATTTGCACAGCTAAACACCCTATTCCAATAACCTGAGAGGTCCTTACCTCAACCCACCGTCAAACAATGAATATTTGTCTTATACATGTATCCCATATTGCACTGCGTACACCTAATGTTTAAATGGATTTAAAATTGTGTGACTTTAACACTTCTAGGGTCAATTGAAATTATATATTTTCTTCAGGCGAGTGCTGGAGCGGCCCATCACCGGCGGCAGACACTGAATATGATAAACATGGCAAAGGAAACGCATGCTATGGACCTGGGTATAAGCAATGTACTAGACAGTTTACCAACTGTGTTGGAGATAATAATCACAACTTCATCTATGAAATACGTAAGTCCTTTTAGATCTATCTATCGATATATATTATAGAACGCATATATATGCAACTCTATTTGATATTGCCACATTTCAGCTTAACTGGGCCCCTTTGAAAGTACTGGACGAAGAAAGTAAAGAAAGTATTGATATTAACCTTCTCTTTATCGCCTTTTCGTCAGCACTTCTCAGGCCTCCAGACGTGTATCAATATACAGTTATACCCAATGGCAATGCTTTGTACCCTCATGGTGCAACATCTGTAAATAAATATAACTTCTTAAACATTTTCCTAAAAAAAGCTCTAGACATATTCAAAGATTTGTTCGATAGCTAAGATGGTGTAATATTACTTTGTAACATCACCGATAACTCATAAGTTAAGTCATATGTTAGCTCATGACATAAACAAGAGAGCATATAAATAAGTCAATTGAGATTGGTCATTCATAAGCCCCATTTATAGCCTTGGGGGGTCTTGATCAGGTTTTTCTACTCCTTATTGGCTGACAAATTTAATCATCCAAACAGCGTGAGCAAGACCAGGCCAAAACCAGGTCAAGACTTCAAGTGTAGCCAATTAGAAGTGTTTTCTACCTTTTAGAATATTGCCCAGTTAAATTTGAGCGTCTGGGTTGCTATCAAGATAGAAGTCGTCCATTGAGTGATTACATTCTGACAGATCGAGATAGAAGACATAGTGTATATAGTGGTAAGACAATTGATTGGTACCACTTTGATACTTACTTACCCGACTTCGCATGTCGCTGTGCAATGAAGACTGTTGAAAATGGATGGAATACTTTTGGTGTCCAGTATTATGGTAAGATATTCGTATTAAAACCTGCATGCTGACAAAGAAACATTAGAGTCAATGACTTTTCTCAAATAACAAGACTCAGAGCCGCTTCAATCGCATGTGAGGAAAGTGCTTTCATAGTTACCGATATCCTAAACATCGCAAATTTTCTGGTATTCTAGTTCCCTTATGTAGAGTAACAATAGACGCTGCTAAACTCCTGGGAGAAAATATTAATCAGAACAGATATGTGCAGTGCTCCGTGATTAGATATGGATCATATAATTGCAGCCAGTAATAGTAAGCTTTCTGCTCAATTCAGAAATCAGTTGAAAGAAAGATGCTTAGCTCCTCCTACTTTACCTTTACCTTTAATAGATAGGTTTCTTCTTAGTTGTTTTTAAAATCATTATAAAATGAATGTTAATTGGTTACCAAGTTAGTTATAAGTGCCGGAAAGTAACTTAGTTATTAATTCACTTTGTTAAGATAGTTGGATATAGATAGTTGGTTAATTAGTAAGTTAGTAAGTTAGTTTGTTCATTGTCCTGTTAATATTTTAATTACAGTAGAACCCCATCTTACGGCCACCTCGATAATACGGTCACCTCGGTATTGCACGACTTATTTTGTTTCGCCGGCTGTAGGCGCGGTAGAGCTTTAAAATGCCAATTTTCTGTTTTAGTCATTTTCGGTGTCACAAAATAAACATTCTACAGTGGCCCAAGTCCGAACGTAAACGTATGCTTCTTTACGTACATCTATGGATAAGTTCGACTATTTATGGGGGTGTTGTATGGATAATATGGGTGAAGTTCGCGAGTGCGCTTCAGTGACCTTTATAGTTCAGTGTACAGTCAGTTTCAAAATAAACGGGGGCATATAATATTTCACACAATTTCGTTAAATGGTTACGGAATTGTGCTGCGTTTTTTATGGATTATGCATTTTGTTGTACTCTGGACTTCCTCTCGCTATGAATTAACGTGTTTTCTTTTGGTGCAACAACGATGAAAGTTCGAAATTTAGATCGCCGAGTTGCGTTGAATAAGTTGACCAGTTGAAATGTTGGAACATTTGAATCTGAACAGTGAACAATATACAATGTACATGAGGTAAGATAAAGATTTTTTATTAAGTTCTCTAAATTAAAGGATCGGCCATATTGATTTAGAATATTTTTTATGTTCTATTATTTTATGTTTTGACAGTTTTGTCGTAAAATATAAATATTGCGCTTGTCTCAGTTCAGGAGTGTTTAATATATAGTACATAAATAACAGTATTTAGTAAAATTACATACGTGATTATTGAAAATTCTCAATGCTGATTGGTTGCGCTACCTCGGATTAATACGCGATAATAACCTAAAGCGTTTTAAGCCGATTTTATCGTAAATATTATAATAATGTTTTAATGTTTTAATAAAAATATCAGCTGACTTGTAACCAAAGGTTAAATTACATCAGTGAATAAATAAATACATTAAATAAATTATCTATAGAAATTATGCTATATACTATTATATTTAGAAATAGTTTGTGGTAAAAAGGATTTTCTAAATCGCTCTGTTGTTTTGATATTTACATTGTCCCCTTGTATCATAAACTAAGGATGATTTGTTTGGCAGAAATTCGTCCAATTTATCAAGGTTCTCTTTTCTAAGAAAGAACCGATCACATAAAATTTCACGGCGTGTCTTTAATAGCGGAATATTCAATAGTTCCCGAGCTTCACTGTAACTTAATGATGGTAAAATTATTCTCATGGCTCTTCTTTGCGCCTTTTCAATGTCATCGCTCAAATAGTCGGGAATATTGTAATGCCAGACTTGACAGGCATATTCTAAAACAGGTCGTATGATGGTGATAAATACAGTGCATAACAGTTTTGCATCAGCCTTACCACATTTAAGCAGCCGAAGCATATATAATCTTTTTGCTGCCTTCCCAACAATTTTGCCGACATGCTCGTTCCATCCCATATTATCTTGAAACGTAACCCCGAGAATTCGAGCAGATTTTACACGATCTATTTCAATGTTGCCAATTAATAGCGGAGGAAAGTTTCGTTTAACCCTCGCGAAATCGAACACAAGTTCTTTACATTTAGTTACATTTAACTTCATGTTGTTTCGAATGGTCCAATTATGAATGTAATCAACAAGGCATTGGAGTTTACTATCACTGTCTATCATTATACTCTCTGTAACTGTACAGTCATCTACATATTTCCATCTATCGGGCCATTCATTAAGAAGGTCGTTGATCAAAACCAAAAAGAGAACAGGTCCTAAGACAGTTCCCTGAGGTACTCCCCCATTAAGATGTTTCCAACACGATAAATAGTTACCCAATTTTACCCGTTGCATCCTTTCTGTTAGAAAACGTCGGACCCAATTTAAGATGGTTGAAGGAATATCTAATTCCCGTAATTTATGTAGCAAAATGTTATGGTCGATAAGATCAAATGCTTTGGAAAAGTCAATGAGAAACACTCTAACAGCGCACTTTAGGACATCCGTTTCTTTTAGAAGGTGGTGAACCAAACTAATTAAATTAAGAGTTGTCGAGGAATTCTTCATAGACCCAAATTGTCTCACATCAATTTTATTTCTAATTGAACTGACTAACCAGTCGGACACGAAAGATTCACAGATTTTCGATAAAGTAGGGTCAATGAAATAGGGCGCAAGTCTGTTGTTATGTCCTTAGGTACTGATATTTTTGGTATTGGAATAGTTTCTGCTTTCTTCCATAATGCCGGGACGCATTGTTGTTGTATCGACGCATTATAAATTGAGGCAACAGGGAAGCCAAAATACAAGCATACTGCTTGAGGACCCAATTCGGAATTCCGTCTGGTCAGGTGATTTCGAAACACGAATTTCAGACAATTTCTTATACACAGTTTCTTCGTCGATGATAAATCGGGGATCGATGTTAGCTTCAGAGACTTCTGGAAAACTTTCCACGAGTGTAGATGGTAACGGTGAGATTTCATTGGTGATAGACGTAAAAAAGTCATTGATCTTATTTGCTAAAATTTGTCCCGCAATAATCTTCTCATCTACAACCATGGTTGAAACAGTCTTCCTCCTTGGGTAACCAGCGAGCTGTTTTATATCATCCCACCACTTTTTGGGATTAGGATTGGATTTAAGCTGATTTATCATAATTTCGAGATAATTGGATCTAAGCTGTTTCCTTTTCCTATTTGCGAGATTACGTAGACGATGATACTTTTGGATGTCACCATTATTATATGCTTTTTGTCTATTTTCAATAATTTATTTGAATTCGGACGTTACCCAAGGCTTATCATTAACATGAAATTTAACAATTATTCTGGTAGGGAAGAAAAGATCTAAACCTGTATTCATAACATTCATAAAGTTATCAAGCTTGTCTTTGCACGAAGCAATACGATAGAGAGATAGATAGATAGATAGATAGATTTAATTAAGATAACACATAGCAGCCTATAAGGCTGAATTGCGTGCTATAATTTACATAGATTAATAAAATAGTTAATTAATTTATACTCTATTTACACATGAATTTTTAAAATACATAATTGTAGGGTAAAAATACGCTAATATAGTAGTTCAAGAGAATCAAGATCTAAAAGTTAGATTTTGTCATTAAAATGTCTAACGCATGAGGGTATAAAAGTGTTTTTAAATCTGTTTGTTTTGGTTTTTGGGAGGACAAAAGTTCTTGAATGTCTCAGATTGTAACTTGAAAGGCATCTTGGTGGTATGATATCGTGCATGTTAGCCACTGGTGTTGTGCTGATTTCAGTAAAAATTTCTCGCATGCATCGACACGCCTGTCACTCAGAGTTTTGATGCCACATTTAGATAAGCGATCCGCATAACTCATCTGTGGATAGATTATGGATAGAACACGCTTTTGGATCCGTTCCAGGGAGTTTGACAAATAAGAGGGTAGAGCAAAGTGGAATACTTGGCAGCTAAATTCCATAACTGGTCTAATGCAGGTAATGTAGAAGTTTAAAACATCAGTTTCAGGGACGTGGGCTCGTTTCAATTGAATGATAAAGTAGATGCGTTTGTTGGCTTTCTTAATAATGTTGTTGATATGTTGGTTCCACTTTAGATCACTGGTTATTGTCAGTCCTAAGATTCTGGCATGCTTGACTACTTCGATATGACCTGAGTTAATCTTTAGGCGAGGAAATTGTTTCTCAACTTTAGTGAAACTGATTACGATTTCCTTGCACTTCGAGGTATTTAGTTGCATCTTATTTTCTACCGACCAGTTTTGAACGCAATCGACTGCATCTTGAATATTACTGGATGAGTCTCTATGAATAATTTCTGATGCAGTAGTATCGTCAATGTATTTCCATCGCTCATGATGAGGAGGGCGGAGGTCATTTATCATAAGAATAAACATCCAGGGTCCCAGTTTAGTTCCCTGAGGGATACCGGAAGGAATATCAATCCATTCGGACATACAATCTCTTGCTAATTTCACTCGTTGTTGTCTGTTCATGAGGAAGTCGACCACCCATCGCTTGATGAAAGTTGGCATGGGTAAATTGATGACTTTTTTTGCTAAAATTTTGTGGTCAATCAGGTCAAAAGCCTTTTTGTAAACAAATAATACCACTCTTACAGCATTTCTAGTTCCATCAGTGGCTTGAGACCAAGTATGAATCATAGAAATTAAAGCTTTGGTAGCAGAAGATCGAGGGATGCCACCAAATTGAAAGGGATCTATTACCGTAAGCACAGCTGGGGCGAAGTATTTTTCCACGACAAATTCCTCCGCAAGCTTAGATAGGACAGGAGTTAACGATATTGGTCTAAGGTGTTTGTTTATATCCTTAACAGGTTTCTCCTTTGGAATAGGTGTTATATTAGCCTGTTTCCATGACAAGGGAAGCTTCTTTTGTTTGTAGGAGGAATTCAATAGGTTTGATATAGGGGGGGGCAAGGATTTCGGCATAATCTCGAAGAATCCAATTTGGAATGTCATCGGGACCTGGGGCTTTGGATGGGTTTAGGCGTTTCAGTTTTTTTAACACCATTTCAATATCAGTCAGGTTCACATCTAAATCTGGTGGGTCGTCAGGGATTCCTTCGAACAGGATTCCTACGTCTGAGGCATCTAATGGACTGTAAGAATTCATTGGTTCCAATAGGCTATTGTTGATTAAATCTGAAAAACCTTTATGTGTTAGATGTTCTGTATCTTCGATATGAAGTTGATTCAGCAGGCAGCTGGTTACCGGTTTCATACCTGAAATACGTTTAACTTCCGACCACCATGATTTCGGGTTGGACTTTTTTAGATTGGCAACTCTGGTAGCAAAATATTTTCCCCTACAGGATTTCCTCATTCTGTTCACTTTATTCCGATAGAATATAGAATTTGAAAAGAGAAGTGTTACTAGACGAAAAAGCACGTTGTCTCAGCTTTATCAGTTGTTTCAATTTTTCTGTGATCCAAGGAGTGTCGTTGCGATGGAATTTTACCTGCTTCTCTGGCATTAGAGTATCATAACCAGTTTTAATGATGGAACATAAAAAATTACATTTATCATCGCAGGATATGGTTGAGTTTACAATATGCCAGTCAATGTTACTCAGGAAACGACCAAGTTCATTCTTGCGTGACTGACGAGTGTCTCTTTTGATGACAGTTCTTCTACTTGAGATACCAGCAGGTCTTCTAATTTTGGGCTCAACAATTATTACATTATGGTCTGATAAACCTAGAGGAGGCAATACAATAGCTGATTTTGTATCATAAAATTTGTACATGTTCGTAAGTATGAGGTCTATGGTATTGGTGCCTCGCGTTGGTTTGTTTACCATTTGCCTTAACTGAAAGTCACGACAGAGGTCTCTGGTATCGAACTGGTTAAAGTCACCGGCAATGATGATACCACATACAGGTTAGACCAGTTATAATCCGATAACCATTTTCCAAACGCAATCTTGCTTCCATTAGTAATACGCCATTAGTAATAAATATTTCAATTAAAATATTTTTTAAATGTGCATTTTTTATTTTTTTCCAAATAATCACGTATGTAATTTTACTAAAACAATTATTCACCTCAGGCTCGGTGAATATCGGTGAATAAAAACCTCGACTTCGTCTCGGTTTTTATTCACCGATATTCACCTCGCCTTCGGGGAATAATTGTTAAATAATCATACAGGCTTGAACATTAGGGCGATGTTACACGGGACAACTTTGAGCGGCAACTCGTAATGCAAATCGTTACAGACCTTTGTGTGTATTATGTCGCCATTGGCTGTCGCCCTTAAAGCTGTCCTATTAATCAAACAAGGTTTTAACATAGTAACCAACTCTCGTGAACATCCTGTATTGCACACACGCAACAGTTTGTTTATTTTGTTGCTGCTCTTCAGCGGTGGAGTGAACGCCTGAGCAGGCGTCTTGTTTTTCTCCAAAAAACGCCGAGACAAAGACTTTCCAGGCCATGTATCAGGAAATTCAAGGAATTGAATATCTAGGGCTAAAAATAAGGCATTAGAATTCAGTTTTTCAAACTTTCAAGTTTTGTAGGAACCATATTCCTCTGTAATTACTTAGTAAGTTAATTAGTTACATGACACACATACTTGATGCACCGAAAGAGGCTGCTAGCTTACGTCATACCACACACAAATACACATCCTAGCCAGTAGCCTTCTATTATTATTCCAGCGTTTTTGGCGCTTTTTCGCGTTGAAAGACTGGGGCCAAAACGATTTGGGGTATGACATAAAGTAGCGCGCGAAACAGGTGGGCAATTTGTCGACGCTGACCGAAAACAGCGGGCTCATTAGCTGTTTACTATCAAATATGGTTATCAAACAGTTTATAATCTTACTGAGGAAGGCCAACGGTTTCTGAAAAGCTAAAGTACGTCGAAATCGGCTTTGGAATAGAATATATTTTCACCGGGGAAACATGAAATAAATGGATGCTGACATCAATCACAAGATTTTGCCCATGGCTACAGAGCTAGTTAGATTTAAGCAAATATTAAAAAGTAAGTGAAAATGTGAACTTTGTGAATTATACTTTCATTAAAATGTTTCAGAAGGTCTCCTAATGCCAAACTAAACGGGTGACAGGGAAAAATGCGCCAAAGGGTTGAAATTGCCCTTGTAAATGTACACTATTTTTGACATGTTTGGGTTAGTATTTTGAAAAGGTGTTCTGGAAGGAAAATATGTCTTCAACAATACTGGTTGATCCTTAAATTATAACTAGTGTTCTGTAAATCACAGAAAATTGAATAAAATCTGGTCCATCAACAATATTTCGGATTGTATGAGGTCCCGAATAGAGCTTATTTCAATGATGAATCTGTTTATCTGGAAAAACTTTGAAAATTTAATAAATCAAGAATTTGACTATGCTCGTCACTCAAAACCATATTTTACTAATTGCTTTTTTACCTGGTTTTGTAGCAAAGCCAGTTATTTGACCATGAAAAATGCGCGCGATATAAATTTTTAGCTCAGAATATGGGTGTGTCAGCCATCATCACACCAACTGCAGCCCCCTTAAGAAAATGTTATAGCAATTTGGTATTGATTCATATCTTACTGTTTTGTGTTTACAAAATTATTGGTAGAGTAACTGTATATCATTTTCTATTTTGGCTTGGATTTTAAATACATCTTGGGCATTATTGGCCTACATTTGCCTTACAAGTCCCATGTTTTTGGCCATTTCTGCAAAGATTTATATTATTTCTTGCAGATAAATTCTTCCATGTTGTTGATATAACACTGTCAAGTCTTGTAAAGGCTCTTTATTAATCATCTTAGGTCTTTTGGAAATATAATATACATAATGTGCTCTTTATGTAGCTCTCAATGATGAGAAATGGTTACATGACATTTGTATGGCGATTGTGCTTGCTATTCAAAACAGTGTTCTGAGGTCATTATGTTAACAGTGCTTACTATCAATCATTCATAGTGCGCTTAGTAATGTTGGCCAAATTTATGATTATACAAATTGTTTTGAGAAACTAACAGTATTTATGTAGAATTAGACCTGGTGTGTTTACAAACTTTCGAATAATAATTTAAGTAAATTTGACATTTTTACTGTATTTATACCATGTGTTTAACACAAGTAATCCCGTATGTTATATATCAGCCTTATAAAATGATTAAAAAAGTATTGAAAAGTCGACAAACATGTATTGTATAATATTTGTTATTGATATGCATCATTTAGATTGAATTAAATTACATCTAAATTTACTTCTGCTCAAATGAGTACTAAATACTGGAATCTTTCAGATCATTGAAACATATTATTATTCATATATAGCTAAGTATTTAATCTCTGTTTCTGTTTAATTTAAACAAATGATGAAGTAACTTGAGGAATATTGATGGATTTCTCAAAAGAGCAGCTTGCCTGTTTTCAAAGCTTATACAAAAAGAGAATAAACGGACAAAATGACTTCTTTAACATTTTAAAACCTTTGGGAAGCATTGCTAAATGTTTTCATGATTAATTTTGCAGAGTTTCTTTTGATTGCAATGCTGTTTTATCAACTTGAAAAGCAGCAGAAATCCTACTGAAACACTCAGCTTCCATACGTCGCCATATTGAATTTCTTCAACTCGCCCCAGGGGATTGTGCCAGAGTTTCGCTCATAAACACAAGCGCATGCGCTTGCCAAAATGCCCACCTGTTTGGCGCATAGAACTACAACTAAAATCCTGCCGAGTAAACGCCCAGAGTCTAGGCAGGGTCGTAGCGAAGGGATGTCGATTAGGGGGCGTTGAAGGCTTCCCAGAATTGCTTGAGTAATAATAATATAATTTGCCGAGATTTCTCAATGTATTCCAACACACGTTTAATTTGACCTTAAGGAGTTTGCCTGTATAAATTAGGACAATGGACAATAAATTGATGAAAATAATATGACGCTCCCCACATATTACGGAAGGTTGGAAAGGTTGTGACCTGACACTGGTCGTCTGACCCTCCCCTGCCGATATAATATCCCATAGTTGTTTTTGCAGCAGCTGCCACAGTATTGCTGAAAATATTTCGAAGAAAGAGACTGACAATAAGCAGCAGCATAGGCAGGGTTTTAACTGCGGAACAGCATAACTAGGATACTAACTTACTTAGTAAACGAATGCTAGCAAATTAATGCTAGGGGTTCCAGAGGGCATGCACCGAGAAATTTCTAAGGTTTTAAAACAGCATTTCT